>CM021104.1:423277958-423748183 GCA_007115665.2 Sequoiadendron giganteum
AAGATATAATCCTCCCAAAGAAGGCGTCCCACTTGAGACAAGGGAGAATTAATAAAAACATTTTAATTTCCTTCATGAGGCGCCACCCTTAAAGTCCCTCTTTTAACACAACTTAAAGTTAATACCTTAGGCCAAGGGGTCAACTGCAAATTAGAACAATTTGCCTTTTTAATGAAGAATTTTATTAAAATAATATTTTCAAAAGGCCAAAGCTTAATTCGGAATAACTGCTCCAAAGGACATGATGACTGAAAGCTGCCAACTGCTAACTACCAAAAATAGTATTTACTATAAATAGTAAATATTGAGTAAAGATCACAAAACCTCCAAAACTGGAACCCTTTGATTCACCTCAACGAGCCTACAGGATTCCAGAATATGCTGATGAGCCACTGACAGGATTACTGCCAAAAGGGAAACATTACAGACACGTGTCAAAAGTCAAGATTTGAGATTCTTTATTTCAAACTCAGAAAACTACTAGGACGCTAGCGCTCTGCACAAACGTCTGCACACCACGCAAGTGTCTAAGGCATTAATTTTCGGGAAACATGTCATTGAGTTGTTGTTGCTTCGCCACTGGTCCACATGGAGTTAGAATTGTGAAATTCCGACCCATGGGACTTTTGCCATTAATGTGTTTAGGCATCATAAATGCTAGGCAAAGTGCTAAAATGTGGAATTACCCCTAGGTGCAATTTTGCAACATTACAACATTATAGAACAATATTATGAAACATAAGAGCTAAACTGAGAATCCACAAGGCAACATACAAATTAACAAACTTTCAATGTCTAATAATTTCAATTTGGATTTTCATTAGCAATGTGCATCTACATAATCCAACAAAACAAAAAGGCCAAAAGGCTACAGGTACAAAATGACAAAACATAGACAATCTAAGATCTACTACTCCTATGCTTCAGCCTCATCCCCACCTAAATCAAAATTAGACTAAATCTAATTCGTTGTCAATATTAGGGTTGTCGTATCCAATGGAATACCCATAAATCCCTACTATGCCTCCTCATCAGTTTGTGTGACATCTTCGAGATCAACATCCCACTCTTATTTGTTCTATGCCAATGGTTTCATGCATAGTCGAAAACTTGGACTCGGCAATAACTTGACAAGCCCAAAAAAATTGAAAACTCGGCAATAACTTGGCAGTTTTATCGAACATTTTAAAGTACATAAAAAAAATTTAAACTTCTTCAAAAACAAAACACACATATTACTAAATTTGCAGAGCATATTATGGATTTCCATCATATATAAATCAAAATTAGAGTTTAATACATATCATAGACCAAAAAATGAATTCAACCTCTAAATGAGTTACCATTTGCCACTTCCACTAGCCATGTCATATGTAAAAGTTGCCTCATCTAAAGAGATTTTTGGCAAGTTGTGTAGTAATAACATCTAAGCACACTCAAGAGTTATATCCCAATTCCTTGTCACCCTCTCATTGTAATCAAGTTTCTAATCTGACAAGAGATGCCAATAACTAATGGGGATTTGGGAGTGGAGACCCCAATCCCCGTGTGCCATAAATCGCCAATCATGTGTGAAAATGAAGTGAATATCGTGTTTTTTTTTCTGCGGGCAAGAAATGGATGAGTTATTAACCAAAAATTTGCAATTTTTTGTCAAATTGCAAGTTTTACAAGGAAAAATTGCCATTAGTTTTACAAAAACTCGTTGGCGAGTTATTGGGAGAGTAACTCACCTAGTAATTTAGCTCGCAAGTACCCGTGAGTTTTGCATCTATGTTTTTCATGTTCACTCTCACTATTGTTGCTCATGTTATTTAGTGTTTTGTGAAAAAAATGGAGGTACAACTTGCAAGTGCAAACTGAAAATGCAAAAAGAAAAGAAAAATGAAAAAATTTAACCTTCAAAAAAAACAATTCAAAAAGGAACACACAAGAAAAGCACTTAACTAATAACTTTGCCCTTCTTCTCCTCGGTACTGCCTACACCCTGCTACTGCCTCACTTACAACAGTAAAAAATCTAATGAGCTTTTTTTGTTTCTCCAACTTGTCGAGGTGATGAAGGATATGATGATATCATTTAAATTAATAAGGAAGGTTGTGTTAAGGCATTCAGGGGTGACAACTGAGGGGGGCCCTACCGAGAAATAGACTTGATTTTTTAAATCTAACTAGACTTTTTGAATTTGTTTTTTGAATGATTTTAAGTGGGGATAGTCAACCATCCCTGGGACAGTCAGAGGATGTTATTAATGTCATTGACCATTTGGAGGGCAACAGGCTATCCCCAAAAAATTGTTACATTTTCAGAATGTTTTTGGGATGGATCTGTGCAAAAATGAGAGATAGGGGATGAGGAGGAGACCTTCCCAAGGCATCCCCAAAATGTCCCTGGTATGGGTACCCTTCCATAAGGAAGGGGATGTGTCCCTGTGTATCACAAGTATCCATTAGTGCCTAAGTTGAACAAAGCCATATGAGAAGTAAAATAACTAAATAAATGAGCAAAAATAACACCTAGGTAACATCATTGGCCATGAACTCTACCTCACTGGCTAGGAAAAGTGGAAAATTGCTAGCAAATCAATCATTTTCTACATCAGCCATGCAAAATAACATCACCAACAAATCAAGCACTTTTGTGCTTTACCTACAAATCTATTTGACATCACTAGCCATGCTTGAAAAATCATGGCAGGTGATGTGCAATTTTGGACATCAAATTTGGCCTCTAAACTTTCATGGCACTCTCAAAATCCAAAGGCAATAAAAACCCACCTAAATTTAGTTCCAAGCTACATTTTTTCTATCTTCAAGGTAAATTCTACTAGACGGTTCGTCTTGAGGCATATTTTTCCTATTTCCAAACTATTCTTAGCCTTTGTCACCTACTGTCATAATTGTTGATGCCTCTACTACAAGTTGTTAATGATCCAGGAACCTAGCCATTATCTCTTGTTTCATTTGATTGTAACTTTGCAATCACATGTCCTATCAACAAACTATGACCACAATCAGCAATACTAGATTGCATGTGGCTATTCAATACTATCAAAAGGATTAATCTAAGAGGTTGTTATTCTTGAAGTTTTTTTTTTTTTTTGAGACTACAGGAATCGGGTAGGCCCCCCTATAAACTGCATTGCACTTGGTAAACTTTTTTCACGTGACCGGTGACACTAGCACAACATGCCCTCTGGTACCATGAGGATGGGGGGCTGACTAGACCTCGTGACCTCTTGCCTGCAAAAGAATGCTTTAGCCAATCGAGCTAGGCCCCCTACCCCTTATTCTTGAAGTATTGACTCTTGATTATGTGTATGAATTTGTCTAATGCATACTTGTCTTATTGTTGTTATTTCTATTGACTATTGCACCATAAGTTGCAAAGCTTTGTTCTAGTTATAAAGGAAAATCTATTCGGCATGAGCCTTTTCCTTTCATGTCATTTACTTTTGTGCATCTCTCTTTCTTTTCCCTTGCAGCAATCATGGTTAAGTAGAACAAATAAGGAATCAGCCTTGTAATTCTGAAGATTGACTCACAAACCTATCCCACTTTTGTGAAGCTTTCCAATTTTGGTGGTCATGTGTGACAAACTTATCCTAAGCAAATATTTAGACCATCAACAATTTCTAGCATGTCCAATGGGACTCTAAGTCTCGCCTTAACTAAGATGTTTGTGAAGTATTAGTTTCATGCTTTCTAAAATTAAAATTTGATCTAATTCACTTGGCGTCTCTACATACAGATGCCCCAAAGTCTCTCAAAGTAACTATAGTTACTAGGTTTGTTTCAACCTCTCAAACTCAAATCCTTGCAAGTCTTTTACCTCCAAAATGAAGACCACAACCAAACCAAATCTAGACTCAAGTTACCCCAATTCAAAGTCCTATCACACCCACAACCCAACAAAAATCAGCAACTATGTCCCAACCACACCAATAGCCCTTTGTGCCATGGAATAATGGAACTCCATTCATTGCACCACACGTTTGGAATCCTATCCCTTCATCTGCTCCAAAGGCCCTTCCATCATACACTAAAGAGAATGTTATAACTCATGTTGAACATTTATAGGATATTGCCAACCTATGTGCACATCATGAGTTAACACAAAAGGATGTAGCAGTGAGGTTGTTAGCAAGCTCTTTCAAGGGAAAAGCCCTAGAGTTGTTGGTTTGTTGGTTGAGAAACATTATTCACACTTCTTTTGGACAATCCACTCCAACTGTAATGTCCCTTCTCAGCAGTGATCAGTGCAGTTGGCTATTAGCCTATCCAGGAGGCCCGTAGGCTAGTCAAAAACAGAAATTAGGGTTTCCTATTTTCTAGGAGGACGCTTTGGCAGTTTTGGAGGCTTGCATGTTGGAATTTTGCAGTTTGGATTTTGGATTCTTTTTGGGTTTTCAAAGAGCTTCGCAATGGTGTGACATGCAACTAAAACAAGTAACTTTTTCGAGCTTACTATTTTTAGTAAGCTGCGACGATTGCTCAAAATGTGGTTAAAATGCATTTGGACACACTTACTATTTTTAGCAGTATGCTATTTATAGTACATGCTATTTTTAGCAGTGCTATTTTTAGCAGGCCAGTTCAGAGGCTATTTTAGGCAGGTCAGTTTGAGCAATTTGGTCTCCCGCACTCTTGGAGCTTATTTTGGTAAATTCAGTATTTTTGGTGAAATAATTGGCTAAGGCATGGAGGACGCTTAGCTTGGTGAGATAATGTTTTTAAGTGCAAATATTTCCTTTGCAAACGTGGACAACTTCATAAAGGGGAAAATTTAATTTAAGTTGCCTATAATATTTATTTTCACTTATTATTTTGGACGCCTACATTATACTTTATTTACATTTTAATAAAGTATATTTCCTTCTTGAAATGGACGACTTGGAGAAATGATGAAATGAAACTCAAATGAAAATTATGAAAGGGTGAATTTGGATTTCAGCTTGGGCGCCCTAATTGGAGGGAAAGGCCTTTTGAATTTGAGGTGAAAAAGGTTATAAATAAGAGTGTTGGGCTCTTTGTTTGGTATCCATGAAAAAATATACCTAAGTGTTGCTGAAATGGTTACTCACTCGCTTCGAAGAATGCATACCTCCTAGCAAGCTTAGTTTCTTGCTTGAAAGATAGCAACTAGCTAAGACATCGACTATTCTTTACTCTGAAGAGAAAATTGGGCTTATTAAGATAATGCTATTTTAAGTTTTCCGAAGTTTTGTATTGTTGGTTCTTATATGGTTGTAGGTTGTTTTCAATCATAACTCATTGGAGGAAATTTTGTTGGTTCTGGGTGTTTGCTCCATTGATTAGTCTACCTTGGGTGCCTCATTTTGCAAAGTTGTAGATATTTTGATGGTGTCTTTGATTTTATATTGCTGGTCGCCCCTCCTTGAAGGTCGTATCATGCCTGCAGGTACCATGGAATGTGCGCATTAAATAATGGATGGTGTTTGTTGTTGTTTCATTGTCTAGACTTGGGTGCCTATCTCCATGGCTTCATTTGCACTTTGTCTCACGTCAATAGGAGGAGTTTGGGAGAAGTTGTGAGCATTTTAGTGTGTTTTATGCTTGCTGGTTTGAGTTTTCAGTTTGCTGGTTTTTCATATCAGATTGCTAGAAGTTTTGTTTTTGGCTTGTTTTTCTTAGTTGGGAAGCTTGAGAAGTTTGGAAAATCATCTAGTATCATTTTGCAATGGATTGGACAGCTATATCCTTGTAACTTGCAAATTATACTCATTGTAACGCTGAAATCAGTAGTAATGATTCGGTCGTTTAATATTTTTTCTCTTTACATTGTAATTCCCACTTTTAGTGGAAGGGACTGATCTCGCCATCCATTTACTTTCAGCATTTCCTTTTTGTACTGCCCACTGAATAAGTAGAAGGGGTCGGCAAGCTAGCCAATACTTTACTTTCAATACTTTGTAATCCTTCATCATGTTGATTGGTTGAGCCGTCAAAATATTCCAGCTGAATAAGTGGTCGAGTTGCATATGCATTGTATTTTTCCAACAGTTTCAGATTTATATGTTAATGATCCCCTTTCTACCATATGCTCTCACCTTGCCCACACTGGGATCTGGGTTGATCAAAAAGTGAAAGGGTTCCTTTCAGCTGGTTTATTGGATTTGCTAACGCTAGCAGGTGAAGTGTTGTGAAAAAAAATTGAAAAAATTGTGAGGGGATATTTCAGTGGTGTCAAAGCTGGTTTTCCTGCCAGCCTATGAAAATTCAAAGATTCAGCTTGTTAGATGAGTCACAAAGACATCAAATACTACAATAGAGAGCAAAAGAGACAACAGTATCAAAATCCTACAGTTCCTGAAGGGGACACTTTTTCAGAGGTTCTAAGAAACCGTGAGCCCACAGTTGAAACAATGGCAGAAAGGGACAAGGGAATAGCCCGTGATAAAGATAGAGATTCTAGAACTAAGAGAAAGTTTGACTTGATGTTGGACTCGATGACACGGTTGCTTGCTAAAATGGACCAGCAAGTAACTCCAACACAGTAGAACTTTGATGGTGAAAACAGTGACTCTAACACCAACCCAAGAGGGAGAACTATTGGGCAACATACTGCAAATACTGGAGGATCAACCTCTAGACCCCTTTTTCCTACCTTTACTCAAAGGGAGGAACCACCAGTTGAGACCAGAGTACCTTTGGTGGATGATGCGAGACAAGCCTACATGGAATATGCCTCATTACCTACTAAGATCAAGGACCGATGGACCTTTGATCAGTTCATGAACCAAAGAAATAGAAAGAATGGCGGAAGAGCTGATTACCATGCTCCTATGGGTCATAGAATGGATTTTCATCAAGCCCTTGGAAAGGTGACCTTGGCCCATTTTGATGGGAGTGATAACTGTTCAGCAAGGTCGTGGGTTCAGAAGCTTGATAACTACCTTTCACTAGGACCAATGCCTGAAGAAGACTCCATTAAGTTTGCTACCTTGCATTTGGAGGGAGCTGCCCACGAGTGGTGGTACCATGGTTTGCACACTCTTAGATATAACCTCATTCAAACATATGAAGAGTTCACCAACAAGCTGATTCAGAGGTTTGACACTAAGGATCCTGAAGTGAAATTTCGTGAGCTTGCACAGTTGAAACAGCGTGGCTCATTGGATGCATACATTGAAGATTTTCCAAGACTTTCCGTGATGACACCCAACATCACTGAAAGAAGGCTTGTTGTGTTGTTTTCAAAAGGATTGATGGAACCCTTGAAGGGGGTGGGTTAAAGCATTTGATCCACCAAGTCTTGATGAGGCTATCAAGAAATCAAGAAGTATGGAATTGGCTGCCCCTAGGCCTAAATTTCAATCAAAGCCCTTTGCACACAAGAAAGACAAGAAACATTTCTCAAATCAGTCCAAGAGATTTCCTTCTAAGGTGGATGATGAGCTTCATGAGAAGCTTAGAAAGAAGGGAAAATGTTACACATGCAAAGCACCATGGACTAAAGGCCATAGGTGTTATGGAAGGGGTCATTCTAATCACATGGAGGCCTATTCTGATTTTGGATCAGAATCTGATTATTCAGAATAGCGGTCTGATTTTGCGAAAAGTGACAAAGAAAAAGCTCCAGAAGAGTCTGATAAAAAGCAAGGAGGTGGGAGCACATTTGCCCAACTCTCTAGTTTTCAAAAAAACAAATCATTCAAGGTTCATGGTGTGCTTGGAGGGTAGCAAATCGTTGCTTTGATTGATACTGGAGCAACACATAATTTCATTGATGAACGTGTGGTTACAAAGAGAGGACTCAAAACTAAAGAATTTGAAGGGTTTAAAGTCATGGTAGCTAATGGCTTTCATATCTCTTGCAATCAAAAGATTTCCAACTTGTCTATGCAACTGGGAAACTATGAAGTCAAAGATGACTTCTATGTTGTTGGCATTGGAGATACTGATGCAGTACTCGAAATTCAATGGCTATGATCTCTTGGAGAGATCTCTCTAAATCTACAAACAATGGAATTGAAGTTTCAATCGGATGGAAAGAAGGTGGTGCTAAGAGGCATGTCAAATGGAGGCCCAAGAATTGTGTCATTCAAAAAAATGGAGAAGCTGATTCGTCATGATCAAGTTGAGTGGGCAGCAAAGTGTATGATCCTACCACCTGATTCAGTTGAAGTAAAGAGACATTATCCACTTGATATTCAGTCCTTGATCACCAAGAAGACTAAGGACTTTGATAGCTTACCTCCTAGGAGACCTCCTGAAAGAGGGACCGAGCATGTCATTGAGCTCGACGAAGGGGCAAAATCAGTCATCACAACCCCATAGCATGATCCTAAGAAGCAAAATGATGAAATTGAAAAAAACATTAGAGAACTCTTAGAGTTGGGTTTCATTCGCCCAAGTAAGAGTCCTCTTGCTTCAGCAATTGTGCTTGTGAAAAAAAAGATGGTACCATTCGCATGTGTGTGGACTACCGTACATTGAACCAAAAAAAATCAAAAACCGGTGCCCCATTCCTAGGATAGATGAGCTCATTGATGAGCTACATGGAGCCAAGTTATTTTCGAAGATTGATCTTAGATCGGGCTACTATCAGATTCGCATGAGAGGATCAAATGTTGAGAAGACGGCATTTTGATGCCACTATGGGCATTTTGAGTTCTTAGTCATGCCCTTTGGGTTGACTAATGCTCCTACTACTTTCCAGTCTTGCATAAACCGAATCTTCCAAAAGCAGTTGAGGAAGTTTGTGTTGATTTTTTTTTATGACCTCATTTTTAGTAAGTCTTGGGAAGAACACCTTAAGTATTTGGAGGAAGTGATTAGCATCCTTGAATCAGAATGTTTGTTTGCAAAAAAGTCCAAATGTGAATTTGGAATGAAGGAGTTGCTCTATCTTGGTCACATAATCAGCGCTGAGGGAGTAAGAGTCGATCCTAAGAAAATCAAGGCAATCTTGGATTGGCCACCTCCAGAGAACTTGAAACATTTGAAGGGGTTCTTGGGTCTTTGTGGCTTCTACAAAAGATTTGTGAAAGGCTACTCTCAGATGGCTGCCCCTCTTACTAATCTCACTAAGAAGAGGGCATTTGCATGGTCAAAAAAAGCAAAAGTTGTTTTTGATAAGTTCAAGCAACTCATGAGTTCATGCCCAATTTTGGCTATACCAGATTTCACCAAGCCTTTTGAGTTGCAATGTGATGCATCAGGAGAAGGAGTTGGGGCTGTTTTGATGCAAGAAAAACATCCTATTGTGTTTGAGAGTAGAAAACTAAGAGGTGTTGAGAGGACTTACTCCATCTATGACAAGGAAATGATTGCAATCATGCATGCACTGGCTAAGTTTAGACAATACTTGGTGGGGAGCAAATTTGTTGTCAAAACTAATCACAATAGTCTCAAACACTTTATGCATCAGAAAGACTTGAACGAAAGACAGCAAAAATGGGTGAGTAAGCTTCAAGCTTACAATTTTGACATTGAGTATGTCAAAGGCAAAAACAACATAGTAGCGGATGCACTATTTAGAAGGCCTCATTTGAGCTCATTATGTGAGCTTACTATTGATTGGAAGGAGATGCTACTTGTTGATTATGCCAAAATTCAGTTCGCAACCAGCATTGTTGAAGGTACTTTTCATAATGAAAGGTACAAAGTGGTTGATGGTTTGATACACTACAAGGGGAAAATTTTTTTGGTACCAGAATCTAAGCTCAAAAAAAGGTTTTGCAAACATTTCATCACATCCCACTTGTTGGTCATCAAAGTTATTTCAAGACCTATAGGCAGATCCGTGAAAGATTTTCATGGAAAGGGCTGAAAGATGATGTCTTGTGCTACATTAAGCAGTGTCACACTTGCCAAATGAACAAGAATGAGCATACTTTTCTAGCTGGTTTGTTGCAGCCTCTACCTTTTCCCAACCAAAAATGGGAAAGTATATCAATGGACTTCATCACTGGGTTGCCAAAAACGCAAGGCAAAGATTGTATTTATGTTGTGGTTGACAGATTAACCAAGTTTGGATATTTCATTGCCATTACTAGTTCATTTTCAGCAACTCAAGTTGCAGATTTGTTTTTTCATGAGGTGTTCAGATTACATGGGTTGCCAAAAAAATTGTGAGTGATAGGGACAGCAAGTTCCTAAGCACCTTTTGGCAAGAGGTTTTCAGATTGAGTGGTACAGTGCTCACTCCAAGGACTAGTTATCATCCACAAACTGATGAGCAAACAAAGATTGTGAACAAGTGGTTGGAGGGCTATCTCAGAAACAATGTTTTGAAGCAACAAAAGGCTTGGGTGAGATGGCTTCATTTGGGAGAGTATTGCTAAAATTCATCCTTCCACATGTCTATCAAAATGTCACCATCCATGGCTCTTTATGGATATGAGGCCCCTAACTTTGTCAATTTGATGTTTGGTGATATCAAAGCCCCTCAAGTGAGGGATATGTTGCAGCAGAACCAAGATATTTTGAAGTCCTTGAATAACAATTTCCATCTTGCACAGAATCAGCAAAAGATGTATACTGATCAACAGCATGTTGAACGCACATTTGAGGTTGGTGACATGGTCTATCTTAGACTCCATCCTTACAGACAATCTACTCTCAAGAAGAGTGGAGCAGAGAAACTCAAGCCACAGTCTACTATTTTTAGTAAGTTGCGACGACTGCTCAAAATGTGGTTAAAATGCATTTGGACACACTTACTATTTTTAGCTGTATGCTATTTACAATACATGTTATTTTTAGCAAGGTTTCAGCAAGCCAATTCAGAGGCTATTTTAGGCCAGTCAGTTTGAGAAATTTGGTCTCCCGCACTCTTAGAGCTTATTTTGGTAAATTTAGTATTTTTGGTGAAATAATTGGCTAAGGCATGGAGGACGCCTAGCTTGGTGAGATAATGTTTTTAAGTGAAAATGTTTCATTTGCAAAAGTGGAAGACTTGATAAAAGGGGGTTATTTAAGTTGCTTATAATATTTATTTTCACTTATTATTTTGGATGCCTACATTATACTTTATTTGCATTTTAATAAAGTATATTTCCTTTTTGAAATGGACGACTTGGAGAAATGATGAAATGAAACTCAAATGAAAATTATGAAAGGGTGAATTTGGATTTCATCTTGGGCGCCCTAATTGGAGGGAAAGGCATTTTGAATTTGAGGTAAAAAAGGTTATAAATAAGAGTGTTGGGGCTCTTTGTTTGGTATCCATGAAAAAATATAACTAAGTGTTGCCAAAATGGTTACTCACTTGCTTCGAGAAATGCATACCTCCTAGCAAGCTTAGTTTCTTGCTTGAAAGATAGCAACTAGCTAAGATATCGACTATTCTTTACTCTGAAGAGCAGATTGGGCTTATTAAGATAATGCTATTTGAAGTTTTTTGAAGTTTTGTATTGCTGGTTCTTATATGGCTGTAGGTTGTTTTCAATCATAACTCATTGGAGGAATTTTTGTTGGTTCTGGGTGTTTGCTCCATTGATTAGTCTACCTTGGGCGCCTCATTTTGCAAAGTTGTAGATATTTTGATAGTGTCTTTGATTTTATATTGCTGGTCGTCCCTCCTTGAAGGTTGTACCATGCCTGCAAGTACCTTGGAATGTGTGCATTAAATAATGGATGGTGTTTGTTGTTGTTTCATTGTCTAGACTTGGGTGCCTATCTCCATGGCTTGATTTGCACTTTGTTTCACGTCAATAGGAGGAGTTTGGGAGGAGTTGTGAGCATTTTAGCGTGTTTTATGCTTGCTGGTTTGAGTTTTCAGTTTGCTGGTTTTTCATATCAGATTGCTAGAAGTTCTGTTTTTGGCTTCTTTTTCTTAGTTGGGAAGCTTGAGAAGTTTGGAAAATCATCTAATATCATTTTGCAGTGGATTGGACAGCTATATCCTTGTAACTTGAAAATTATACTCATTGTAAGGCTAAAATCAGTAGTACTGATTCAGTCGTTTAATATTTCTACTCTTTACTTTGTAATTCCCACTTTTAGTGGAAGGTACTGGCCTAGCCGTCCATTTACTTTCAGCATTTCCTTTATGTACAACCCGTTGAATAAGCAGAAGGGGTTGGCAAGCCGCACAATACTTTACTTTCAGTACTTTGTAATCCTTCATCATGTTGATCGGCTGAACCGTCAAAATACTCTCACTGAATAAGTGGTCGAGTTGCATATGCATTGTACTTTTCAAACAATTTCAGATTTATATGCTAATGATCCCCTTTCTACCGTATGCTCTCACCTTGCCTACACTGGGATTTGGGCTGATCAGAAAGTGAAATAGTTCCTTTCAGCTGGTTTATTGGATTTGCTAATGCTTACGGGAAAAGTGTTGTGAAAAAAAATTGAAAAAATTGTGAGGGGATATTTCATCAACCTTATGCTACAAAAGATTGGCAACAAAATTGATTGGATCAAAAAGTTGTATGCAAAGGCTACAAAAATCCAAATGTTCGTCACCAAACACTACATGTCGTATGACATATTTCATTCATTTTCAAAATTGGAGCTGCTGAAAATAAGTGAAGCAATATAAAATTTTATGTTTCACTTTAATTACTTAGAAAAAAAAATTAACTTAAATTGATTTTTTTTCTTTGAAGTTTGTTTTTAATTATTTTATTTTTATTTTTTAATAGGTTGTTGAGACCCGTTTTGCCTTCAACACAATCATCTTGAACTACCTTGTGAAGTTTCAAGAGGCACCTTCTAACATGGTCATTAGCCAAATTTAGTCCATATGTAGAGAAGCAAAAATTGAGAGGATAGCAAAGATTAAGTGAATGATGCTAGATGATTCCTAGTAGGATCGTGTGGAATATCTCCTTAGTTTCACTAAACCCATTTTGAGCATGATTCATTATATCGACATGGACAAGCCTTGCTTTGAAGAGATATATGATGACATTGAGTCAATGATTAAAAAGATGAAGACTGTCATAAATGAGAAGAAAAAAAACCCTAAAAAAAAATTCTTCAAATAGATGCAAAAAGTTATTAAAAAGAGATGAAACACAATGACCACCGTGCTACATCTTGCCGTCACATTGAGTCCAAAATACTATAGTGCTGAGGTTCTTTCTATGCCAACAAGGATTGCCCTATATGGACATTTTGAAGACACTAAAGGGTACAATGCAGCATTTTGTAGACTCTTCCCAAATCTTGATTTGTAATGTAGACACAAGTGAGTTTGTTTATTTTGTACACTCAAATGGTCAAAGTATTAAAACTCTTCATGACATGTTCAAGAAGGATGCTAACAATTTGAAATGTGCCCCTTAGTTTTTTCTCAATGTTTACACCAACACAAACCAGCACTACACCAAATGTTAGCGTTAGCTCCAAAAGATAATCAAACTGAATGTAACCTTCGCCAAGAATGTTCACCAAGATCCTTTGAGAAGCAAGGTGATAGCATATGGGAAGGGGTCGTTAGCAACCAAACTGGAAAGAAGAGCAATGCAGAATTGAAGCAGGCGGTGATCCAACCATATGAGATCCACACTACCACTTGTTTAGTGGGGGGAAGATAATTACAATGAAATACAATTCATCTGCTATTAGCAGGCATCCACTCAACAGTGGGGATTTGCCACTTAAGCAGTGGTAGAGATATAAGAGTTACAATTATTTATTTCTCCACACTGGCAGTAAACCATCCAGGGGTTATGATGTTTGAAAATAAACAAAAGTAATGCAACAAATAAAGGACTGGAACAGTACTACTGTTTACAATCTTACAATGCCAAAAATCTGCTAATTGCAAATGTTTTTTCTTTAGAATCAAAATTAAATAAAAGGAGATGATTTCTCCAACTTCCAATCCACTCAAATATTGAATTACAAGCCAAAATCAGAAATATTATCAATCTGATATAATGAAATAGAAAACTGTAATTTTCAACCAGCAAATACAACACACCAAAATGCTCACCAATTCTTCAAAACTCCTCTGAAAGACCTAAAACAAGTTGCAAATGCTTCTAAGGAGGAAGGCGCCTAATTCCCAATCAAGAAGCCACATCAAAAGCTTGCATATTTATTGTGCACAAATTTCAAAGCAAACCCTACAAGGTACGGCTTTCCTAGAGGGGTGAACCTCAAGGAAAAATCAAATACTTCATGTAAAAATCTGAAAATGCACAAGATGGGTCGCCTCTAGCATAGAAAGGATATGAGCAAATACCCACAACAAAATTAAATTCAGTCTAAGAGCTGCAAACCAAAATCTACCTCAGCTGTATGATAACCAGCAATACAAAAACTGAAAATGTCACCAAAATGTGCCAACATTGAAGCACAATTTGCTAGTCTGGATGAGAAGCAGCCATAATCCAACTAGATGTTATCTTTCAAACACGAAATTGTTTCTTCGCTAGGAGGTATGTATTCCTCGAAGATAAATTCATGAAGTCATTTCGACAGCATAACAATAGCATAAACAATGGATACCAAATGAATGAGCAAAGGCCTTCTTAAATAGAACTTGAGGTGACTATTGGCTTTCCATCTTTCCTCCAAAAGGGACGCCCAACTCCTTTTGGCAATTATTTAATTTTTAATTCATTTTTTCTTCCTTCATTTTGGCGTCCAAAACACATGAGGAGATAATTAACATTTGAATTATTAAAATATCTCTTAATGAGGCGTTCACCCTCATGGTCCCCCTTTTAAAACAACATAAAGTCATTGTGCTAGGCCAAGGGGTCAAAATCACATTATAATAATTAAATGACTTAAATAAATCATTTTACCAAAAAGAGCCTCAAAATGCTAAAAGTCAAATATGCTCCAAACTGCACTGCCTGAATTGGAAACTGAACTGACTACTGATGCTACTGCCCAAGATAGCACTGCCAAAAATAAAGCTTACTAAAAATAGTAAACTCTAGAAAGTGGCCCAATGCCTTTGCATGACATATCACTGCGAAGCTCTCTAAAAACCCAGAACTCCACCAAACATGCATCAAAAACTCATACATACAAACGTTCAAGAATGCATCAAAAACCTCCTATAAAATAGGAAACCCTAATTTGCACTTCTGATCAACCTATGGATTTCCAAAAATAGGCTATCAGTCACAGAAGAGCGTATGGCCAAAAATGGGGACATTACACAATTGTTGGTACTTTCAAGGCCAACAATTCCAACACCTACAATCTCTTGTGATCAATTTTTTTATTGTCTTATTAATTTCTATTTTTATTTTTGAAGTTTTGTTTATAATATTTTAAATATTTAGTTTTTATAAGCATAACTCTACCTTTCTAACTCTCTCTTAATAGGTTGCTAGTTCATCTACATCTAAGAGGAATTAACACATACTCCATCCACTAAGTCAAATGCAACTGATTGCACTCAAAAAAGGCAAAAGACTTAGTGTAAATGAATTCCAACCTGCACCTCCTTTCACATAAACAACATGGTTACAAGGAAGGGGGCATGGGGTTGTGGTATATGGAGCCAAAGTATATTGACTTGGATGCTTCCACTTCCCAACATGTATTTGAGGAGTTAGATAGCGACCACCCTTTTAGTGTCAGTGCTAACGGCACTACTTGTGGTTCTTCAAATGTTCCTATATCATCTAATGTCGATGATGATGATGACAAAGAAACCTGATTGTTGAGATTAACTTATTATTTTAATATTGAACTTGAAGTTTGAAGAATAAATGACAAAGAAACCTGATTGTTGAGATTAACTTATTATTTTAATATTGAACTTGAAGTTTGAAGAATAAATATTTTTAAAATATTTATCATTTATGTTTCGATGACATTCGAGTTTATGGTGGTTTTGTTTACTATGATGTTATGCAGAATTCTAAACTTAATTCCTACCTTTAGACTGCAAATATATAATTTATGATTTTTACATATCATTTTATATAGATGAACCCAACTGCAAAAAAAAATATTGCCCAATATACAAATAAAATCCAGAAACCCAAACCAAGATCTAAACTAGAATCAACAACTTAGGTTTTAGCATTAGTGAATAGGTTGTTTTGTAATAAAGTTTGCAAGTCATGCAAACAGTCATAGATAAATTAGAAGTAGGAGTTAATTTCTTTCATTCAATTCGTGCAATGCTTTGTAAACAATATAAATAAGTGTCTTTTTGCACTTAGATGGCTAACAATAACACTTAAGCTTGCTTGTTGCTAAGATTGTTGTTCAAAGAATATTCATTACTATTGAATCCAAAATTTATTATTCGTTCAATAGAATTTATTAAGCTTATCTTACTTTTAACTATTGAATTGTTTTGTTATATGTGTTGATATAGATTAAATTGCTTCTACCGAGTTTGCAAGCTTCATATTGCAGGTCTATTTTCAGTTGGAAATCATAACTTTATACTGATTCCTTCAATAATTTACCAAAGTGTTCATGGGTTCCTATTTAAACCTATTCAATCTTTGTGTATTTGCATTGCCCAATCTCTAATTTTAGCTTAGCAATGCAAGCAACTAGCCATAGGATTCATTTTCAATCAAAAAATATATAAAATTGTTTGCCTTATGTTGAAGATGTTGGAACGTTGCCAACATCTCCCCTCAAGATTCATGACATGGTTTAACAGCCTCTTGCTGGTCCTTATCTAGGATGGTAGCGGTTTCCTGAACAAGTGCACCTTTTGGGAAAAACGGCCAACTCGGCTTCCAATAAATGGTATCAAAGCAAGGTTGTAGTTCGAATCCCCTCGGGTAACGCTGAGGGGGGCATTGTTGGAACGTTTCCAACATCTCCCCTCAAGATTTGTGACATAATTTAACAGCCTCCCGCTGGTCCTTATCTGGGATGGTAGCAGTTTCCTGAACAGGTATACCTTTTGGGAAAAACAGCCAGCTCAACATCCAATAGAAGAACATTTTAGCCTTTTGCTTCAGGAAAATCCAAAAAGACATACTTTTAATTTTATTCAGCACGAACACAAATCACTCCAAAAAACCACTATAAAGATTGTTAAAAGCAAGCACATATTGTTCATAGTAGATTAGTTTTTGTTTTACAATGAATTTCCCTTCTAGTTCAAAGAGAAATTCTACTGTGTAATGTCCCCCATCGCTTGATATCACGTATGAAGGAATTTTCTAATCTTTCATTCCCAAAGATTAGAAATAAATTTGAATATAAGGGAATATGGGAATTATTAAGTGAATAATTAAATTAAAGCTAAAAGTTGTAGTTGGTGAGTTTATTTAATTATTCATTTTATTCATAAAGTCGGGGCCACTTTAAATAATAAACTCTTTGCTAGGCGATTCTACATAGTGGGCAATAAATCAAATTTATTAAGAGCGATTATTTGATTTGGGAAAAAGAAAAGAATAAAAGACGTCTGATTTTTCTAAATAGAAATGAGCTCTCTTCAAGGAAATCGACGGATTTTTGTGAAGACAGGATTGGTAACTTTGAAATGATTAAAAGGCGCAATTGGAAGGAAGGAGGCATTCAAAAAATATGATGATTTTTATTTCTCTGTATTGAACTATGAAGAATATTTCAATTCCAGGATGAACCCCTAGCTCTGTGTTGATTGGGACGGAAACCCTTTTCAATGTTTGCTAATATCTGAAACGTAGAAGAAATCTAAGTCTACATAAGGCGTGGAGTTGGTGGTAGAAACAATCTGCAATCAAACTGGGAGGACGGAATTGTGCTTGAAGCTGAATCGCTACATATTGAAACTGGCATGGACCTGCAAATCAAGGATTGGTTCCAGCTGAGCAAGTTGACAAGCATAAAAATGAATTTTTTGGGCATACTAAATTTCTGAGACAAGTCGTGACTCCTCAAGTATTTTTGGGCGCTTCAACAGCAAATATATCTATTTAGAACAGCATAATTTACCAGGTTCTAGCCGTTAACTTTTATTGCTAAAATCTGCATGACTAAAATAAGTTTTTCGGCAGATTATTAGATAATTGAAGTGTGTAGAAAATTCTAAAAGACTCTGGAGTACTTGCATTTTATTTTATGATAATTGTCTACCATCCTATAAATATTTTGTATATGAATTTTTATTGAATAAATCCATCTGTCAAACACAAATTTGCATAAACTCCTCATACAAACATCTGGAGACATCACCAAAAAGAAAGGAAATTCGAGAGCAAAAATCGTATAAAAATTGGCAAAGAATATTTTAGTGGTATTAGAGCCAAGAATCCTACCAGCCTGTTCAGGATTCTTTTTGTGTGTCATTTTGGAGGTTACCTAGAAGGTTGCATGTGTGAAATCGAGTTAGTGCATGTCACACAAATATTTCACCAAAAGTAGGTCAGAACAACAAGAAGAAGGGCCTAAAAAATAACCTAGCTGAATCTAAGATGGGGGAAAGAGGTGGTGAAAACCCGTCGAGGGATTTGAATAATCAACTTGACAACTTCTTGACCACATTTGCCCAACAACAGTAGCAAATGCTACAACAATTTCAGAATTGCATGATTACAACCTGTAATGTCCCCTTTTCAATGATGACCTTGTTGTGGACTAATAGCCTATTTCCGGAAATTTGTAGGCTATTCAAATAAGCAAAGTAGGATTTCCAGTGTTTCCTGCTCAGCTTGGCCTTTTGTGGTTTTGATGTAAACTTACTATTTTTAGCATTGGCTATTTTTAGTAAGTCTATTTTTGGCAGTATCTTCATCAACAGTATTGTTCAGATCATTATCCAAATCATGGTAATCTCTCAGTTTCCAGTTTGGCGTTGACTTTCTCATTACACTAAGTTTTATACTTCGTTAAAATTATGTTTTGAAGTTGTACCCCACACCTAACTTAATGACTTCAAGTTGTTTTTAAGTTGGGGCCATAAAGTGGATACATTTAATATTTTATTAAATGTTTTATTGCTTATCAAAGTGGGACGACTTGGAGAGGAGAATGAAGAGTTTAAACATTATATTTTAAAAAGGTGTTTTTTGGAGATGGGCGTCCCTTTTGGGAAGTTGAAGAGTTTTCTTTTGGAGTTACAGTTGATTCATCTTCTTTTATGAAGCTTATTTATTGATGGCTTACTCTTTCATTCTCATGCTTGATTTTTAAAAAATAAAGTTATGTTGCCGGTTTGAAATCCAGAACCTGGCTAAGGGGAAGCTTAGCATTTTGCAATCCATCCTTCGGGCCTGAAACTATGGCTTCCTAGGTGGGTCTATGAGACTATACTTCACACTGGAGTGCAGATGGAGCTTCAAATTTGATGTTATCAAACAAGTTGTTGATGTAGAGCCTGTTTTCTGAGTTGCTGGTTCGCCATGGTTGAAGCAAGTTTATGTTCATAGCATCGTTAGCGAATTTCTTTTCATTCTGGGTACTGGCCCATGTTGTTCTACTGTGGAGAGCAACCCTTTCTGCAAGTTTGCAGATTTTTTAGTGGAGTTTTTGATTCTTGGGAGAAGGTCGACCCTTCTTGGAGGTCGTACCATTCTGCCTGGTTGCATTGGGATTCGTTCCACTGTTAGGTGCGAGTTTTGAAGGTGTCTAATTGTTGTGTTTTGGACGCCTTTGTTCAAAGATTCATCTGCATTCAATTTCTCGTCAAACGGACTCCGTTTGGTGGAGATATGAACATTTTGGTGATTTCCTATCTTGCTGGTCTGATTTTTTGTATCTGTTTATGATCAGATTAGTTAGATTTTGATAATTTGCTAATATGAGCTTCAATTCCATATCTTTCTATATTGTAAATGTTAGTGGTTGATTATTCTAAACCATTGACAGAGTTTGGAAGCATATCTTTCTTATTTAAAGCTGATATTATCCATTGTAAAGCTAGTTAGTAGTATTAACTGCTGATTATTTTATTGTTGCTGCAACTAAGTTTATTTCATACTCCCACGATTGAGTAGTTGAGTTTAATAAAGCATCTTTCATTAATGTTGTATTCCCCCCACGAAAATAAATGGTTGTGAGGATTGTATACCCCCCATTGTTCAAGTGGAAGCGTGGTTACATGGCTGGCTTGCCACCTTAATAATTTTGTAATAATCTCACTCACTGAATAAGTGGAGTATTCCCACCGCTTGTGGATGCCTGCTTAGCAGATGAATTGAACTTTCAGTTCTGATTTTTCCTAACGATCCCCAAACCATATGCTATCACCTTGCCCATACTGGGATCTTGGTGAACATTCTTGGTGAGGGTTACTTTATTAGCAGATTTGGATTTGTAGCTAACGCTAATCAGTGTTTGGATGCTGGTTTATTGTGTTGAAAATCCGAAAAAAACTAAGGGGGTTCATTTCACAACCATGGGTCAAATGAGATTAGATCGTGCTAGATCAAGTAGATCAAGTAGTGATCATCGCAAAAGTTATGTTGGTCACGGAAATCGTGATAGAATAGCCACTAATGTTGTTAGGACAGCAAGCACAAGGTCTGATCGACCTTTACGTCCTACATTTGTGATGAGACAACCTAAAGTGGAGGCCATTCCGGAGTTGGAGGAAGAGACACACATCACTAATGATGTTATGGTGGCCCACGAGGAATACAGAATTCTTCCAGTTGAAGTGAGGCAATCGATTAATTTGAATCAATTTGTGAATCAGCGGAGAGATAAAAACAAAATCAGATTGGAAAGGCAAGAAAGGGGACTCAAAAGACAAAGCAATCAAGGCACTCAACCCAAGGAATACAAGGAAGCATTAAACAAGATTCCTTTACCGACCTTTGATGGAAGTGGAAAAATAAGTGGTAGGTCATGGGTGCATAAAATTGACACATTCCTGTCCTTGAAGCCTATGGAGGAAGAAAAGGCTATACAATTTGCTACAATGCATCTAGAGGGTGTAGCATATGACTGGTGGCACCATGGGTTGGTTTCACAGGATCATGCCATGATACATTCATATGAGGAGTTTTTCGATAAACTGATTGCACACTTTGACTGGAAGGATATTGAGGTTTACTATAGGGATTTGGCTCATTTGAAGCAGATTGGACATGTTGAAACTTACATCAATAAGTTCCAGAAGATTGCAATCATGGTTCTTGATATGTCTGAGAGGCGAGTTACTATGTTGTTTGTTGAGGGTCTGAGTGACAAATTGAGGGGTTTAGTGAAGGCTCATAAGCCTAGTACATTACATGACGCCATTGGCCTAGCCCTAGATTTGGAGACTACCCCACCCCTCCAACCTCAGAAGAAGACTTTCGATGGATTTCCATCAAAACAAAAGAGTTTCAAGCAGCAAAACAAACACCCCACCGAAATCTGATCAAGAATCTAGAAATGAGCTACGCAAGAAACAGTTATGTTTCTACTGCAAGGAGCCATGGAATCGTGACCACCGTTGCCTTGGGAAAGGCAAGGCTCATTTGATTGAGGTCATATCAGATGATGAGGAGGGGGATGGTCATGAGAACAGTTTTGGAGATGACAGTGGACTGAAGGAACCGCCTCCACAGTTAGAGTTGGATGGTTCTAGAGCCAAGGAGATCCCCCAATGTAACATAGCCTCACTATCCAGAGTCCCTAGACTTCATCCATTCCGTTTGAAGGGTGTCATTAAGGGACAACACATGGTCTGCTTGGTGGATAGTGGAGCCACGCACAACTTCATCAATGAGGATCTAGTGGTGAAGCATGGGCTACAGATTGAGGAATTTTCGAGATTCAATGTGACTGTAGCAGATGGGTTTCAGTTGAGTTGCACCAGGATGGTTCCCCAGCTTAGCATCCAAATTGGAGACTACACCTTGACTGATAATTTCTATGTGCTGAGTTTTGGTAATATTGATGCAATTTTGGGGTTGCAGTGGTTGCAGTGGTTGCAGTCACTTGGGAGGTACATTCAGGACTTTTGCAGAATGGAGTTGGAGTTTATGGTAGATGATAAGAAGATTGTGTTGAAGGCCATGTCTGACAGTGGGCCTCGTGTAGTGTCAGCCAGGAGGATGGAGGCATTACTCAAACATGGAAGGTGGATTGGGCAGTATAGTGCTTTGTTTCTACCAAGCCTACCTTAGATAGCAAACCACACCTCCGTGTTGACATCCAGATAGTGGTGGATAAGCATGGGGTAGTGTTTGGAGACATTCCTCCAGGTCGGCCACATGATCGTGGGTTCGAGCATGTCATTGAGCTTGAGGAAGGGGCTAAGCCAGTTATAACTACGCCCTATTGACACCCACGCCATTTTAAGGAGATTGAGAAGACAATCAAGGAGCTACTAAGCATGGGACACATCCGGCCCAATTCTAGTCCGTTTGCCTCATCAATTCTTTTGGTTAAAAAGAAGGATGGGACTATGCGCATGTGCATAGACTACAGGACCTTGAATAAGAAAACCGTAAAGAATAAATACCCAATCCCCAAGATCTACGAATTGCTTGATGAGTTGCACAGGGTCATGTTCTTTTCCAAGATTGACCTTCGTTTGGGCTATCATCAAATATGAGTCCGAGAAGATGTTCACAAAACTGCTTTCCATTGTCACTACGGGCATTTGGAATTCCTAGTCATGTCATTCAGACTCACAAATGCACTAGCCACATTCTAGTTGTGCATGAACCACACTTTCCGTGAGCAGTTGCAAAAATTTGTTTTGGTCTTCCTTGACAACATTTTGATATACAACAAGACTTGGGAGGATCACCTGCATCACTTGGATGTAATGTTGAGTATCATGAAGGCTCAATCGCTTTACGCAAAGGCTTCTAAGTGTGAGTTCGGGATGACTGAGTTACTCTACCTCGAACATGTGATTGGAGCTAACGATGTGAAGGTACACCAAGAGAAAATACAGGCAATTCTGGATTGGCCGCCACTGGAAAACATATCAAAGTTGAGAGGCTTCTTGGGTTTGTGCTCTTACTATAGGAGATTTGTGAGAGGTTTCTCTCAGTTGGCATCATCCTTGACAAACCTTACCAAGAAAAGTGTGTTTCTTTGGACTGAGGAGGCACAGGTGACATTTGACAAGCTCAAGGAGGTCATGAGCTCATGTCCAGTTTCAGCATTGCCGGATTTTTCACAGCCATTTGTCTTAGAATGTAATGCATCGGGTCAAGGAGTTGGTGCAGTTTTAATGCAAAATCGACATCCGATTGCACTCAAGAGCAGGAAGTTGAGAGACACTAAGAGGTTGTACTCTACTTATGATAAGGAGATGTTGGTGATTATGCATGCACTAGCTAAGTTCAAATAGTAATTAGTAGGGACTAAATTTTTGGTCAGAACTAATCACAACAGCCTCAAATATTTTCCGAAGCAGAAAGACTTGAATGAGCGGCAGCAAAAGTGGGTGAGCAAGATTCAGGCATATGACTTCGAAGTGGAGTATATCAAGGGAAAGAAGTGTTAGTTTTAGGATCAGAAATGAAAGCAATCAAAAAATTCAACACGTAAGACAATGAACACCACAAGATACCTTGGGAAAACCCACCAAATATATCACTTATATATTCAGGAATAAGAGCAGAAATCTACTTACAACTCAGGCCCAACACAAGGCCGAATTTGATACAATGAACAATAGCACCTCTCCTAGATGCGAAGATAGAGAATGAATATGTTTCCCCTTGAAATCAATCTGCTCTCACAATATGATGATCTGTTGATCAAGATAATGATCCTCTGCACAAATGCGAACTTCACAATATGATGATCTGCTACTCAAGATGATAATCTACTGCACAAGTGCGAACTTCACAATCTACTGCTCAAGATGATGATTTGTTGCTCAAGTGCGAACTTCTTCTAGGAGTGCGAATATGAAAAATGAACTTGATGATCAAATGAGCAAACTCCGCCTTGTATAAATACAAAATAATGTGACTCTTCATTTAGGTCGGCCTCATAAAGAATTAGCAAATATTAAATATTATTTCTTTAAGTCGGGCCCATTTAATTATTCACAATAATTAAATATTATAACATGTTGCCAAGTGAAGTGCCTCTTCACTTTAATAAATAAATGAATAGCCGTTAGGCTATATGAATTTATTGTCCAATAATCAAGGCAAAAGTATGTAGCCCAAAGCTATAACATCAACACTCCCTCTTAGCTAGGGAGGAATACTTCCGATACACAAGGTCATGAATCTCTCAACATGACACTCATAATGGCTACACCCATATGTGAGAAGATAACACATCACGGATTCACTCAATCGTGATATCAACCATCATGGCTACTCCCATGTATGGTAAAGCATATGTGCACAAGTGCCCATCACGGAATCACTCAATGTGATGTCGTCATCTCAACATGATGTTCACCATGGATACTCCCAGAGGGTGAATAAACACAAGTACAAGAAAATCATCACGGACTCTCTCACGTGATGTTGTCATGGAGTCACTCAACATGATATCCACCATGGCTACTCCCAGAGGGTGGAAACAAGGGCTTTCACCTCAAATTTCTCTCTCACAAAGAAAGATGCATTAACAAGGGCTTACGCCTCAAATTTCTCTCTTACAGAGAAAGATGCATTAAGGCAAATCATAGATCACTGAAGCTGAGTCTCCCTCTCAGCTAGGGCTTCATTCTCCACAATACCAAGCTTGTCTCGAAAGTACACAAACTTTACTCTGGAGAGGGGCTTGGTGAGAATGTCTATTGTCCTCATCAATGCTAATATACTTCAACTGGATTGCTTTCCTCAATACCATATCTCTGATATAGTGGTATTTGATCTCAATATGTTTGGTTCTGTCATGAAACACTAGATTGACAGAAAGCTTCACACAGCTTTGATTATCACAATGAGTGACAGTCGATTCCAATGATTGTCCAAACAATCGTGCAAGGAGCTTCCGAAGCCACACTGCTTCTCGAGCTGCCACACACGCTACAATGTACTCGGCCTCTACAGTGCTCAATGCCACTGAAGACTGCTTCCTGCTACACCAAGAGATCATCGCAAACCCCAAACTGAAACAACATCCAGAGGTACTCTTCCAATCAACAACACACCCTACCCAATCAGAATCAGTATAACCATGCAGCTTCAAGTCCACACCAGAAGAATATCTCAAACCATACCCAACTGTGCCACGCAAGTATCTCAAGATATGCTTCGCTGCAACTAGATGTGTTTGCCTCGGTTCACACATGAACTGACTAGGTGCACTCACTACAAGGCAAATATCTGTCTAGTATTGACTAGATACATCAATGATCCAATCAACTGCCTATACATAGTGGGATCCACCAAATCCAAACTAGTTGTAGACTTACTCAACTTCTTCAAAATTGGTTTCCATAGGTGTAGACATGGATTTGCAATCCATCATACCAAATCTCTTCAAGATGTCTATTGTATACTTCCCTTGACTTAGAATGATCCCATTGGGCCTCTGCCATATTTCTAAACCAAGGAAGTAATGCATGTACTTAAGATCCTTCATTTCAAACTCAGAAGCTAACTCCTTGCATTTGATAATGAGGTGTTCTTCTCCAATAAGAAATAGATCATCAACATAGAGAACCAAGATTAATGCCTCACCATTAATTACCTTGAAGTACAGGTTTGAATCAGCATCATTCTTGCAAAAGCCCAAGCTCAGTAGGTATCGATCAATCCTCTCATACCAAGCACGAGGAGCCTGCTTAAGGCCATACAAAGCCTTCTTCAATCTGCAAACACGAGACTCCTTCCCATGAACCTCAAATCCATCAGGTTGCTCAATGTATACCTCTTCTTCAATTACACCATTTAGAAATGTTGTCTTCACGTCCATCTGGTGTAACTTCCATCCTTTAGCCGCTACAATAGAAATGATAGTCCTAATGGAGGTATCACGAGCAACTGGAGCAAATGTTTCCTCATAATATATTCCTTCTTTCTGAGAGAATCCCCTAGCCACAAATCTAGCCTTGTACTTCTCAATACTTCCATCAGCCGCATGCTTAATCTTGAAAAGCCACTTAGAAGATACAACAGATTTGCCTTCTGGTCTAGGTACAATGTCCCAAACATCGTTCTTGAGGATAGATTGATATTCTTCAGCCATGGCATCTCTTCATACTTGCTGACTTGAAGCTTCCTCAACACTGGGAGGTTCAGACTCAATGATTTGACTCATCAATGTAACATAACTTGGAACCTGTTGTCGTCTTTTGCTTTCTAGGAGCTGCAAACCTTTATGCCTCCTACATTGTTTGCCTAGCTCATAGACGTCTCTTTCGACCTATGACAATATCTCTTGGCCCATCAGTATGTTCCAAAAGGCTCAACTGGATCATCATCCTCTTCTGGTTCAGTAGACTCCCTCTGAATCTCCAAGTTCTTGCATCAACCTCCTGACCTCCTTGTCCAAGGTTGCCTCTGTTGGTTTTACAGACTCCCTCTAAAGGTTAATTCCTCTTCTTCGAAGAAACTGATCATAGTGACAACCTGAATAGGTTCTTCCTCTTCAAGAGATGTCTTCAGCCACCAACTCAGTCCCATGGCTGCAAGTTGTGTCTCCATTCTTCAACCTACAGGATGCATCAAGCTCTTCTTCTCTTGAAAGCAATCCCTTACGCTTCTTGGTCCATCCTGAAAGCATTAAGGAGAGATTACTAATAGTTCATAGAACTCAACTATCCCAAGAAGAAATACCAATGCTAGAAGCATACATGATTTACTATCTCAATGTTATAGCATGAATTAATAACTACATAAAAATTCATGAACATTATTCAACCATGAAATACTTATCTCATTAAAATCAGAATTTTGTATGCAGAAAATGAGGGATCGATATCCTCAAACAACGATCACAAAATCTGCTCTCTTCGCCCTTTCAGTGGCGTCGATCGGTTCAAGTCAGCCCTTTTCTTGAGTAATGACATCAAGCTTTACAACATTCAACTCTTTTGTTTGTCAACATTCCAAGGAACCTCGGGAACATCAGCAGACATAGGAACAGCAAATGTCTATCTTGCAACCGTAGCAACTTTCCATGAGAGTGACATTCCCTTTCCCCCAACTGACTGTTGATTGCCATTGTCCTCAATTTGAAAGCAAAATGAATCACGACCTCTTTTCTCTATTTTTGTTGTAACACATACAGGAACATTTGGAGGTGCATCCTCTGCAATACTCTGTAGAAGAGTTCCAAATGCAACTTTGGTTGCAGCAAATTGAACAAGCTCAATAAAATTATCAGCCCCTATAGTCACCTTATCATTATGTAGATCAGCTTCAGTTCTAAATTCATGAATAGACCCTTCACTAGAAGTGATCTCTTAATTCTTCCCTTTATTAATATCCTGGATTAACTGGTCAGAAACGCCTGAGATTATGTCCATGTCTGCTCGTTTTGGAGTTGCAATTTTCAAAACCTTGAACTTAAGACCTGGCATCCCAACTCTAAGAAACTTTGGAATATGTTTGAGTCCCTCATATTCCAGTTTTGTATCATCAGTCTTCTCCATGTTTGTTTCTTGTTCTTATCCAAATGATTAAAAGAATCCAGAACACCCTTCAGATTGATTAACCAAATCTGATCAGATCATTTCTTAAACCTGGCTCTAATACTATGTTAGTTTTAGGATCAAAAATGAAAGCAATCAGAAAATTCAACACATAAGACAATGAACACCACAAGATACCCTAGGAAAACCCAGCAAATATATCACTTATATATTCAAGAATAAGCGCAGAAATCTGCTTACAACTCAGGCCCAACATAAGGCCGAATTTGATACAATGAACAATAGCACCTCTCTTAGATGCGAAGATACAGAATGAATATGTTTCCCCTTGAAATCAATTTGTTGTCACAATATGATGATCTGTTGATCAAGATAATGATCTTTTGCACAAGTGTGAACTTCACAATATGAAGATCTGCTGCTCAAGATGATAATCTGCTGCACAAGTGCAAACTTCACAATCTGCTGCTCAAGTGCGAACTTCTTCTAGGAGTGCGAATATGAAAAATGAACTTGATGATCAAATGAGCAAACTCCACCTTGTATAAATACAAAATAATGTGACTCTTCATTTAGGTCGGCCTCATAAAGAATTAGCAAATATTAAATATTATTTCTTTAAGTCAGCCCCATTTAATTATTCACAATAATTAAATATTATATCATGTTGCCAAGTGAAGTGCCTCTTCACTTTAATAAATAAATGAATAGCCGTTAGTTAGGCTATATGAATTTATTGTCCAATAATCAAGGTGGAAGTATGTAGCCTAAAGCTACAACATCAACAAGAAGAACATTGTTGTTGATGCTCTTTCCAGGAAACCTACACTTTGCTCTCTCATTGAGATTTCATTTGATTGGAAATCTCAATTAGTGGCCGAATATATCAAAAACACTTTTGCCTGTGATTTGATTGATGGTCGGGTATAGGATGACATATATTCAGTAGTCAGTGACATCATTTATTATAAGAACAAAATTTATCTTGTACCAGGATTGAAGCTAAAGGCTAGGATTATGAGGGCTATGCATGATACCCCCCCTAACAAGACATCCTAGGTTCTTCAAAACTTATCGTCAGATTCGAGAGAAGTTCACCTAGAAGGGTTTGAAAGATGATGTGTTGCAATATGTTAGAGAATGCCTGGCTTGTCAACAGAACAAGGAAAAACACACTTTCCCTACAGATCTTCTACAACCATTGTCGATACCTAAGCAGAAGTGGGAAGGAATATCCATGGACTTTATCACAGGACTGCCACGTGTCCAAGGAAGAGATTGCATATTTGTAGTTGTAGATAGATTGACAAAATATGCCCATTTCTTTGCTATAGCTACCGATTACACCACAATTCAGGTGGCAAAATTATTTTTCAGAGAGGTGTTCAGGTTGCATAGACTCCCCAAAACAATCGTCAGTGACCAAGACAGCAAGTTCTTAAGTATGTTTTGGCAAGAGTTGTTCCAATTGGCAGGTACAGAGTTGACACCAAGCACGAGTTACCATCCTCAAACCGATGGTCATACAGAGATAGTCAATAAGTGGATCAAGGGAAATTTGCGGAATTATGTGTCAGGGCAGCAACGTGCTTGGATCAAATGGTTGCATTTAGGTGAGTATTGTTACATTACCACCTACCACATGTCAATTGGCATGTCTCCCTTCAAGACCTTATACAGATATGAAGCTCTATCATTTGTAGATTTGGCCTTTGATGATAGTAGGGTCCCACAGGTCAAGGAAACAATGCAAAACTATCAGGATATTCTCAAGGCACTAAAGGACAATCTGCACCATGCGCAGAACCAACAAAAAATGTATGCAGATAGGCATAGGGTTGAGAGATCGTTTGAGGTTGGAGACTTAGTTTTTTTGCGTTTGCAACCATATAGCCAATCCTCATCGAAGAAAAGTGGTGCAGAAAAACTTAAGCCACGCTTTTATGGACCTTACAAAGTAGTGAGGAGAATCAGTGGAGTTACATATGAATTGGAACTTCCAGAGGGCAGTAAGATACATAACGTCTTCCATGTGTCTTGCCTCAAGAAGGCACTAGGTCAGCAAGTTGTGGCATCTCCAAAGCTACCTCCACTTGATGAGGAAGGTAACTTGGTGTTAATCCCTGAAGGTATTGCAGATTGGAGAGAGAGGAAGCTGAGAAATAAGATGATCCGAGAATACTTGATCAAATGGAAGGATTTACCAGTTGAGGATGCAACTTGGGAAAGAGAAGAAATTTTGCAGCATCCTAATCTAAGATTGCTAGAGGATCAGCAATCCCGGGAAGGGAGGACTGTAATGTCCCCCATCGCTTGATATCACGTATGAAGGAATTTTCTAATCTTTCATTCCCGGAGATTAGAAATAAATTTGAATATAAGGGAATATGTGAATTATTAAGTGAATAATTAAATTAAAGCTAAAAGCTGTAGTCGGTGAGTTTTTTTAATTATTCATTTTATTCATAAAGGCGAGACCACTTTAAATAATAAACTCTTTGCTAGGTGATTCTACATAGTGGGCAACAAATCAAATTTATTAAGAGCGATTATTTGATATGGGAAAAAGAAAAAAAAAGACGTCTGATTTTTCTAAACAGAAATGAGCTCTCTTCAAGGAAATCGACGGATTTTTGTGAAGACAGGATTGGAAACTTTGAAATGATTAAGAGGCACGATTGGAAGGAAGGAGGCATTCAGAAAATATGATGATTTTTATTTCTCTGTATCGAACTGTGAAGAATATTTCAGTTCCAGGACAAACCCCTGGCTCTGTGTTGATTGGGACGGAAACCCCTTTCAATGTTTGCTAATATCTGAAACGTAGAAGGAATTTGAGTCTACATAAGGCATAGAGTTGGTGGTAGAAACGATCTGCAATCAAACTGGGAGGACGGAATTGTGCTTGAAGCTGAAGCGCTGCACAATGAGACTAGCGTGGACCTGCAAATCAAGGATTGGCTCCAGCTGAGCAAGTCGACAAGCATAAAAACGAATTTTCTGGGCATACTCAATTTTTGAGACAAGTCGTGACTCCTCCAGTATTTATGGGCGCTCAACAGCAAATATATCTATTAAGAACAGCATCATTTACTAGGTTCTAGCCGTTAACTTTCATTGCTAAAATCTGCATGACTGAAATAAGTTTTTGAGCGGATTATTAGATAATTGAAGTGTGTAGAAAATTCTAAAAGACTTTGGAGTTCTTGCATTTTATTTTATGATAATTGTCTACCATCCTATAAATATTTTGTATATGAATTTTTATTGAATATATCCATCTGTCAAACACATATTTGCATAAACTCCTCATACAAACATCTGGAGACATCACAAAAAAAAAAAGGAAATTCGAGAGCAAAAATCGTATAAAAATTGGCAGAGAATATTTTAGTGGTATTAGAGCCAAGAATCCTACCAGCCTGTTCAGGATTCTTTTTGCGTGTCATTTTAGAAGTTGTTGATATGATTTCAGAAAACGTTAAAAGTATGAGCTTGATGACCCTAGCCACAAATTTGGGCATATCTCACTTATTTTCAATTCATATTCCATCTCCAGTAGTACAACAAGAAACTAAGGAGAAGTACAAAAACATAATACAACTCAACATTTATTGGTAAAGAAATAGAAATGCAATCTATTCAACACTTGATATGTGTCCTGAAAAGTTGTGAGGGACCACCAAATCCCTAAAGTTGGTGAAGAATCATTGGAGGAGCGCATGCTAGTGTGGACAAGGAATATTCACACCAGGGCATGCAGCAATTTGTTGATTCAGCGGAGCCAAAAGTGAAAGAACATGGGCAAAACAATGAGGAAACCAAGAATCTGCAGCTAGGAGAGGTAAAGATTACAAAGGTGGAAGAGAATAAATGGGGAAGCCATAAAAGCAAGAGTAAGACAGCTGGAAAAGATTCGAGAGTTGAAAAAACAAAGATGAGGGTGCAAAAAGAACAACTAATGAGAGTACTTCTGGTGCCCATCAAATAATTTTCCTTGAGACAGCTAGGAAGCATAAGAGAACCCGTATGATCTACTTACTACTTTATATGTTGTCTTCTAAATCTTTGTGGCTGATTCCAAAGGGCCCATGACTTTCAAGCATGGTTACACTAATGAAAATAAGATATTTTCTCAAGTTATATGAAAAAATTAACCGTGGGCAAGGCAGAACTCTTGTGGTTACAGCTACAAATTTTAAAACAATCTCTTGTGCCACTTTAAACAGCACATATACATTTTATTATCATGTTATAATGTCCAACTAGCATATTCAATGTATATGTTGTGACAGGAATGGTTTAAAAATTCAAGGACAATATAGTTAAAAGCTAAGTTACCGGTTCGGTTTTGGGTTCGGGTTTGGGTTCGAGAACCCAAATCGCCGGTTCGGGAAAAGAAAATTTGGGGTTGGGTTCGTTTTGCGTTCAGTAATACAAAAACATATAAAAATCAGAAATATATACATATTTGCAGCAGAAAATAAGTTTAGAATACACCACCATATTAATAGTCAAATAACATAGCAAAAATACACCACCACTTTATACTCAAATGTCATGATATAGAATTATAAATTAAACTTCAAACTTCAAACATAAAAATGTCAAGTGTTTACAATCAGCCATTAATAATTATTGATCATTGATCAATCTGAATCATATGGGTCATCAAAAAAAGCAGCATCATCAGCATCATTAGATGCTACATTTTGTGTAGAACCAGAAATAGCATCAGTGGCACTCGCACAAGCACTGACACTACCACTCTCATGCTCAATAGCTACTTCAGGCTGATAGTCATCATCAATATCAAGTGCAGCTAAGTGACTTGTGGAAGCATCCAAGTCAGGCTGCTCTGGCTCAATATCCCACCTCCTTGTGTCTCCTTCTTTGTAGGAACTATGCTTGTGTGTAAGGAGGCGCAAGTTTGAATGCACATACACCAAGTACTTTGCCTTTTTTGAATGTAGCCTATTGTGTTTTATTGAGTGGATGAAGGAGTATGTGCTCCAATTCCTCTCAAAAGAAGATGAACTAGCAACCTATTAAGACCAAATTAAATAGTTAAGAGTTACAAAATTTAACTAAACAAAAATTTTAATTAATATAAATTAAAATTAAAATTACAAACTATAAAACTTACTTGGGATAAAAAATTTATTGCAATAGGTTGGAGGTGCCTATATTCTTTCTCATGGAAGTACCACCAACTATGAGCATCCACCCTGACCTTGTCTCGAAGAGCATCAAGATTCTGATCAACACTACCAGAGCATGCAAAAGCCATGAACTCAGCCCTCACTAGATCGTGTTGGTCATGATCAGTGAAGAGTCTAGGAAGTGTTGCCTTGTACCCTTGAGCCACTTCAACATCCCTATATGGAGCAACTCTTGATGAAGCAAAAAGTATCTCAGGACTATAATATTTGGGACTCAATGCAAAAGCAAGAAGATGCAACGAAGTGGTCATTTTGTTCCATCTATCAACAATGATTTCATGTAGCTCTTTGAAGAACTTTTCATTAGGATCTTCCTCTTTTGCATTGATGATGGATTTCATCATCTCAATCATTGAGTTGATACCATCATATACTTCGCCCAAAAAAGGTCTATCCATGTCAGTGTAACGGATCATGCTCAATATGGGCTCAGTGAAACTAACGAGATACTCAACACGATCCCACCAACTATCATCTAGGATCCTTTGCTTGACCCTATTTGCCTTTTCATGCTAGATTGCCTCCATATGGTCCAATTAGGGTTGATTACCATGGCACAGAATGCCTCACAAACCTTTATAAGTCGTCTCAACACAATTGTGTTGGAGGCAAAACAGGTCTCGGCAACTTGTTTGAAAATCAAAATTAAAATTAAAATATAATTTAAATTTACAAAATCAAAATTTAAAATTAAAACAAAATTCAAAAATTTAAAATATTGAGAATTAACTTACCTTCAACAACTCCAATTTTGAGAATTGTCTAAATATTCCTTGTGTCATATGGTGGTTGGTGACAAACATTTGGATGTCTTCGCCCTCAGTATACACTTGTATAATCCACTCAATTTTGGATCCAATTTTTTGTAGCATTAGATTGAGGGAGTGGACAGCACAAGGTGTCCAAAAAATGTGTGGATACTTCTCCTCAACCAATAACCCAGCAGCCCTACAATTTTTGGCATTGTTGATTACAACTTGCACAACATTTTGATGGCCCACCTCTTCAATAGCTTGGCAAAGGATGTTAGCAATAAATGGACCATCCTTCACCTGTCCTTCACAATCCACTGCTCTCAAAAACATTGCCCCTTTAGGGGACACGGCAATAACATTGATCAATGGGAGATTTCTTGCATCTTTCCATCCATCAGAAATGATGGTCACCCCTGTTTCGATCCATGAATCCCTTATGGGCTTCAAAGAGTCTGCTACATGTTTCACCTCTTTCTCCAATAAGGTGCAACGCACCTTCTCAAAACCTGGGCCCTTTACCCCTTTGGAGCCTCATTAATAGATTTCACCATTTTTTGCCAATATGGTGAACGAACAACATTGAATGCCAATCTATTGGCATAGACACATCTTGCTATGTCTTGATCAGCAATCTCTCTTGCCTCATTCTAAAATGAAGCTTCCAACGGTCCCTTAGATCTTTTATTTGAAGAGGGCACGGTTTGCTCTTGAGGGATGTCCATAAATAGATGGCTTTCTGTAGGTGGAAAATAAGAAGGCAGTGTAGGGGGTTTCATGGATCGAGATCCTTTCTTCAAAGGATGGCTTGTTTTAACACTAGCTACTTTTTGGTCCGCTTTTTCTTGCTCAGCAATATATTTCAACACTTTATCTTTTGGAATGCCTTTATTGTTTTCACCTGGAAAAATTTTGATGCCTATTTCAGGGATCCCGCACAAGTGCCCTTTCACTCGATTGTATGAGCTCGAATATTAAACATGGCAATGACTACAAATCCAAGCATATGCTCCACCACCTGGAAGTTGTTGAACCATTTCTACATATTTCCAAAGAGGAGAGTTTGGGTTTGTTTTGAAACGAGATTGGATTCAGCCTGAGGAGGTACCGGTTACCATTGTAATACGGAATACCTAAGGCACGACATATTGAAATTTTGGTATTGATTCATTGAATTTGAAACTAAAAGACTTAATTTCAAAAAAATGAAAAAATTGAACATGTGTTATAGACATTTAGAGGAATGAAAAATAAAACAAAACAAAAACTAAAAACACAAAACAAAAGAGTTGAAATTCATTTGTTAAAAAAAAAGTGTAAAAAAAATAATCAAAAAACCTACCTCTTTTGAAGAAATCTTGCTCTACGATCTTCTTGGCAACGAATAGGCACTTGCAAGTGCTTAGGAATAGCACAACAACCAACTTCGAACAATCTACGATCAATCTTCAAGTCTATTCAAGCTTGTGCAAGCAAGAGAGAAAGTTCAACAATGGAGGCAAAAAATCCTTTTTTTCCATTCACAAATTGGTAAATGAGTATCACTTTACCTATTTCATGTGTTAGAGGCAAATATTAGGGTTAGAGGGAATAATAAAGTCTTTAAAAGTCAACAAACAGTCAAAAGGCATTGGAAAAGTCCGCTTGGGCGCAAATTCTGCCCAGGTTTGAACCGGGTTCAAAAAAACCAAACCCTGGTCGGACCCACAGTCAGGGTTCCGAACCCTAGCCGAACCCACAGTGGATTTTTCGTACCAAGGGCATATTTGATCGAACTGGACCCGAATTTCAAAACCCGGACCGAACCTGTATCGTACCCGGGCTTCCCAAGGGCGAACTCGGTAACTTAGGTTAAAAGTATCACAATGAGAGACATGTGACTAAACCTGGAGAAATCCCTTATGGGGTATGAAAACTCCAGCAAGAAAAGGCCATGCTTTATTCTTGGGGCATAACAACTTCTGCAATGTGTGCTTTGTGATGTTTCTTTCTCGTGGAGTTTGACGAGTTTGACTGCTTTGTACTTCTCGTTTTCTCCAAAAGCTCAGCTCTTCCCATTGTCTTCCTTCACCTCCAAAAGCTCAGCTCTTCCCATTGTCTTCCTTCACCAAAAGTGACCAAAAGGTAGATGTTACCCCACACCTTAAAAGTGATAACACTAAATGTTGTTTGATATTTATTCAACTCTTCCTCTTAGTATCCCAAGCATTTTGGTCTCGGATATGAGAATTACTTCAGCTAATGGAGGCCGTTTTTAAGTGCACAAACTTTAATAAAACTTGACGTCAGGTTTGAGGTATATGTAATGCACAAAAAATTGTCATTTGAGAGTTGTACACCCAACCTCATCCATTTTATGGGGCAGAGCAGAATCTTGGTGGATGATGTGAAACTTCACTGAACTAACCAATTCACAAGGAGGTCTTATAAAATTTTAATCACTTCCTTATAAGTGGTGTTGTTGCAATGTATCAAATTATGTGATGATTTATATGAATTCAACTGTGTATTTTTTAGTCAATCTTCATTGATCCAATCCATCTCTCATTAGCACTCATTACATCTAGATGATCATCACAAGATTGAAGTGAGAGAACATAGTCGGAGGTCACCCATCCCAGTACTACTCCAGCTCAAGTGTGATTAAACATGGAGTACCCACACAATCAAACCCACTTAACTTGCAATCCTATTTGCCGTCTTGGTTGTCATATTGCCCACTGCGTTCTTGGACTTGCTTATTTCATGAGATTTTATTTTTTCCAGATAATTACCTTATTGTATAGTATATGTAAAATAAACAATTAAAGGAGGATTTCGAGATGCCGTATAAGCAGAAATAATATTACGTGAAATGAACCGGCTCTTGATGGAAAGGATTGGATTGAATCAAACAAATACTTGCTACAATCACTAAGCGTGGAAGAGGCAGCCAATACATACATCATGTTTGTGGCATCATCACCTGACCTCAGACAGAGCCATGCATTAAAACAACTAGCAGGCAACGTTTAGTCACTAACTCATCCCATTGTGCGATTGAGTTTCAACCTAATCTGTACCCAAATTCAAATTCAATGAAGACGTGCATCTTAAAAACTAAAATGCTTACTTCTTAAACATAAAAAAGGCAAACTCTCCCCGCATTAAGTAATCAATTAGGTTTAGGAGGGCATCAATAAACTCCAGATTGTTCCCGCCAAATTTGTATGTCAATTTCAATAAATCTATAGCTCTTTTATCGACATTACTTTGGCGTGCACCTCCGTTGGAAAGAGAGTTACCTTTTTGATGTGGAAAATGCGGTGGCTGACAACATGCAAAATGAAAATCGCCGCGAGAATAAATGGTGCTGCAGTCGCCTGAACATGCTTCAAATCATCCATTGCAATCGCATGCCAACAGTAACAAAGATAAGACGAAACCACCCCCTTCTCCCAGAACCGTTTAGTCTTTCCTTTGCACTCTGCTTCAAAATCAGAAATTTCATCACCCGAAAGTCATCTCTGTTTATAGGTAATGACTTTTTTGTCCGCAATTGGGTTAGAAATAATAATAATAATAAGGGTAAGGTCCCAAAAAATCTCAGTGTATGCTGCATAGGTTTTTTTGGAATATTTTTAAGTTCTTGGTCTAATGGATTTAATCTTACAATTCTGCTTAAAATTTTAAGTTTCAAAATTTAAGGAATGAACTGTAATACTTTGATAAAAAATAATAAATAAATCAAAATTCTCTCATCTTTATTTTCTAATAAAAATTTAAAATTTTAGATGAGAGACAAGTGGCATAACAAACTTCTCAACTGTAGGGGCAATTTCTAGCCCTACCCCAATTTCACCAGCTGAAAGATTCATTTCTAAAAGGTAGGGGCTCCTATTTTCTTGAAAAAGATTTCAATTAATCTCGTAGCACAATTTATTTTTTCCCATGGGACCTCCTATTCTATGAAAATAGAAGCCAAAGCCCCCCCATGGGACCATACAGTAAGATGGTTAGAGAAGGACACGGCTAATCTCCCGACAAAACGCAATTATGTACATACAATAACGCATGAAACCATGCATAGAAATATACATAACATGATGAGACGGTGTAGTGTGGGGCTTGCCAAAGAGGGATAAAAGTGACGAATCCAACAGACGGGACCAAACGTTAGGAAAACAATAGGGAGGAGTTCACAACGTTGTCAAGTCGGTTTTCCCACCTCTTGTCGGCCGATAAAACTGGGCCATGTGGCTTACTCCAAAAGTTGTCATTTTCAGAGTTTTTTTTTGGTGCGGGAATTGGAAGCGGACTGATGTGTGCATTTTCGATTTGGAGAAAGAAGGGGGAAAACACTATGCATTTCTAGTTTGCACATTGAACGTTGAAGGTTGAAATGCAAGTGGAGGAGTTGGAGGAGAAAATTGACCAAATTGAGGTGCGTTTTCAGTCTACACATTGAAAGCTGAAGTTTGGAGTGCATGAAGAGGAGTTTGAGGAGAAAATCGACCAAATCAAGGTGAGGGGTGCTAACTAATTGAGTTGCAGAGGGTTTTACAACACTATGTGGGTTGCTTGTTTCTTAACACCTAGGGTTTTCCAACATGAATTTTTACAAAATGTAGAATGAATGTTTTGAAAATCTTTTGTAATTTAGACAATGCAAATGCATTGAAAGGCCCCTTCAAAATTTATAAGGAATTTTAATTTAAGTAAAAATTGCATTTAAATTTCGCATGATTAAAAGAAAAAAAGTGCACAAAATAATTGTAATTTGGAAAACACAATGTGGGTTTTTGGTTATTTGAATCTCCTTGTTTAAATGTAAAGGGTTTGTCTCACAGTGGGTTGCTTGCTTCTTAACACGTAGGGTTTTGCAACATGGAATTTTACAAAACAGTATGAGTGTCTTGAAACCTTTTGTTGTTTAGATAGCATGAATGTAGTGTGTTTCTTAACACCTAGGGTTTTGTAACATGGAATTTTATAAAATAGTATGAATGTCTTGAAAACCTTTTGTTGTTTAGACATAACGAATGTAGTGTGCTTCTTAACACCTAGGGTTCTGCAACATGGTATTTTACAAACCAATATGAATGTCTTCAAAACCTTTTGTTGTTTAGACAACACAAACATAGTTTGCTTCTTAACACCTAAGGTTTTTTTATATGGAATGAATGTCTTGAAAATCTTTTTTAATTTAGACAGTGCGAATGTATTGAAAGGCCCCCTCAAAATTTATAAGGAATTTTAATTTGAGTAAAAATTGCATTTAAATTTTGCATAATTGAAAAAAAAAAAGTGCACAAAATAATTGTAATTTGGAAAACACAATGTGAGTTTTCAGTTATTTGAATCTCCTTGTTTAAATGTAAAGGGTTGTCTCACTATGGGTTGCTTGCTTCTTAGCACCTATGGTTTTGCAATATGAAAATTTATTAAACACTATGAATGTCTTGAAAACCTTTTGTTGTTTAGACGGCACAAATGTAGTTTTCTACTTAACACCTAGGGTTTTGGAACATGGAATTTTACAAAAACAGTATTTATGTCTTGAAAACTTTTTTGTTGTTTGAACAACACGAATGTAGTTTACTTCTTAACACCTAGGATTTTGCAACATAAAATTTTATAAAATAGTATGAATGTCTTGAAAACCTTTTGTTGTTTAGATTGCACGAATTTAGTTTGCTTCTTAACACCTAGAGTTTTGCAACATGGAATTTTACAAAATAGTATGAATGTCTTGAAAATCACACCTTCAATTGTTGTGTTTATTTTTTCAACTTCATTTCTTTTAGATTGCAGTTGTTTGTCAACAACATTAATTAAAATCCTTTTATTTCGATGATAAACTTTTCTTTAAATCTTTTAATTCCTTTCTTAAGTGGTTTATTATAGTGTTTCTATTGTTTTACTTCAATTTCAGCAGTTCCAACTATTGATTTTGCATCTGCAAGTTGACCAACCACACATTTTTCCTCATCCCCATTGTTGTTACCTGTTATCACCTCCCTGGTATTCCTTTTCATGAGCTTCTACCTTCTTTTTCATATCTTTTACTTTAAGCTTTGGAGTAGCTTCTCCCTCATCAACCCTTAAGATAGCACCATCCATTTCTTGGATAGAGTTTTAATTGTCTTCAATACTTTTGCGTAGCTTTGCAGTTGCTCTCTGCTCAACTTTGAGAGTGTCTTTTTTATTAGAAAATGCAGATGTTTTCTATTTCATAAGTTGTTTACAAAACTTTTCTACCTTTTCACACAAGGCTTTCATGTCTCCAGCCAAATGATTCTCTTTTTTTGAACTAAGATCTGATTTTTCCTTTTCATTATCATTTATTTTGAATTATATTTGTTCCATGGAATTTGTAAGTTGAAGAATCTTTGACTTCATTTGTTCGACTCCACTTATAGTATCATCTCTCACTTTATTTTCTTGCACAAATTCATATGCAATACAAAAAGTTATTGACTTTATCCACTTCTGCATTTGCATTTACCCATTACACATACAACACAATGCTCCTTCGTCAAATTGTCAAGTGCAAGAACCATCTCGTCAATCGATACATTATTTATCTTATTCACTTTGGTTTGCTTCTTTTCAAAAGTTTTTAGAGCAAATTCCTTTTTCATTACATACTTTCTACTACCTATTGCTCGAGTCCTGCATTACCATATGCTCATTGCAGATACTACACATGCACATTCCTCAACTTCTCAATAGCACTAAGTCTCTTCAATCAAAACACGTCTATCTCATTCACTTTGGTATGTTTCTTTTCGGTTATTTTTACATCAGATTCATTTGTCATTTCATACATTCTAGTACTTGTTGCTTCCAATTTCGCATTGTCATTTTTCCATTGCACATACTTCACACACTCCTTCCTCAACTTCTCAAGAGCAAGAAGAATCTCTTCAGTCAATACATTATTTATCTCATACACTTTGGTATGCTTCTTTTCAATTATTTTTACAAATGTTCCTTTATTCATTTCATACATTCTAGTACCCGTTGCCTCTTGAAGCATTGAGAAGATCTCAAGTTTGTTAACACCCAGTGTTTTCCAAACTTGAATTATAAATAGACAAAATGATTGTAATGAAAACCTTATAGTACGAATGTAAGAAAAGGAACCTTGAACATTTACCAAAACTGTTATTATAGTATGAATTGTGTTTGGATTTCCTCGTATCATTAAAATATAGACAAATAGGAAAACACAGTGGATTGTGAGTTAGTTTTTTGTGCTTATACAAAGATGAAGGGTGGAGAATTTGCGGAGGAGTTGTAGTTGGGGGATACATAAAACTAACCATATTTAGTTGAGGGGTGACCAACCAATTGGGTTCTTATATATAGAGGGTTTTATAACACTATGGGTTACAGGTTTTTTAATGCCCTATGTTTTCCAACCTCTGATTATACAGACAATATGATTGTAATGAAAACCTTTTGTTTTTTATACAATACGAATATAATGAAAGGCACCCCTTCAAAATATATAACAAGTCTTAGATAGACTATAAATTGTGTTTCAACTTCCTCAAATCAATAAACTATAGGTAGGTTGGAAAACACTATGGGTTGTGATTTATATAATTATGCTTGTTCTAGACTCACGGGTGGAGAGTTTGGGGAGGAGTTGCAGTTGGGGGATACATAAAACTAACCAGATTTAGCTGAGGGGTGACCAACCAATTAGGTTCTTATATATAGAGGGTTTTACAACATTGTGTTTATTGCAGGTTTGTCAATGCTCTGTGTTTTCCAACCTCTGATTATACAGACAATATGATTGTAATGAAAACCTTTTGTTGTTTACACAATACGAATGTAATAAAAATCACCCCTTCAAAAAATATAACAAGTGTCAAATAGACTATAAATTGTGTTTCAACTTCCTCAAATCAATAAACTATAGGCAGGTTGGAAAACACTATGAGTTGTGATTTATATCATTTTACTTTTTCTAAGCTTAAGGGTAGAGAGTTTGGGGAGGAGTTGAAGCTGAGGGATACATAAAACTAACCAGATTTAGCTAAGGGGTGACCAACCAATTTGGTTTTTATATTTAGAGGGTTTTACAACACTATGTGGGTTGTAGGTTTCTTAACACCCCGTGTTTTCCAACCTCCAATTATACAAACAATATGATTATAATGAAAACCTTTTGTTGTTTACAAAATACAAATGTAATGAAATGCACCCTTTCAAAATATATAAAAAGTCTTAGGTAGACTAAAAATTTCATTTCAACTTCCTTAAATCGATAAACTATATGTAGGTTGGAAAACACTATGGGTTGTGATATATATAATTCTTCTTATTTTGAGATCAAGGTTGGAGATTTCGAGGAGGAGTTGCAACTAGGGGATACATAATTTACTAACTAGATTTAGTTGAGGGGTGACCAACCAATTGGGTTCTTATATATAAAGGGTTTTACAACACTAGATGGTTTGTAGGTTTTCTAACACCTTGTGTTTTTCAAGCTCCGATTATACAGACAATATGATCGTAATGATTTTTTTTTGTTGTTTACACAATATGAATGAATGAAAGGCACCTCTTCAAAATATATTACAAGTCTCAAGTAGACTAAAAATTGCATTTCAACAACCTCAAATCAATAAACTATAAGCAGGTTGGAAAACACTATGGGTTGTCTTTTATATAATTCTACTTCTTTTAAGTTGAAGGGTGGAGAGTTTGGGGTGGTGAGTTAGTTTTATGTTCACAAATGTTTGACTTCACTAGTTGAAATCTAGTTATAGCATCATCTTTCACTTTCTTTGCTCAAAAAAATTCATATGCAATACAAAATCTCTCGAGTTTATCCACTTTTGCATTTTGATTTTCCCATTGCACATACTACACACACTCCTTCCTCAACTTCTCAAGAGTGGGGAGAATCTCTTCAGTTAAAACAATATCTATCTCATTAAGTTTGATCTCCTTCTTTTCAAGTGTTTTTAGAGTAGATTCCTTTTTGATTTCATAAATTATAGAACCAACTGCCTCCAGATTTACATTGTCGTTTTTCCTTTGCACATACGACACATGCTTCTTCATCAATTTATCAAGAGTGGGAAGAATCACTTAAGTCAACACAATATCTATCTCATTCACTATCATTTTCAATGCAAGTGAGCTTCACAATTTATTTCAATTGTGGTTTATAGTTAAAATTGCTTTTCAAATTCTTCATACGTTTCACAAATAAATGCACAAAAAACAATGTGTTGTAGCCTACCTTCATTCACTCCTTTATCGATTCATTATTTTATCAATAGATGGAAAGATCGTGTTTTTTCTTTTGGCATTGTTGGAAACCATATAATTAATTACATATTATTCACATTAGACTTATAGGCTGCATAGAAAGCTGGAGGTTGGACTTCTCATTATGTTGTTCAACCTACACTTTTTAGTTCATGAATTTCCATATACACTTTTGATGGTCATGTTAAGTCACCCCAAATGGAAGGCTCGATATCACAACATGTCTACTCAGGTAAAAGATGTCTTACACCCCATATATTATGAGGTCTTTTTTTTTTTTCATGCAAGGTTGCGATTTTACTTGTAGTATTTATGTCCACTTGGAGGTTCGACTTGAAATTGTGTTTTCCAACCTGCATTGGTTGACATCATGGTTGATAGGAAAATTTACACATTTATTCCTTTCCTAATTCACTCCATTACTAATTCATTATTTTGTCAACAGATGCAAAAAACATGTTATTATTTTGGTGTTGCTAGCAATAATGGATGCACATTTTTTTACATACAAGGTTGTCATAATAGGTTTTGGTTGCCCTCTAACCTTTCATCTCTATTAACACATACACACGCACCATAACCAACGTATCTTCCCAAAATAATACATTTTTTGTTGCAACTATAGAAGTAATTACATACTATTATGCACTTTACACTTGTATGCCACATACAAAGTTGTAGATTGAACCACTCATTGTATTGTTCAACCTACACATTTTTATTTCATGAATTGCAAGATGTGCTTTTGCTGCTCCTGTTCACACCCCAAATGAAAGGCTCGATATCACAACATGACTTCTCAAGTAAAAGAGGTTTGTACACCCCATATACTCTAAACTCTTATTTATATTTTCATGCAGGGTTGTGAATTTACTTGTAGTCTTTATGTCCACTTGGAGGTTCAACTACACACTATGTTTTCCAACCTGCATTAGCTTACATCATGGTGTATAGGAGTGAATTTGCACCCCTTAGGAAAATTCCCCTTTCACATACCCTCACCTTAGAAAATCAAATTTGAAGGTGAAATTCCACATCACCCACCTACCTTCAATCCACTTGGCATTTGTCTCGTGCGTCGGTGAGAGAATATTTGTCGGGGATGCACAGTCTGTGCAACACCTACCGTCCCTAATGAATTCCTATGTCTAAAGTTGGCAAAGACATTACACACCCGATTGGGGTTGAATTGTAATGTCCCTCTTCGATCAACCGATCCAAAAGCAACCTATTCTTCTCATCCCACCTTCAAAAACATCCTCTATTCATTCATTTTGGAGGCTTTTGGAATCATCTACACATTCAATCACTCCATTTTTCTTCACTCTCAAACAACATTCCAACACTCTATTGTGAGCATTGCAGCAGCTTTGAAGCTCCATCAACTCCACATTTCAAGTGTGAAGCAAGCCATAGAAGTGTGGGCTTGGAGTCTTGCAAGACCTCCCTTCATCACTACTGTGGATGTGGTGACTTTTCCAAGTCCATTCCTTGCATTCTCCTTCCATTAGCTAGTGAGATTTTAGGTGGAGGTGGTAACGCTTCATTCCTCTCCTTTGTGATTTGATTGAGTAGCATAGTATTGTTTTGTAGTGTTCATTGCAATCTTTACTTTCTACTTTCTTTATTGTATATTCTACTTTGTTGCTATATGATTGTCCGTGGAGGTGGAAACACCAAAATGGGGGTTTGACTGAGGCAAACCCCTATACAGCCCCAACAATTTTCCCCTTCTTGTTTGTGTGTAGGTGGACATACGCGTGGAGCTTTGTAAAGCTCGAAAAACTCACATACTAAAAAAAATATTTCCAAGAGCAATGCACATTCTAAGTAAGGAAAAAGTGATACATGTTTAACACTAAATATCCATAAATGCTCTAAGGAAAGTTCAATAATGAATTAAATTTACATACACTAGAAGGGTGTTACAATACATATGTTTCAATGTTACATAAATAAGTTTTCATCAATAATTACATCCATGAAGTAAAGTTACATTTTACAAATTGGCTATGCAAGCCATACAAAAGTAATACAAGAAGTGCATCCGTAGAATAAAGAATCTTTGTTCCTCAACCGTCATGATACCATTGGTCTTCCACAAGCTGAGGCCAAGAGTGAGGTTAAGGAACCTTTTTCACCCAACCATGAAGTACAAGACTTCCCTGGGTTTCTTCCTAACTCAAAGAAAGCCCCGACCCTGCATGAGGAGCCTAACAACCTGGAACACTAAAGTAGGAGGGAACTCTTGATGCGTGTCTGATGCCTATATGCATTCCTATACTAGAATAACATATTACTTGCATGTAGGATGTGGTTGAGACATATATAACATATAATTTAGGCTTTTATCCATCTATTTCACTACTATAGTAGCTTGGCCTAGAATTTAAAATATAAATGGTAGTTTAAGAAAAGGTAAACTACCGTCTTTAGGAGCCCACATTCAACATCCTATCCCAGAAGTAATCTCATGAAAAGTGTAAATATTACAAAGTCTCTCACAAGCTTCATAAGGTTCAAGCATTTTCTAATTCAAACATTCTTTTAGACAACTTAATATATCTCCAAGGTTCATTATTTGAATTGCATAAGAGAATAATTCACAAGAAATAAACTATACATATGGTTTTACATTTCACCATGAACTCATGATAATCAATCCACTACACTCTAACGAATAAAAGAAATTATATGCATATGTGCACTATTCTACTTGCTTACAAAGTATCCAATACTCCATTTCCAAATTAGATGGTTTAATCTAAAAATAATAGATTTGTATATATTTGAAAGAAGTACTTCCAATCAGGAACATATACATTTTAAAAAGTAATACTTTCCCATTCACGTGTACGCAAATGCATATATATATATACATAAATATATTGTTTCAAGTCAAATTTTAGGAACTATTCTTTCAAAATTTAAAACTTGCTCTCATACATATTGTATATGTATTTATATTTATTTTCATTTGCATAATCTACTAATCAACTTCCAATTCAAATATAGAGTTATATTTTATACTCGAAAAGAGTACTTCCTAAATCAGTTGTAAGTATTAAATTCAATCTGGAAAGTAATCTTTCTTTTACATAGATGCATATATACATGCATATATATATATTAATAAGTAAGATTAGTTATTTATTATAGATTAAAAGGAAAATACGTGTCTGCTATTGCAGGTAATTAACCAGATAGAGTTCCAAACATTCAATTACAAACTACCATGAAAATACCATTCTGAAAAATGAGCAACTAGCTCCTGACCTTCATAGCACCCCAACAACATCCACCACCACTATCACCCATCTATTCACCATTACAAAAATGTACAAAAAAAAAATAGCCATAAAGTACTACTAACCAGCAACTTGTCAACTACATAGCCACATCCAAGCTAAACCCAATCACAGACTAAACAAAAACAAACCCTACACCAACCCATTTTCACTTGAAGCCATTGGCCCTTGCAAAGGCCTCAAAATCTACAATCCAGGTGAAATCTTTCACAAGAATGAGGCCGAAGAATTTCTTCATGTAATCCACAACCACCTTGACTAAATTTTTGTGCCTCATGAGGGTCAAGCCTTTTACATCTAACAGGAAATGAAATAACTTTACTGCTTCATCCGTTGTCCACAACAACTCCATGTTTCCTGGATGGGGAATTCCCTTCCCCAATATCATCGCCTTCAACACCTCTTCGACACCTAGTAGCAATTCCTTCAAGAATTTTTTTTCCAACAACACCCTGGTCTCCTCCTTCAGAACTTGGTTATCTAGAAGAGATGCCAGAAATCTGGAGGTGACGTAGGTATTATCCCTCCCATATTCATTTCTGGCCAAATTCCCATCTCTCGACACCATTTTAACCACCACAACCAACAAAGAATCAATGTTTAGCATAATTCTCTTAAGATGTCGGTTCATGCTTTCTCTGAAGGTCGTTTTGCACTTCTTAGCCTTCAAAGAGATTGGCGTGTCAGCATCGAACCACACTAAACCCTCAGTCGAGACTTCAATTATGAAGCGTGAACTCCCAGCCATATCTACAATCAGCCCCACACCCAACTAAATAAACATTTACAAAAACACAAGCGAATTTCAACCCATCACCAGGAGCCGAGCTAATAGTGACTTCAACAAACTCCACCCATGCTTTAAAACCATCAAAAATTGGAAGGCTATCATTAATAAGACCACAGTTGGGAGGGAGTAAATCTAATGACGCCTCACATGAAGGAGATCGTCCTATTCCTCGAGAAACAACATACAAATCTGCAGACTATCTTATCAATACAAAACTCATACCCCGCCACCACCACCCAAACGCCATGCCATGTCTAGTAATGAGTGCCCGAAATGGGCACCACCTTGTCAAAACACCACGGGAACTCTGCTTCCAAAATCTAACCAACGTGGCTTCTAAGGCCGCCACCCCAAAGCAGTTAATGCCTTCCACCGAGGCCACATGCATCCAAAATCCACCCTCATCAGCCTCTGTGTGCCCTCCTCCACACATGGAGAGCAGCCTTCCCAACCACCGACATGTATATATATGTGTATATGTATACATATATATACATATACACACATATATATATACATGCATATACATATATATATTCAGATAATTATCATTTAAAAAATTAGAAATAGTTACAAACCCATAATTGTTTATTTATATTTATATATATATATATATATATATATATATATATATATATATATATATATATATATATATATATATATATATATACATTTGCAACCTTAGAAATACTAAACGCAGTCAAGCAAATAAAAAAAAAGAAATCAAAATTTATTAAAGTAGGTTTGGCCCATATGAGGCCAATGACTCCCATAGAGGGAGCATTGCCTCCACAACGCAACCTTCCTCATAGGGGATGCACGGTTGGGAAGGCTTAGCCTTCCACTCCTCCTAAAAATATTTCCCTGTATAGTTTCAAATAGAGATTTAATGAATTCACCTCAGGAATTAATTCTTTTTAATTCTTCCAAACAAATATAATAATATAGTAATATTATTATATATTTACATATATATACATAGTTCATTATATATGTAAATATGTAATATTATTATATTCTTGTATCATAAATTTAGGTTAAAGGACATTTCACAATTTTGGTTCAGTATGTTTGAAATTCAACTCTAAAATTTACAAGAGCAGTGTACACATATATATAAAAATATATTATATATTTATATATATATATATATATATATATATATATATATTTATATATATGTATATATATATTTATATATATGTATATATATATATTTATATATATGTATATATATATATAAAGAATAAGAAAAATATAGATTTGTGCAGCCATGATGTTGAATTTCATACTGTAAATAAAGCATTAAAAACACTAATGGACAATCTGCAATTGACATTCAAAAGGGTTTCAAGGGAGAACTAAATCTTTCCATATACAATCATCTATTTACACATTTTGAAATTGAAACACATTGGAAAAGAATTGAAAACCTGGAAATCGCTTTCCATTTTCCTCTTCTTGTTTCCTCTCTTTTCCCCATTCTTGATCTACTAGAAATTACTTTTTGTAGATTTTCCTCTTTTTCTTGTTTTTCCCTGTATTGTTTTTCTCCCCTTCTTTCCACTGTTCTTAATTTACTGTGCTTCAGAAACCTTCTCCCCGACACCCATTTTCAGTTATTGTTTTTGCAGAGAAACAGAAAGATCAAGAAAACTATTGTGTGTTTATGTTATAGTTTTTCCCCTCTTTTAAAGATTTTCTTTCAAATTTTCCAATAATCTAATTTCAAAAATAAAACCAGATTTATTTTTATGCATCATATTTATCCTTGGTAAATAATAAAGAAATACCATTCAATTGCAAATGAAATAATTATCCTCAATAAATATTAAAGAAATATCATTTAATTGCAAAATAAAATAATTATCATAAATAACAAAGAATTATCATTTAATTGCATAATGAAATTTTTAATTAAAATATAATTAATTATTTTATTTATTTGTACTTTATTTCACTACTAATTAATTTAATTAAACATTCTGAAGTATGAACAGTATAAACAATTAACTAAATTAAATACTAAATGCATCTGCATGATACTAAGTGCTCATGTGTGTGCGAGAGAATCATTCCTTTTTTACCCTGCCAGGAAGCTAACCTACTCTACCTTAACCACACCCTTGGTCTTCGACAACCTACAACTCAAGTAAAATTAGGCACACATTAATAGATTAGTATCCAAGAAAATATATATCGAAGCAATAAAATTCATTAATCCAAATAGCACTTCTCTATATTGCATCACTTTCGAAATAAAACTATATTCAATGCATTTCAAATTTTTCTAAATTAAAACAAAAAAAATTCTTATTTCATCTCTCAAAATACCATATTGTGTATTATTTGTTCTACCACACACATTCAGTCATATATCAGTTCCACATAAAGCAAAATCAAGCAACATCAAATTCTAAGACGTGACAAGCTAGCTGGCGAACTAGCACCTTTGTGAGATTATCTTTGTCACCCTAGCTCTTATTTATTTACTTTATCATCTTCATCTTTACTTTTTGTACTTTCTCATTTTGTTTCTCCCATCTCAATCAACTAGCTAGGCTATCGGTAGGTCTTTTGGTGGTTTTTGTTGTACTATGTTTTCTAGCTTTACGAATGCCAGTGCACCAGAGAGATGCTAGCGTGTTGCATTGTCGTCCCAGAACTACATTGTCATCCTCAGATAGAGAGTTGTCTGAGGTACAGTATTGACTCCAAAAACCAACTTGTCTAGCCCAAACCTAAAATTCGGGTCTGAAGAGTGACAAAAATACTACATAGTGCTCTTCATTCTCGACCCCCTTCCTTTAGAGTGAGGTAAGTTAGGGCAGCCCTCCACTCTCAACTCTCTGTGATCTGGAGCCTTGACGTGGTTGGTCCCCCTCTCTTACATTTTTGTTGAACTTGACGTGAATAACATCTACCCATTTTTTGTGTTGAAAATTTTCCCTCGTACCTTGTGATTGTTGTAACCCTAAGTGTTGTGAAGGTTTATGAGCATCACAACCTAGTCCATGACTTCTGGGTACATTGTCAGGAGAAGTGTGTGACACCTACCGATGGAGAAGACAAAGGTCACCTCTAGTTTCACCTCGAGTTTTCCCATTGATTTAACTAATGAGTTTACCACTAGTTTTCCCACAAATTATACTAATGAGATGGGTTTCATGGAAGAGATCACTCGTGTGCCCAATCCTCCAGCATCCCCTACACCTTCATCTGTAGATGAGGATGATGATGTGCATGTTCCTACGAAAACCTTATGGCATTAGATTATAAATTATTGGACCTTATAAATCACCTATAAAAAGCATCAAACATGGCGAGAGTCGCTAGGCTTGCAAGTGAGGTGAGACATTTTCTAGGGAAAGATTGAACGGGCATAGAATTTCTACATGGCCTTGCTGATCTGACCAAAGCCTATGTCCCTTCATATAGACCTAGACTGGGTACCACCCGGGGAGAAATGATCCATGCCTATGAAAGAAAAATAGGTTTATCAATGCCCACTACGTCTGTCTGCATGGCTAAATCAGGGCATGCAATCAACATATATTATGCTCCCCAAGGGCCTCACACTCTCAAGGTGAGAAAAACACCCCTTGGGTTCAGTTTCACCCCTTCTACTGCCCCTGACGATAGAGGATCTAGTGGAATGAGTGGTGGTGGCCATGGTAGCAGAGGTGGCACTGGTGGAGGTGGCTTTGGAGGAGGTCATGGTAGTGGCTTTAGTAGTGGAGGTGGCTCCGGTGGAGGTAGCTCTAATGGAGGCCCTACTAGTGGTGGGGGCATTGGTGAAGGTCATAGTAGTGGTTCCAGAGGTGCCTTTGGAGGTGGTGCTATTAGCGGTGGTTTTGGAGGTTCCACTGGTCCCTTGTCATCTACTGACCTTATTTTGAATGCCTTGCTTCAGAATATGGGTTGTATGAAAAACCAGCTAGCAAGTCTCTCCCAGGCTTTTTTCCAGCCTATCTTTCAACCCTTTTTTTGGCATAGTCCATTGTCGGTAATAATCCTAAGTACTCCCTTCCCACAAGGAATGGAGATTCCCAAATTTTAGAAATATGGTGACAAAGGGGACCCACAAACACATGTGTTCGCCTTTAATGCCATGTGTACAGAATTCTTCCATCATGATGCATTAATGGAAAAACTATTCCCTCAATCTTTTAAGGATAGAGAGCTTGAGTGGTATTGTTCCTTACCCGACAATTCTATTTTTTCATTTGATCAACTTGTAAATCAGTTTCTCCGACAGTTCCAAGCCAACATCGGACCGAAGATGACCTTTTCGGATCTCTTTCGATGCAAGCAAGGGGATAATGAGAAGATAACCGATTTCATAGCTCGGTATCAAGCACTCTTTTCATAGATATCATACCCGTTGCTCGATTATAATGTGCAAAAGGTGTTCATAGGGAACCTACAAAGACCTTGGTAGGAAAAGTTTCCCCTTATGAAGTACCCTTCTTTTGCAAATTCATGTGCGGAATTATGAGAATATCAATAAACAATAGTTCAGTTTGAGGGATCCTCCTTGCGCTCCCATTCAAAGGAAAATTCCATTATATCGATCTTGAAAAAAGGTAAGGTTGTTGCGAATGTAGTAGCTACAACGAATGATAACGACCTTAGATGCAACAAAAAGTTCACAAAGTTAGTAGAATCATATTCTTCCATCTTGCAAAAGTTATTGAGGGATAAGATCATAACCTTGGAGAACCCCAAACCTCTCAAGGAACCTTACCCTGATTGGTATAATGCAAATACGTTTTGTTAGTACCATCGAGTCAATAAAAATGATACTGAACATTGTATGCACCTGCGTCATGAGATACAGGACCACATCAAGGTTGATACTCGGTGGTGAAAGAAAATAGTGAGTTGAATGATGGCCTCTCTCTCAAATCGTATGGCTCAATAACCCTCTCCATCCTAGTTGGACCTAGGGCCGTAAACACAACCTTTGATGTTATTCCGAAATCAAATTTATTCAGAGTGAAGTTAGGCATACCTTGGCTAGCTTCCATGAATGGAATTTATTTTCATTCACAAGTGTTTAAAATTATCTCACAAAGGTGTTGTGCATGTGGTGCATGACACTGGCTACTAGTCATTGGTGTCCCATGGGGGTTACTTGCTAGATTATTTTTAGCTTGCCTCGGTTGGTCCACTTCCCCCAACAAAAGACCTACTTTACAAAAATTATGTGAAGTATAAGATCAGAGGCAAAGAACAGTGAAATTTGACCCTTCTAGTAGTACAATAGCAAGTTTCCTCCTCTTCTCAAAAGGGAAAGGAGAGGCCTACCACTCCTTGGGGTACCTCTTTTTCTCCTCTTTTCGAAGAAGTGTTTTGGATGAATACTCCTAGCTTTTACCTAAGGAGTACGATGATATCGAATTGGCATAAACACGAGATTCAAATATCTGATCTTCCCACTACACCTCTTGGACCTTGGCCCTACCTATATGGTAGAAGGAAGGGTCACCAAGGGGAATCCTCTATGTCTCGGCCTCCACGACCTCCTACCACTCCTACTCCTAAAGTAGTGAATGGGAAGAAGCCTACTGTTGAGGCATTAGAGCCAACCCCTCCTATTGTCTCCCAATATCTTCCTCATGCTCTTGTTTAGGAGTTTTTTCCCCCACCGGAAGTGGTTGTGATGGACACCCCTATGGTTGATTAGGAGCCTTTTATCCCTTCATAGCTATTGGTCTCTAGCTCAAAGAGTCATAGAAACCACCTTACGCGTGAGCATGAGTACCATCGAAAGGCTCTGGAAGCTGAGCATGGTACTTTGCAGAAGAAGGAAGAGGAGTCAACCGTCTTTATATTAGGGTTCTCTACTGTGTCCTCCTCTCTCCTCCCCTCTGCTTTTGTTCAATCAGGTTCATCCTCACTTCCGACTCCTACTATGAGTGCATCTGACCCTAAAAATGTGTAGGTGTTTATCGCTCCTTCGGTTGAACCGCCCCTTTTGATGTCCCTTCTAAACATCCTGCCTTTCCCTCAACCCATGGACATGTCAATTACCTCAGTGGTGTTCGCTGCGGTTTTCTTCTCCTCCTCCTTTGTACCTCTTACCTCATCTATGGGGATTTTGCATCCCCCACAAAGCAGAAGGTGGAGGTTGGCCCTTCCAGCAATGGAGGGTGTAAGAGGAGTCCACCTTCTCCAAAAGGTGGTCATGCATTGGCTTATTTTGTTCTAGTGACAGAGCCAACCCTGGCGTCCCCTAAGTTTTTCACCACTCCTGAGTTGTTCGGTGAGCCTAGCAGTGAATCTCGGGAGCCACCCTCCTTGTCCATTGAAGTATGATATGAAACTCCTATAAAGTGCATGTTCAACTCCCTGGATGAGGTCCTGGCCTTGTTGCTGATTTTTCACTAAATCACTGACCAGAGCTCCATAAGAGCCTAGTGGAGAAGACCTTGTAGGGCCTTCTTCCTTAGCCCTTGTTGCGGGAGGGTCGAAAGCTCCTCCCCTTAATATTCCACCACTACAGGCTCATCCGCCTTCCCCTTACAATGATCTAGATTGGGAAGCGGATGAACTCTTGGTTGATGAGTGGTAGGGGGAGGCCTCCTCTTTATCTTTAGATTAGATGCATGTTTGTTGTGATGTTTTCCCTCGTGCTTGTGTTATATGTTCCTAGATGACCCTTGTCACCCTTGTAGGTGCTTGGATATAGGAGTGATTTTGTGTCATAAACCTTCTTCTATATGTATCATCATTCTTCCATGTTTTTATCTTGATTTTCGGCAAATTGGGGACGATGAAAAGTGTTGGGAGCATTTAGGCTTCCCTTCAATGTTGATCCAATATTTTATTTTTTACTTTGTTTTCCATGCATTTCTCTTGATCTGATGGGGATTGATGATCTTTTTCCTTGCATCGCGATTACCTATCATTTACATAAGCACATGAGCAGATTTGACCTTATGAAATTAGATCCCCCTATCTCTTGTGCTTTTTCTTTTTCTCTTCTTTGTTTGGGTTGTGATGTTGTGGTTCCTATGCATTGTCCATAATATGTGCAACAACATCACCACAGTGACATGTCACTATGTCCCATGGGCCACAACATCATCTTTTTATTTTTCATGCTTTCTTTTTCTCTCCTTAGGTTGTTGCATGCCTCTACATTTAACATGCACCACCCTAAGTGGGGGCTATCATGTCAACCTCAAATTTTTAGAAAACAAATTTGTTACCGATGAATCTTTTCTTGAAAATATTTGCAAACTTTTTCAAAAATCGCATTCTCAATTTGGACTCTCAAGAGAACGTGTTTCCTTCATCATGGGTTCACAAAGAAATAACTTGAGAACTTTCCTCCAAGGAGGGAGTATCTTTTCTTGTGGGAGAAGCCTTGACCTTCCCCTTGCGAGGGGGAATTTTCTTCCTTTCGAATTCCTTGATGAAGTGAACATCTTTTGGAAGGATCCCTTGATGTTGAATTGATTTGCAAAAATAATTCTTACACTTTCAAACAATGTGTCCCTTGAGTGGACTCCTCTTCTTTTGAAGGGTTCTTGAGGGACCCCTTTGAAATCCTTTTGATTTCTTGAGTGTCTGTGTGACTGTCTGTATGTTTTCCTGCATGGCTGCTTTGTGTTCTTTGGCATGTTTTATCTGTGGATTAACATGTTGCTTTGTAGGTGCACCTATGAAGCCACTTTCTAGTCCAACTCTACAGATTCACCTTTTCAATGGGTGTCCTTCATGAGAGAGAACTTGGGGGATGCCTCCTTTTGGGCCTGCGGGCTTGCAAGGCGCTTACTTCACTAGGCTTCCTTCATGAGAGAGAACTTGGGGGTTGCCTTCTTGCAGGTTTGTGGGCCTGTGAGATGCTTACATCATGTAGGATTTATCCATCATTGGTTCAAGGGCCTTCGGTGTACTCTGTACAACTTCATAGTTTTGTAGGGTTATGGAGTCCTTTTGTTTGAAACTCCTTAGGGAGAGTACCTACACAGTCCTTTACCTACCTTGCACTTTCGAGTTCACCAGATTGCGATCTGCTTCCTTGACGATTTAGGTATACATTTCTAACCTTTAAATCTACTTTACTTTTCACTCATCAATACTTGTGCTCACTAAAGTGGGGGCAAATTTTATAGGAGTGAATTTGCACCCCTTAGGAAAATTCCCCTTTCACATACCCTCACCTTAGAAAATCAAATATGAAGGAAAAATTTCACATCACCCACCTGCCTTCCATCCACTTGGTGTTTGTCTCATGCGTCGATGAGAGAATATTCGTCAGGGACGCACGTGTGGTGTGCAAATGTCTATGCAGCACATTGTCATCTTTGATGGATTCTTACATCTAAAGTTGGCAGAGATGTTACACACCCAATTGCGGTTGAATTATAACATCCCTCTTTGACTAACTTGTCAAAAAATGGCCTATTATTCTCATCTCACCTTCAAAAACATCCTCTATTCATTCATTTTGGAGGCTTTTGGAATCATCCACACATTCAATCACTCCATTTTTCTTCACTCTCAAGCAACATTCCAACACTTTATTGTGAGAATTGCAGCAACTCTGAAGCTCCATCAACTCCACATTGCAAGTGTGAAGCAAGCCATAAAAGTGTGGGCTTGGAATCTTGTGAGACCTCCCTTCATCATCGCTGCGGGTGTGGTGACTTTGCCAAGTTCATTCCTTGCATTCTCCTTCCATTGGCTAGTGAGCTTTTGGGTGGAGGTGGTAATGCTTCACTCCTCTCTTTTGTGATTTGATTGAGTAGCATAATATTTTCTAGTGTTCATTATAATCTTTACTTTTTGCTCTCTTTATTGCATATTCTACTTCATTGCTATCTTGTTGTCCGTGGAGGTGGAAACACCAAAAATGAGGGTCTAATTGAGGCACAACCCTATATAACCCCAACGATTTTCCCCTTCTTGTTTGTGTGGAGGTGGACGTATGTGTGGAGCTAACTAGAAAACTGGTGCCTTTATGAGATTATCTTTGTCACCCTAGCTCTTATTTATTTACTTTATCATCTTTGTCTTTACTTTTTGTACTTTCTCATTTTGTTTCTCCCATCTCAATCAACTAGCTAGGTTGTCAGTAGGCCTTTCGATGGTTTTTGTTGTACTTAGTGTTTTCTGGACATATGGATGCTAGCACGCTAGAGAGACACCAGTGCATCATGTTGTCGTCCTAGAACCACATTACTATCCTCAAACAAAGAGTTGTCTGAGGTACAATACTGACTCCAAAAACTAGCTTGCCTAGTCCAAGCCTGAAATGCAGTTATGAAGAGTGACAAAAGAACTACATATAGTGCTCTTCACTCTTGATCCCCTTCCTTTAGAGTGAGGTAAGTTAGGGAAGACCTCCACTCTTGACTCTCCATGACCTAGAGCCTTGACGTGGTTGATCCCCCTCTCTTACACATGGTTGATAGGAAATTTTACACCTTTCTGCCTTTCTTCATTCTTTCCATTACTGATTTATTATTTTATCAACAAATGTAACAAACATGCTATCATTTTGGCATTGCTAGCAATAATAAATGCAAATATTTTACATAAAAGGTTGTCATAAAAGGCTTTGGTTTCCCTCTAACCTTTCATCTCCATTAACACATACACACCCACCACAACCAACGCATCTTCCCAAAATAATACATCTGTTGTTCAAACTATATAAGTAATTACACACTGTTATGCATGTTACACTCATACACCACATACAAAGTTGCAGGTTGAACCACTCATCATGTGGTTCAACCTTCACTTGTTTATTTCATGAATTTTCAGATGTGTTTTTGTTGCTCATGTTAAGTCACCCCAAATGGAAGGTTGAATATCACAACATTCCTCCTTAGGTAAAAGAGGTTTGTACACTCCATATACTCTGAAATCTTAGTTTTATTTACATGCGGGGTTGTAAATTTACTTGCGATCTTTATGTCCACTTGGAGGTTCAATTACACACTATGCTTTCTAACTTGCATTGGCTTACATCATGGTTGATAGAAAATTTTACACCTTTCTACCTTTCCTCATTTTCTCCATTACTAATTCATTATTTTGTCAATAGATGCAACAAACGCGTTATCATTTTGGTGTTGTTGCAGAAATGGATGCACATTTTCTTACATACAAGATTGTCATAAAAGGTTTTGGTTTCCCTCTAACCTTTTATCTCCATTAACACATACACACACACCACAACCAACGTATCTTCCCAAAAGAATATGTCTATTGTTGTAACTGTAGAAGTAATTACATAATGTTATGCATGTTACGATCGTACACCACATACAAAATTGCAAGTTGAACTAATCATCGTGTTTTTGCTCAAACAACACAAGTTTACTTGAAAACGATGGTCGGTTTTCACAATATTCCTCTTCAGGTAAAACAAGTTTGTGTAGCACAACTAAAATGGACTCATCCTTGAATGCCCACGTACACTTGTGATTGTGTCATCGTTGTCTATGTCCACTTGTACGTTGAGCTACACACTTTGATTGCCAATCGACATTTTTTTTATATTCTATGTGTAGCTTGATTCAGTCTATCACCTTTTATTTTCCTTAGTTGTGTAGACATGTAAAATTGACCTAGCACATATCACACATCTTGAATGACATTTTCTCATCATCGACATCATTATCACCTAATATCACTGCATTCCACATCAATTATCATAAAAAATCCTACTTTCCTCTATTAATTGAATAATGACATTATTTAATAATTCATTTTTTCATCATTTTGACTAATTAAATAAATTTCATTTATTTACTAAAGTCTTAATCTAACTTTATTCTTCCTGATTAATTAAATAACATCAATTATTTAATTATGTCGCGAATTCACTTTATTCTCATAAGTTAATTAAATTATTAAAACATAATAGTTTAACTATATCACTTTCCCCCAAACTTGCATAATTAAATAAATTATTCAAAACATCATCTTAAAGGTCAAATAAAATAAATACAATTTTGTTTGCAAAAGTCAAACTTGATTTGCACTTTCAACTCAAAATGATTAATTAATTAAATCAGTTAATTAATTACCTCACCCACTTTCATGATTGAATAAATTACGATCCCCCGATTGCTCACTTTGATTGATTGACTGATCCATCCATTTATGACTGATCCATCTATTCTTCAATCCCACAGATTATTCAATCTATTTCCTCAATCCCACTCAACACTCAAATTGATTTCTTCGATCACACTAATTACGTAATCAAAATACACTAATTATTCCTATCTATTTCCTCTCAACATATTTCAACTGTTGATCAAGATACTCTACTACGTCATCTTGAGCATTCATTTCAAAATACAAATTCTATATAACAACCATCTTTATTCTAAAAAATGATAAGAGAATCAACATATTTTATAGAACGAAATAATGCCAAAATCCTAATCAATCTTTTGACAAACTTTACACATATCTTTGATCAACAACATTGTATGTTTTTGAAGCTTTTTCTACACACAATGGAGGCTTCACATTGATATGAACAATCCAACATCTTCGTGAACACACTCTGACACGGGATGGTAATGCTACTTTGGTGAATTCATTTATGCTTTTCTCTTTTGATTTCATTTCTTCAATTCATTAATTTTGTAGTTTCATTTCGTGAGTAATGGGTATGAATCATCTTTTTTGTTTGAATTAGATTAGTTTCTATTCATTCATTCAGATTATATACACATAGCGATTTCCCCCTTACACATTCTAGCACACCAGGTGGGACCTCGGTCCTTAGCACTAACTATTTTATGAGCAATTTTTGAAGTTGTAGGTCTCGAAAATGCAATTGAAAAGTTTTCACGCAGGAGCTACAGAAAAATCACGTAGTCAATTTCACATTTCTACCACACTTGGGATTTTTTCTAGCTGCTTTTGATGTTTTTGGTGCTTTTGCCAAAATGATAGGGGCACACTTGAGTTTTTCAGCTGCTTCTGCTTAAAAACAAAAGCTATTTTTGAGTTTTTCATTCACACTTGCTTTTTGACAGGGCCGCTTCTACTAAAATTTTTCACTTTTGCTTTGTCAAATTTTTATCTAAAATCTACAAGTCACATTTTTGATTTCTAACACTAACAGTCGTTTGGTTTGGATGTTTGATAGGTGCTAATGTTGTTTATGCAAGACTTGCAGAAGTATGGAATGTGTTCATCCAAGAGAAATTAACACGTTTATTGCAGAGAAGGTGAATGGTCAAAGCTTTTAATTTTTCAAAGCTTTCATATTTAGAAAACTTCAATTTGGTGCTATAAAAAGAACCCCACGTATCCAAATGCTTTCAATTTGTGCTCTAAAATGAACTTTTCAAAGCTTTCTAGCTTAGCAAAATTTTAATTGGTGCTCTAAAACAAAATTTTCAAAGCTTTCTAGCTTAGCAAAATTTCAATTGGTGCTCTAAAACAAACTTTTCAAAGCTTTCTATCTTAGCAAAATTTCAAATTGGTGCTCTAAAAAGAACTTTTCAAAGCTTTCTAGCTTAGAAAATTCTCTCAATTGGTGCATAAAAATAACCCTACAAATCCACACTCTTTCAATTTGGTGCTCTAAAAATGATTTTTTCAAAGCTTTCTAGAACAAGAAATTCCTTTTGGTTCTCTAAAAAATGTTTTCTTTCGAACAAACACTTTCCATATGTTGACAAAATGATCAGTTTACTTTTGTTGACTGATTAAGACAAGGCTTTAGAAACACTTCAATTGTTAATCTATTTTGGTTGTACATTGAGATACTTCTTGAAGTCTTAAAATATTTGAAATTGGTGCACATAAAAAGAACAAATTGCTATTTTGTACACACTTTTTTTTTTAAATTTTAATTATTTTATTTTCTTTATTTTTCATTTTTTTGAACTTAAAAAGAACATTGCACTGAAGTGTATACTGTGTATTTCGTGTTTGGAAAACTAGGTGTTTATCCTCTCCCCTCGCACCTTTCAGTAATCTTGGGTGACGAAAAGCATCTTGAGTTTTGCACATTTGTTTACATTTGAAAACATACCTTTAGAGAGCTTGCCTCTTAACTTGTGAGAGGGCATGACCCATGTGGTACTTTTGTTTTGGTTTGCTATATAAATAATTGTGGGTGTGAAAAAATTCATCAACCACCTCGTGCAACAGTTCTATACCAACAAAAATCTCCCTCAGTATCTGTGAGATATGTAAAACCCTTTTTTATTAAGATTTGGGAGAATTCTTAATTGAGTGAATCACCGCATGTATAAACACCAATAAAAAATCCCAAACACATGACTAAGAACCAATGTTGTAGAAGCCACCCCTTTTCAACCAAAAACATTCTTTGAAGTGGTGCATTGGAACTTTGATTCTGAGTAGTTACTTACTAAGTCTGACTTATGGTTGAACTTAAAACACTCTCCATCCATTGCATGTAAAATCATCCCTTCAGAGCATGAGGCAATCCCACCTAAAAGGAAGTGTCTATCCCTATGGTGTAATTTTTTTTCACGAAAATTGCAAAATCTATTCGATTATGTTGAAATATCAAACTTTGTGCTTGAATTAAAACAAACACATCAAAACAAGCATTTAACACGGTTCAAACTTCAAACCCTTTTGACTTAGTGTGAATCCTTTGAAAAGAGCCCTATGTTTACACTCCTTAAGGATATCTTTGTAGACATGTAAAATTGACCTAACACCTATCACACACACTAAAAAACATCAAACAACATCGAAATCATCCCGTAACATCTCGAAATCATCCTGAAACATCTCAGAACATCTCAAAATCATCCCAAAACGTCCCACAACACCTCAGAATAATCTCAAAACATCTCAAAATCATCCCACAACATCTCAAAATTATCCCACAACATCTTGCAACATCTCAGAATCATCCTAGAACATCTCAAAACACCTTAGAATCATCTCGCAACATCTCAGAATCATCTTGAAACACCTCAGAATCATCTTGAAATATCTTGGAACATCTCAAAATCATCTCGAAATGTCCCACAACATCTTGAAATCATTTCGAAACATCTTGAAATCATCCCACAACATCTTGAAACATCCCATAATCATCCTGGAACATCTCAGAAACATCACACAACATTAAACAACATCTAAAAACCCTAATCCTGTTATTAATTGAATAATACAACATTATTTAGTTAATTCACGTTTTCATCATTTATGACGAATGAAATAAATTTTATTTATTTAATAAAGCCCTAAAAACCCTAATTCTCCTATTAATTAAATAATACCACATTATTTAATTAATTCTTGTTTCTATCATTTTGACCAATTAAATAAACTACATTTATTTAATGAAGTCCTAATCCCACTTTATTTCACCTTGATTGATTAAATAACACCAATTATTTAATTACGTCGCTAAATCACCTTATTCCTCTAAGTTAATTGAATTATTAAATCATAATAATTTAAATACAACACTTTCCCTCCAAAATTTGAATAATTAAATAAAAAACTATTGAAATAATTTGTCAAAAATCAAATCAAACTAATGCAACTTTGTTTGCAAAAGTCAAACTTGATTTGCACGTTCAACTCCAAAAAGGATTTAATTAATTAAGTCAATTAATTCATATTCCTCACCCACTTTCTGATTGAGAAAATTACGACTATTGACTGAGCAATCTAATTTGCTAACTAATCAATCTAATTTGCAAACTAAGCCATCAATTTCCTAACTAATCAATCTAATTTTCTAACTAAGACATCAATTTCCTAACTAAGCCATCTAAATACCGACTGATCAATCTAATCCCTAACTAGACAATCTATTTCTCAATCACACAAATTGTGCAACTAACTTTACACAATCTTCTCATGTCTAAATCATCTCAACACATTTTTACTGTTGATCTGGATATTCTCCAACACAATCTTCATTGTCCATTTCAAATCTCATTTTCTATTTAACAAACCTTTTTCCTCAAAAAAAAGGATTAGAGAATCCACATCATTTGCACAACGAATTATTACTGACATTCACAACCACCATTGTTAGAGCTTCAACCATTTCTTCGATCAACCAACTAAGGCATCGTTCTTCAATCTTTTTCATGTGAACTACGAAGGCTTCATAGTGAAATGAACAATCCAATATCATGCAAACACAATCTGACATGGGATGGTAATCTCTCCTTTGCTTTGAATTTATTGTGTTAATCTTAGGATTTCATTACGTAATTTCAATAACTTAGATTGTTCATTTCATGAGTTATGGAATAAGATCTTAGATTAAGTGTTTTGAATTAGATAGATTCTTAGTTCTTTGCATTCTAATGGTTTCACTCCTCGCACATTTTGGAACACCCAGTGGGACTACGGTCCTCCCTACTAATGTTTTCATGAGTATAAATTGAAGTTGCAAGTCCCGAAAGTGCTTTTGAAAAAAATTTCATGCGCTTCCTAGAAGAATTTCATACTTGCTTGTGAAGAAAACCATGCATCTGCTCTAAAAATTGAACATCTGACACAAGAACTACGCTTTTACAAAAATATCCAAAAATCTGCTTTGAAAACCTTGCATTTGATTCTGACAAGGGCACACTTGCTCTGAGAATTGAGCATTTGATTCTGACAGGGGTGCTTTTGCAAAACATCCTAAGCAGTTGCTCTGACAGACCAGTGCATGAAATTTGTACTTTTGCATTTAATTTTTTACTAACATGTGCTTGTTTTTGAATGTATAACAAGTGCCAACATGTTTGTATGTAGGATTTGAAAGACATTAACTTGTTTTTTGTAGGGAATATGGATGGTCGAAGCATTATGGATCTACAAAACATCTTTCTTAAGTTAGGAATATTTATGTTGCGTGCTTTAAAAAGAACAAACACAATTTGTTTAAAGGCTCTAAAATGAACAATTCAAAGCTTTCTTAAAATAGGAATCTTTATTTGGTGATTAAAAGGAACAACACAAATGAACACTTCATTTTTGGTGCTCTAAAATAAGCCATTTTAAAGCTTTCTAAAGTTAGGAATTTTCATTTCAAAGCTTAAAAAGAACCCTACAAACTACACATTTTAATTAAGGTGCTCTAAAAATGATTTTTTTTTTCAAGTTGTTCATAAATAGGAACTTTGATTTTTGTGCATAAAAAGAACAAATTGCAAACAATTTCTTTTGTTGACACATGCTCGTTGTACTTTTGTTGACCAAATTAAAGACCTGGATTGATTTCTTAAAAACACTCAAGTTTGAAGCTTAAAAATGAACAAGTTATTTCTTTTGCCTTGCACCATTGCTATCTTAAATGACTAATATCCTGAATACTTCCTATTGGTGCAAATAAAAAGAACAAGTTGTTTATGTTATTCACATATTTTTAGGGATAACACCGATCGAGGTGTTTAAAAATAATTAATTTTCTATGAAGTGTTTGTTGTGCATTCAGTGTTCAACAAGCTAAAGTGTTTTATCCTCTCCCCTCACAACTTTTGGTGATCTTGGGTGAGTGAAAATAAAACATTTTTGAGATTTACATTTTATTTTCAAATTTTACCTTAAAGAGGGGGCTTGCTTTGAGACACATCCAACGCTAGAGAACTCATTGCAAGGTCCTAAAGCACGTTTAATGGCGGGCTATATCAAAGGTTGTGAAATCATAAGAAAGTAGCTTCAAGCTGTGCTGACAACAAAATACACCCAATCCCACGCCTTAAGTGGAACAGGAACGATTAAAGAGCCTTAAGTGGTCAATGGGTGAGTGTCAGATTTTCGTGCTCACAATTATGACTAAGAGCCAAATTATTTTAGAAGCCACCCTATTTTCCAAAAACATTCTTTGAAAGTGGTGCATCAAAATTTACTTCTGAGAAGTCACTTGCCAAGTCTGACTATAGGCCCGTGCCATAAGTTTCATGTAAAATCATCTTTTTAGAGCATGAGCAAGCCTACCTAAAAAAATGGTTTCTATCCACTAGGGTTGTAAATGCTTGTTTATGTTAAACTTGCCAATTACATTCAAAAAAATATTGACATCAAATTCTATGCTTGATTTAAAGAAAAAGCATTCAAACAAACATTGAATGAGATAGTTGAATCACAAACCCTTTGACTTAGTGTATACTTATGAAAGAAGCCCTATGTTTGTACTCCTTGAAAGGATTTTTCCTTAAAGGTTTCTGAATATTCTGACTTTTATTTCAGGTTACATTAATCAAAGTAAACATTTAGGAACTATGGCTTGTGTGTTGTGATTTGAAAAATTAAGCTATAAACATGAAGGTCACATAAGTCCATGCTTGTTGAGTTAGTCCAAGTGTCATTTTATCACTTGCCATACTCCAAACACAGAGAAAGTTGAGAAAACTTGATAAATCTGGCCACTTTTTCTCAGAGTCTTGTGCATTCTACCCAGAAACTAGCACTATTGCTTCACCCTACTGAAACTTGGGGAAAACAAATTGAAGTTGTTAATAGGATCATTGTTCGAACAAAAAAATTGGTAAACCAGATAAGTCACATAGTCCCTCATCCATTATTTCCATACTACTTATTAGAAATCAAAATCAAACAAACCATTGGGGTCATTCCTTCACTCAGACGTCTATGATATCAACAGTTACTTGGAACTCGCAGTTAGTACAAGTAAGCTTTCCCACAACATATCCTCTAGACAAGGAAGTGAAATATCGACCCTAGTTCTTCAACATTTTGATTTTTGAAAAGTAGTACCACTCCAAAACAACACTCAAACCTTAGGGTCTTGAGCTTCATAAGCAACCACCTCAAAACACCATTACACCTTATGACCATTTGGCGACTGACTACTCCAGTTCAATAACCAAACCTTGTAGCATTGATCCTTCAACCTAGTCTCACATACATTGAAGGTGAACAAACTGGCATCATAAGAAGTTTGAGAACCTTCATATTTGAGAAGAATGAAACACCGCACCAGTTTCTCACCACATCAATCATCTTAGATGAAAGGAAGAGAAAACATACATAGCAGCCAAAAGACCTATGTTACCACCACTTGTGTGGCAATAAACATACACCCCTCATTCTTTTTGGCAAGAAAAAGATCCTTAGGACCAACAAAAGAAAGATCCTTAAGCGGAAGTATATTCTCTAGCTTTCAAAGGACCGCACTAAAAAATGTTTCCCAAAGGTTTCATCTTAAGAAGATATCACACCCACCAAAATCAACTAGAATTTTTCTATTATCACTTTGCACTAGTAGGCCAAGTATTTTTCAAAGATTAGGAGTTACGAAAACAGTCACAAAAAGCTTGGTAGTTGTTTATGACAACTACAAGATCAGAACATAGGAAGAAAATGGAAGCAAGAAAGAACAACACCAGTATCCCACTATAAAATACCATGAATGATGAAAGTGGCCCATGGGCTATAGGCCAAGCGACTTTGAAACACCCCAAAAGGGACTTGTGTATAGATAAACCTTCAGTGAGGAAGAACTAAACCACAAACAAAAGGCGGTGATAGAACAAAACAACCAGGACCCAAACAGAGTGGTCGTCGAGGAGGTGGACACAAATGAATAAGTAAATGACGAAGAAATATTCAAACATTCCAACAACCCCAAGGTTCTCAAACTAATGGACAAGTTGTTGAGAAACGACCCAAACTCATATTTCCTCAAGTTGACACAAAGTGGTGCTAAATTACCAATGGACTTCAACATAGAGGATCTCAAAGATCCCAATCTTATTCCCTTAGGGGATAACTCAATTGTGAGACAAATAATTGAACCCCTAGAAATGCCAGACATGCCACTCGTGTTCTCACAAAATAGTGGTCAACCCAAAGAGAACCCCTTGTTCATAAAACCAACTCAGATTGAACAAGTAGTAGTGGCACAAATGTATCAAGGAGGGCCATCCCAATATGAACCACAAAACCAAAATCCACCACCTGAACAATATGTACCTCAAAACACTTCAAGTTTTGACCTTTCCTGGAAAACAATCGGTACCATCAACAAGGTGGACCATAGGGTCCCCTTCCAAATCAGTACCACCAACAAGGTGGACGACAAGGTCCTCTTCCAAACAATCAATACCATCAACAAGGTAGACCATAGGGTTCCTTCCAAATCAGTACCACCAACAAGGTGGACCATAGGGTCCCCTTTCAAACCAACAATACCAACCACTAGTAGAATTTGGAAAAGATATGACTAGGTGACTAAAAAATTTAGTCACAACAACTAAAAATGACTAAATTCTACTATTTTTTTGCAACACAACTATAAATGACTAAATAAATGACTAATTTGATCATTGGTAAAAAACAACTAAATAATTAGTAACATATGATATGGCTAATTTGATCATCGGTAAAAAAACACAACTAAATAATTAGTCACATATGATATTAAAGTGGGTAATTAAAAAAAGAGGGAAACGTGAGCAAGTGATAAATTATTATTTTTATTTTTGTGAGGGAAGCTTGTTGAGTTTCATTCTCTCTTTTTTTTTTTATAGGAAAAAGGACCGAAACAACATGGGATCTTCCAAGATGGAAAACTTCTTTGTTTTTTACTGCTTTGAAGAGGAAGGTTGTAGTGTTTCTAGGCAATTATCTGAGTTTCATTCAACTAAGATCATGGGGCAGCTTCATGGCAACGTTTCTGAGCATTTTCAATCTTCATTTGCACAGTTGGTTGTTTCTTTTGTCTCTTTTCTACATTTTTTCATCTTCCTAGGGTTGCTTTGTTTCATTTCTAAGTTGCTTTCTTCATGTTCTTACATATCAATGTCTTCTTCGTCCATTCAAATGCTCTTTCCCTTATTCCCACGGTTTAGGGTTTTCTTTTGTATTTGATATGCATTTTTAGTTTGAAATTTTGATTTGTAGAGCTCTATTTTATGTATTATGGAGGCAAAATTATGCAATAGAAGTTTTTAGATTCAAAACCCTTTCAATCTAGCCTTTGGATAGTGATTCAAATCATTATGCTTTGCGATCTAGGGTTTCAAGATACAACAAAGAGACAATGGTTTTGTTTTAGGGATATTGGCTTTTTGCATTGTCATTAAAGCCATTATGTTAGGTTAATTAAGGAGGTAGTAGTAATCAAAATGGAGATCAATCTAAATGTGCATCAAAATGAGGATCTAGTCTCTTTGACAAGGAATGAGAATCAAGTCACTGTGAGGGTTAGTGATTTTTTAATGGTTATGTGCATTAAATATATAACTTTTAATGAAGTAATTCTACCTTAAATGCAATTCCACACCTCCAAGAGGGCACATTCATGTGTTTATCCAAGTCCACTACAACAAGGCATCATCTAGTTTTGGCCAAACACTAATCCTCTTTACATAGATATTGCTCTCAACAAAACTCCTCCATTGATTCCAATGCTAAGTGATCCATCAATCCGATTTGTTCTAACAATGAGAGATTTTCCTTATGGGTATCTCTTTTTGAAGAAAAATCAAATATTTATGAAGTGGGATTATACTCCACATACACAAGATATTAATGGTTTTTATTGTTCATCTTTCCTATTTTTTTTCTCTTAAATTTTTTTAGTGTTCTTCCTTCAAATTGATAAGATTATATATAATATTTATTTCTACATACAAATTAAATAAATACCTTGGCTAATACTTTGCAAGTATGAGGTACTTACTGAAAATTTGATGAAACCTTCCCATATTCTATATGTACATCATGAGCTTCGCGTTCAAACATTTAGACTTATTGGTTTCAACAACAATGTAAGTTCTTAGATTATCTTGTGTAAGTTTGTTTCACATTCTTTAAAATTAGAATTTTTCAAAATAGGAACCTGAGGAAGAGCTGTTGAAAATGGTAAAATCCAGTAATATTGTGAATGTGATATTGTCTTGGATTGAATTCTATATCATTCTACATCCCTTTTCTACCTTTAGTGTAGGCCTGTCAATGATATCTTTGCATTGTATAGCTTCACAAGGTCACTGTATTTATTGCCTTGATGCCCTATTACCAATCCCTTGCTTTCAATACTAAGTGTAGGCATCTCATGAGTTCCTTTAAATGAATGTCATTAAGCCCTCCTTTAACATATGCATACCTGACATTGGAGATGCAAGGTTATGATAGACCATTTACAACGACTGTATTGATCTTATACTAGTTTAGCAGGCATTATTTTGCAAGGTGCTCTTAGTGAACATGTAGATTTCACACATTCCTATAAGGTGCATGGGACTCCCTTATCATATATAATTCATAATGTTTGTGCAGGGCTTGGTGAAGAGATCCCAACAAGTTGTTTTATACACACTATCTTCACAACCTTTATGAGATCATGTTGACTATCCCATACTCAAATCTTAGCGTCTTCTCATGTCTGCCAACTTTGTGATAGTCCATATTGTTGTTTGCAACTTTCTACTGCAAGTCTCTATTAAGAATGAGACAATCATATCATGCAAATCTCATAGTTGAAAATGGATAGAGAGATCTAAATGTGGGTTTGGACTATCACCTTTCCTTAGACCTCTGTATTCTTGAATTGACAGTCTTAAGTCACTGTCTCTCTTGTGGAATGTATCTCAGTCTCTTCTTTATTTTTCCCTATATGAATTTGATGTAGTTTAAAATACCTCTTTATTCTTGTTTTTACAGTCTCAGATATTTCCTATGAATAAAAGTATTCTTTAATTCAAACCTTTGTGTGACAGTGTAAATTTTTGCATGATAGTGTAGACTTTCTACAAGACATTGTAAAGCTCAAACATGATACCCTAGAGTGTTGGTGACAAGGATCTATATAATTTTTCATGATGGACCTCTATTTACTATTATCATTATCTCTTTGTAACCTAACCAAAAACTATGTTTGAAGAGATCCTCTATTAGGATTTTATATGTGATTTTTGTTCTTTGTTATGTATGTCTCTAGATATGAGGTTTTCAACAAAGATTAACCATGCTCAAATCTACTTTCAAGATCAGGAAACACCTCTATTCACTCTGTCCACCCTTAGTCTTCTTGAACCTCTTCATTCTCTATCTTCTTGACCTCATGATGCGAACCAAAATGACTTCACTATCAACTTCCTGCAGCATTGACACATTGTCTCACCATACACACTATTAAGGACAAATACTGTTACCTTCGTAATATGCATATCATGCGGCCCTCACAAATACATGGAAGATTACCATCCTACTGATCACTACTGATCACTACGATGACTCATGCCCTTCCTATTCTCTCATGCCCTTACACCCTGCGGGTCTTCACGATATCGGAGGAGATGTATTCCCTGCAAGTGTCGGCTGACATGAAACTGTCTGCCACCTTCTCACTATCCAAAGCCGAGCCACACATCGCTCAACATAAAGCACAAGCTCACACATGATGTGGTTCATGGGTTTCTCCAGGGAAGAATGAAAACCTTTTGGGACTTGAAAAATGAACGAGACTGTCATAAAGCACCCGAACCATAAACAACAATGGTTATCTTAAAACAATCCACCAAGAACGAATTCCTCCAAACCAATCTACATTCACAATTGCAAAACAATACACCAGGAAACAAATAGAGTGATACAACCCGACAAGAAATGGAAACTTCACCTAAACACATTCAAATATTAATAGTGCAAAACAGTTGTACATTAAATGGCTCTCTGGCCTCCGATTTCTTCTCCTCTCATTACTCTCTCCTTTGTTTTTCCTGTAGTTGCACTCTTCTTCTTCTTTCCCTCTCTCCTATTCGGTTACATCTTCCCTCTTAATAGATATTCTAAGGTACTTAAATAAACCATTCCTCTACCCGATTGTATACATTCGGTTACAACTTATTTAATTTTTAATATGAATCTAACATTGCAAATTTAAATACTTAACCATTTAACATGGTCCCATGTCATAGATTTCAAGAGTTGAGGTGCTCCCGCACCATACTCTCAGGCTTAAAAGATTTCCAAGTCCCATGGAAATGCCGAGGGGAGATTGCTGCAATTCAAATCGTTCGCCTCTGTGTCTTCATCACTGAATCAATGCGGTTGTTGCTTCCTCTATTGTCGTTACATGACTCCCATCAATGGAGTTTATGCTAGTTGTTGTCCTCCTCGCTGCATGCGGCTGCTGCTTCCTCTGTTGTCATTACATGACTCCCATCAATGGAGTTTATGCTAGTTGTTGTCCTCCTCGCTGCATGCGACTGCTTCACACCACCACCATACTGCCATCTCACCTACACACAATTCTGGAAGATGCTTCCCACCCTTCTCTTAGTGGTTGCTCTTATTGCACCTTCTACCTAGCTGCATCGTGGTGGAGACAATACGAAGACCCTAGCTTGAGATCTTCACACACGCAATAACAACTAATGCAGCTTGGACAGATCAACTGGCAACCAAGAACCCATGCTACTACCTGGTGTAGATTGCCTTCTACACACTCAGAACCTTCTGGGCTCTGATACCATTCTGATGCGGACCAAAATGACTTCACTGTCAACTTCCTGCAACATCGACACATTGTCTCACCATACACACTATTAAGGACAAATACTATTACCTTCGTAATCTGCATATCATGTGGCCCTCACAAATACATGGAAGATTACCATCCTATTGATCACTACCATGACTCATGCCCTTCCTATTCTCTCATGCCCTTACACCTTGCGGGTCTTCACGGTACCAGAGGAGATGTATTCTCTGCAAGTGTCGGCTGACATGAAACTGTTCGCCACCTTCTCACTGTCCAAAGCCGAGCCATACATTGCTCAACATAAAGCACAAGCTCACACATGATGTGGTTTGCGGGTTGCTCCAGGGAAGAATGAAAACCTTTTGGGACTGGAAAAATGAACGGGACTGTCATAAAGCATCTAAACCATAAACAACAATGGTTATCTTAAAATAGTCCACCAAGAACGAATTCCTCCAAACCAATCTACATTCACAATTGAAAAACAATACACCAAGAAACAAATAGAGTGATACAACCCGACAAGAAATGGAAACTTCAACTAAACACATTCAAATATTAATATTCTCCTCTCGTTGCTCTCTCGTCTGTTTTTCCCGTAGTTGCACTCCTCTTTTTTTTCCCTCTCCCCTATTTGGTTACATCTTCCCTCTTAATAAAGATTCTAAGGTAGTTAAATAAACCGTTCCTCTACTCGATTGTATACATTCGGTTACAACTTATTTAATTTTTAATATGAATCTAACATTGCAAATTTAAATACTTAACCATTTAACATGGTCCCACATCATAGATTTCAAGAGTTGAGGTGCTCCCGCACCACCTCATATCTGCAAGCCTGTCTAGAAACTTTGCCTCTTTGCAATGTATCTTAGTCTCTATTCCTTTGTAGTTGTCTCCTACACATTGTCATGTAACCATGTAAACCTCTCTTTGACTTGAATATGCTTTGTAAACCTTGCTATCCCCAAACTTTGGACAGTTGGAGTGAATGATCTTTAGAGGTCCCTAATAGAGATCAAGACTATCACTACATTCTACAAGCCTATTTGATATGCTCTTCTTAAAAACCGAGATAGCTAGAGTAGCACTGATCATTTTTAGTGCGAGCTAAAAAGAGAAAATTTTAACAAGCAACTTTGAAGTTGAAGCTTTGATCATGGTAGGTCCTCTAGAACCACTTTGAAACCTAACCTTTTCCAACGATCCTTCAACCCACCCTACTTTCAAATATTGTTCTGAATATCCTTTAGGGTTTTACCTTTTTTGAAAACTTCAAATCTCTAAATAACATCCTTGTGAAAACAAAAAGGTTTAATGATAATATAAATTTATGAAATCCAGCTTTAATTTGATTTTACTGATAATTGGAAGAATTTGAAGAAAATCAGCTATTGTTAAAACAATCTCTTTCAAACCCTGTTGTAAAACTATCCCTATGATTGATTTTGACTAGATTTTACAAATAAATGAGAGATAAGAAAAGAAGAATGAAGCCTTGTTATGTTCGATTTTGACTATAATTATGATTGGTTTTTCTTCAATTTTGGTGCCCTGAACACTACTATAGAAAATAATGAAGGGAAGTGATTGATTTAAGCTCAAGTCTATTTCAAAAGTATCACTATTTAAGAGATTTTAATCTGCTGATTAAGGAATTAATATGAATTTGGAGGTTTTTCCTTTATTAATAACATATGCATCTTTAGTTTTGAAAAGTTACAAATCCTCTAATAGGCATCACCTTTGATTTATTTATAGATGTATCTCAGTCTATTTTTGCACTTAGACGCCTATCAATTTATGCATATCTTGTAATCATTATAGTCCATGAGACCACATTTATTTGAGGCTTTTTGTCAAACAGTTCACATGCTTTGTCTATGTTTCCACATTTTGCATAGATTTCTACCAGGGTAGTTGCCACTACAACATATTGTAAACCTATTTTTCATATTGCTTCATTTAGCATCACTAATCATCTCCTCAAGAACATTGCCCCTATTTAAAACGATAGAAACAATTTGCATCTATCACAATAATTTATGTTTAAAAAATCCATTTTGTGCATATCCTGCAATCATTGCATTCTAAGAGATGACATCTCTTTGAGCCATTCCATCAAACAGTTCATGTGCCTTATCTATACTTCCACATTTTTCATACATGTCTATTAGAGCATTTCCAACTATAATATTTGAAAAAACTCCCCCTTCCATTATGTTATGATGATTGTCCATACCCTGTTCCAAAGCTCCCATTTTGGCACATGCAGGGAGGATGCTGGACAGGTTGTTGAATTTGGCTTTACACCTGATAATTGTATTTGCTTAAAATTTTCTAAAGCCTTTTCAAAAAATCCATTTTCTACATATTTCATAATCATTGCATTCTGTGAGAAGACATCTCTTTGAGCTATTCTTCCAAACAGTTCACATGCCTTGATAATGCTTCCAAATTTTGCATACATGTCTACTAGGGCAGTTGAAACTACAACATCTGACAAAATTCCTCTATGCACACATTTCAAAATCATATCATCCCCGCGCACACACAAAAGTTCCTTTGCGGGGATGTGGGGAGAGCCCACCATCTCGTGACGGTGACTAGAGAGGTTGGTGGGTGTGCAGGATATGTTAGAGTAAAGGTTTTAACCTAATTGTGTTGATTAAGTTACCTTTATTCCCTTCTTAAGATTTCACGTTAGTTTGCATAAAGTGACATTTAATAATTATATTAATTATTAAATGTTTTCCTATTAGGGCTTCTTTTAGGTTTTTCCTATTAGGGTTTCTTTAGGGTTTGCATGATCTCCTTTTATAAGGATTGATCCCATTGTATATCAATAATTCCTTTTTGTTTTGATTAGATATTTTCTCCATTTTTTAGAGCTTCAAACCCTTGTTTGTTTTCTCCATCCATTCTCCTCTTCCTTGTGATAGGTATCCATTTGCATGCAGGTGATCTTGGAGTCTGAAGTTGGTTTTGACAGCTCCTACATGGTATCAGAGATTTTTTGCTGCATGTCTATTCTTGTTTGAAGAATTTGGAGCTATTTGGAGCTACAAGGGCTAGATCAGGCATTCACAGTTTTAGGGTTTGCATTTTTTGATCCAAGGAATCACTTGCAATTTCAAAGCATTTTGAGTCCAAACGGACCTCGTTGAGTGGTCCAAAACCCCTAAATCGACTCTTCATTCGTCCATTTTGGACAAAGTTGATTTGAGAGGCAAATGTTTTTTACTCGTACGGCTGTCCGTCTGCCTGGTAATTTTTTATTTTTTTTCTGCATCTAAATCGTCAAGTTTTTTTTTTTTTAATAAATATTGTATGTTTTTTTAAATTTTTATTTTAAAATCAAATTAAAAAAAAGGCAAAAAAAAGCCTTTTTAAGGCTTGCTTAGGCCTTCCTACAGTACCCTGCGTAGGCAGGAAGGTACCCAAGGGTACCACCACTTGCCATTATGGCCGGCGGTGGCCCCTTGGGCACCGCCCCCTACAACCGATGGTACCACATGGGTACTGCCCTGCCACCTTCGCAGGCGACAGCCCCCATGCGGACCCCGCCTGTGTTTTTTTTAGGATTTTTTTATTGTTTTTTAATTTTTTAATTTTTTTTTTTATGTAATAAGCGCTATTACGCAAATGCGGTGACGGCCATTTGACTATCAAATTTAATGCAACACTGGTTTTTTCCCCCTTTGGAGCTATTTTTTTCCAGAGGTCATAACTTGGGCATACGCTATCATTTTTTGGCAAACGAGATATCGTCAGAAAGTTGGTTCTGTCAACTTTCTAGTGGTGTGGGTTTCATCGCTTAATTTATCTGTTGGTGCATTCTACATCTAGTTGAAGTCAAAGGAGCTGCTTTCAGTCCTGAGCTCATAAATTTTGACCTGTTTCTTCGTTTTTCGCGATCTTAGCGTCATTGAAACCATATTTCAGAGCTCTTCAGTTCCATCCATGCAATTTTTTCATATTTCACTCCAGGTATATTTTATTCAGTTTTTTGTTTTTTCACACTCTGGTGAATTACCTAGACATATTCATTCTTGGGAACTTTTCGTTTGCATGGGATGCTTTGTTTTTGGCTATTCTTCATGTATTTCCAGTTTTTTATCTTTTGTGGGCATTTTGAGCATCATTTGTAAGCAATCTTTTATGTAAACGCATTGAGATAAAGTGCCACACTATTGTACATGTATTTTTTGGGGATTTTTCACATAAGGTTGTGCCATATTTTGTACTCACACTGTTTATAAAGTGCCATGGGGGGTTGTGTAGTGCCTTTTTTTTGCCATCACACCTTTGTCCGGTGACTGTCCCTCCACGACGATAGTGGATCCATATGATTCCAGCCTCATGCATGTGTGATTTGTTTTGCACACCACTTTTTCAGTTGCAGGTGGTTTCTTGTGCCCTTTTAGATGTTGTTTCTTCTCCTTCATGCACTACAGGGTGTTACACAACATTTCAGTGGATCGATCAAGCTCTCCCAATTCAACATTATGGGGGGGTATTATACTGTTCATGCTAATGCTTCCTTGGTTCGCCTTGGAAGGAATCTTCCATTCTCAATTGATCAGTGTTTCTCAGACTATTGGTACTTGTACCATTTGTATCTTCGTTCCAGGTGTTTGCCTTTGTTTGCCATCTGATTCGAGTAGTGTCGTTTAGGGAACTCATGCAAATTGTTTTCTTCTTGATCCTGATCTTCTTATCTTTAGAGGAGGTTCTTTAGCACTATTGGCATAAGAACTAACACCTCTGGAGTGTGAGTTTGTACGTACAACTATGCACACTACGTAATGAGTGCTCTTCAAATTTAGGAGGGAAAGCTCCCTCATTGTGCTGGAATGCATGGAATGGAAAAGTAAACTAATATCCTATCTTTTTGTTCTCAGCTGGTAGAGGCACAAGGTTAAGAAAACCTAGAACGTTGCAGCTAAGTATTTTCTGGTTTCGTAGATCATCTAACTACAACTAAGCTAACTTCTTTAAATCTATCCAGTTTCCTCAAGAAACAAAGCATGAGAAAATGGAGCAGGATTGTATTATACGATAAAATTTAGGTGCGGGCTCACAACATGAAGGCAAGGGAGGTGCAACTATTTGCTAATCCGGGAAGAAGTTTATTAAAACAAACAAATAAACGGTAAACCTGGTACAACTTCACAACATGAAGGCAAGGTAGGTGCAACTATCTACTTGGCTGAATGAGTCTACTATCACACACATCAAACAATAAGCTTTAATTACAGTTTTACAACATGAAGGAAAGGTGGGCACAACTATTTTCTCTTCTGAATAGGCTTATGATAAACAAAACACAAGGTAAGCAACTGGGACAGTATATTGTATAGACGCAATATGCATGCAATAACGATCAAACCAACAACCCCATTTAACTAAGATTGAATAAACACCATGATAATAACATGAAGGCAAGGTAGGAACAACAATTTATTATAACAACAATCACTCTTGAACAGATACTTTAATAGCAATACTACAGGCAAGGTAGGCACAACATGTACGCTATCAATCAAAAGTTCAAATTTACAAGGGTGAACCAATCTTGAGAATAGGCATGTTGCCGACAATGCAACAATTCTCTATCACCAGGAAAAACTAATTACAAATGAGCTGAAAGCTCTTATTTATAGAGATCAAGGTGTAGGCAACCCTAAAATCACCTTGAGTTCCATCGCCATGAAACCGTGGAAAGCGCTTCATTGACCCTTTAGGTAACTCATGATTTACCTAAAAAGCCAAAGGTCCAATGTTATTACCACAAGGTAATGGGGGTGGACATCTCCTACCAACATCTTTGTTGTTATCATCCATTGCTTCTGTGTAGATCATGCAATCGGATGCCAAAGTGTCATTCCCGTGAAATAAAAGCGTCTAGCTTTTCTTGAAGTTTTCTTGCCTCGTGCCGCACAGTGGTCGCTAGAAAACTGTTGGCGTAAGAACTAACACCTCTGGAGTGTGAGTTTGTACATACAACTATGCACACTACGTAATGAGTGCTCTTCAAATTAGGAGGGGAAGCTCCCTCGTTGTGCTGGAATGCATGGAATGGAAAAGTAAACTAATATCCTATCATTTTATTCTCAGCTGGTAGAGGCACAAGGTTAAGAAAACCTAGAACGTTGCAACTAAGTATTTTCTGGTTTCATAGATCATCTAACTACAACTAAGCTAACTTCTTTTAATCTATCCAGTTTCCTCAAGAAACAGAGCATGAGGAAATGGAGCAGGAATGTTTTATATGATAAACTTCAGGTGCGGGCTCACAACATGAAGGCAAGGGAGGTGCAACTATTTGCTAATCTAGGAAGAAGTTTATTAAAAAAAACAAAAAAATGTTAAACTTGGTACAACTTTACAACATGAAGGCAAGGTAGGCACAACTATCTGCTTGGCTGAATGAGTCTACTATCACACACATCAAACAATAAGCTTTAAGTACAGTTTTGCAACATGAAGGCAAGGTGGGCACAACTATTTTCTCTTTTGAATAGGCTTATGATAAACAAAACACAAGGTAAGCAACTGGGACAGTATATTGTATAGACGCAATACGCATGCAATAACGATCAAACCAACAACCCCATTTAACTAAGATTGAATGAACACCATGACAATAGCATGAAGGCAAGGTAGGCGCAACAATTTATTATAACAACAATCACTCTTGAACAGATACAATAATAGCAATACAATAGGCAAGGTAGGGGCAACATGTACGCTATCAAGCAAAAGTTCAAATTTACAAGGGTGAACCAATCTTGAGAATAGGCATGTTGCCAACAACGCAACAATTCTCTATCACTAGGAAAAGCTAATTACAAATGAGCTGAAAGCTCTTATTTATTGAGATCAAGGTGTAGGAAACCCTAAAATCACCTTAAGTCAACTACAGTCTTGCAGTACATGCAAGATCTCTATTCTCTAAACCTAATTGAATGAAACTACACTGTTAACTAGAAAGATACCATCAGTTAACTGAAACAAGACTCAACAAAATGGACATGTGCAACATGCACGTCCTTATTGAAATGAAAACTAACTAATAACTCCAACTATAAAAAGATGTTTCCAAGATAGACATGCATGAGATGCATGACAACAAGTTGACTCATAAAAGAAATGCTAAGTTTAACTCCCATGTTTGATGTCTATCCTGGAAAGGTGGGATGCCCTGATGTGGAGTTCACTGGCTGTGATCTCAAGCAAGTAACCCCTCCACGAGGTTAGTGACTGCATCACCATCTAGGGGTCATCACATGTCTTAGCTATCAATTCACTGCTTGTCAGCAACTCAAGCAAACTTGGAAACCTCTTGGCACTTCATTGACTGGTAACTCTGGCTGCTTTGCAATTGAAGTGATGGCCACTGTTTCTTCTATAGCTTGACGCTTCTCACGTTTTTGACGCTTTCTCTATGGAAGAGTGTTGCATGATGAAACCATAAAGTTTTACTGCAAACACTTTGGTTGTGAGAAATGCAAATGAACTTGCTGCATACGTAGAAAGCCAACTCTATCAACCCTCTAAACTGGCCTTGGAAAATAATCAGCTATACGAGGCATGAAACCATGTGAACTTGAGTGACTACGCTTGTCAACCTTTTCGATGCGCTTGATACAAATCAATGTCAGCTTTTATGACGAAATCATGAATTAAGATTGACTTGGTCTTGAATTCATTCTATGTGAACTACATCCTGAAAAACTCGCCTATTGACTGTGAACATGGCTATATTCTGACAACTTCTCCAGAAAACCAAAAATCTCTCCTAATGAGGCTAAAAATAGCTTGTTGGAGGGCGATTTCCACAGAAAATTCTGAAACGTGGGTTTTATGTAGAATTAAATTCTAAGATGACCCACAATGTGAGAATTGTGAAAAAAATGTGATTTAGGCCCGCATGCAAAAGGTTTTCAGTTGAGATCTGAGGGGCTAGGAGGACATTTTTTCTTGAGAAAATATGAGATATGGGTTTTGTCCAGAAGATAATTCTAAGACAACCCACAACGTTAGATTAAAAAAAAATTGACTTGTACTCCACCATGCAAAGGAATTTCACTTCAGCAAATCAGAGCCTCAAGAACTGATGCTCTGGAACAAATTTTCCTTGAAAATTCTAGCACATGGGTTTTGCTAAGAAAGTAATTATGAATCAACCTAGATTATTTGTTTTGCCAAAAATGCCAATTCTTCAAACATGCGAGAGAATTGAAGATGAGAAGATGGAAGAATTTTAGAGAAGAAAGATGTTTTTTAGTTTTTATTTATTTATTATCTTCTTCTGTCAAAATCGCCAGTGTGCCTTGAATTCTGTTGATGAATCTTGACTTGTACATGCAAAAGAAGATTTTTGATGCCTTCACAATTGATTGCTGAAGAAATTCGCCCAACTCTGGAAAGAATTCACCTATGCTCAAGTTGGATGAATGAAATGATGAATGCCATGCTTGCATAACTAGAGCAAAATCGTACCACAAAAGCAAGACTGCAAGCTCAAACCCTAACTATGAAGGAGGAATTTGATTGGCCCTTCACCAGCTGAACTGCCACTGACTTTGAGTCTTAGATAAAAATAATATCTAATTTAAAACATGCAAACTAAAAAGAGGAGCCAATATTTAGCTCTTTGAAGAAATTCGTCACTTTTTAATGCTCTCCATGCAAAAATATTATTTTAATCATTTTGCTAAAAATAGCATCTGAATGTGCTCAACACACTTCACTGATTCTAAAAAGTCAAATTTTGATCTTTTAGGCGTCCATTTGCAAGAGTTATGAGATATTTGAGTATCTCCTATTTTATAGTTGACTACGAAGTTACATCTGACCATGTTCAACTCTGATTTTTGGGTGACTCAATGCCCCTGTGACCGTGCTGAGATATCCATTACGAAGCTTGCATGACAAGGATTAAATGTCTGCTAGGAGCAAAAATTGCTAAAATCATCATCTGACACCTTAGAAAATTAGGCGCCTTTGATTAAATTGATGCATTGATTCCAGACTTAGCCATTTCTCCGTATTACCTTATGATGCTTCAAACTGCTATTGATGGTGAATGATGGACCCTGTTGACTGAATAGTGGATTCACTGCGTGACTGGAAGTATTCTGCATCTGATGAATCTATGTGAAGTATGTGCAAATTGAATCGGGAACCTCAAAAAGATGGGTGCCTCTATTCTATGAAGATGCAAACACCATTTTTTCAAAATTGTTACTTTCATCCAAGCACCATACTTTGACCCTTGATACCGGGAGCTGGAATGCTCCGATTCATGTGCCACTTGTCTCTCTTTAAAATTTGGTCAACTTGCAAGAGATGTTCTTGGAGAAGAGAAAGCCAAAAAATTGTTTCTAAGGCCCTTAAAAGAGAATCGCCCTTTTCAAAGAAAATTCTAGCCTTATACTTAGTCATTTTATGAACTCTCTTCAACCACTTCCACTTGACAACATTGTCACCTTGACCTTACATGTACGAGCACTCGCCAAATCCCGAAGGCTGTTGGCTGGACTCGTTGAATGGTTGGAGTAATTGCACACAAGTCTTGAGAAGATTGCACTTGCAAATAACCCCATCTGGTAGGCCTAAAGGCTGGGCGCCCCTAGCCTACAGATATGCAGATTTGTGTAGCTATGCTTCACCATCCTCTATTTTACATGTTCAGTAGAACCTCTGTCACAGTCTCTCAGAATTCCAGATTGTCTTGTGAAGTGTTGTGTTGCAAACCTGGACTGAACTAGAAAAGATCTCAGGAAGACCTCACTTGAAAACTCATCCATCTGACAAGTCATATTCAAGGGTGCCCTTGGGCTAGAGGGGCGCTCAAACCATGCTTTGGCAACCTTTGTTGATATGTATCTTGCCTACAGTTTCCACTTCTGATGCTGATAACCAGATTTCTATCTTGGATACGCTTCCGCTTGATAGCTCGTTGAAAAACCAGACTAATTCTGCAAAGACTGAATCCATCGGCACACACATGCATCCAGATCTGAGCCTTCACAAAGAATGGCACCCCTGAGCTATAGGGGCGCAGATCTGCATTTCTAGACTGCCTCCATGTGGAAAACACTCTTTGTAACCTCTACTTTCATCTTCGTTCAGCACTGGAGTTCTGCAACTTAGATGTTCTTGCTCCATGGCTAATCGGAAAGCTAACTGAAAAAGTAAAAGAATGAATGCATTCTCCATCCAAAGCAATCAAATCCTGATCTTCAAATGGAAGGGTGCCCTAGGCTACAGGGGTGCAGATTTGCTCTGAATTCACTGATTTCCACCATTTTATGCTTTACAAACACTGTATCTGCTATTGAGGTTTGACCACAACGAAGCGCTGCGACTGTCGAGGTGTGTGTATGACTATACTTCATCATTTTCACATGTATGGACACTGTAAAGTTGATTTGCACATTGATTGCATAAGTGTCTACTACGTTACATAGTGAAAATTTCCTAGACTTAGAATATTTTAGCACTTTTTACCAATCTGAAAATCCCCTTTGTCAAAAAGCATATTTTTCAACATATTTCTTCGTAGAATGTTCTTCTTTCAGTTTCAGGCTTAGATATTGATACCTGGTACTGGCCAACTGCCATTGACGACCTTGGAGGTCCTAACTTTTCTCCTAAAAAAGTTCTAACTACCCACCAGCCTTAAACTGACTCCGCCATTGTGATCGTGATGTGAAATAAGCCAATCAAAATTAATTTCAGCCAATTCTGACAAGTTCCTCTTTTTTAGGGTTTTGAGCTAAAAATAGAGTTAAGAAACCCTAATTTTCAAAAATTTCAAATTTTGCCAGTATCTTCCTAGCATCACACTAACTAAAAGACCATACTTTATTTGCCCAAAAACTGAGTTTTGACCCCACTTTTACAAGGTTTAGACCATTTTAAGCAAAATACCTTAATGAAGCAAAACATTTGGTTTGGGTACAACATTAGGCTCTGTCTGGTGACCATGTTGGATACTTACGACATAAGAGAATCTAGGAATCTTTGGTTTCGTAGACCATTTACTTTAACATTGGGCATTGGATTTAGGATTTTTCCCTAATCACCTAATACACTTGGACTTTCCTAATCACCTAAAACAAGACTACCTATTTTAATCACCTAAAACACGACATAACATCACAAAATGGGGAAATACATTATGACATAACGATAAAGCATAAATAAAAATTACTTAAAGAAAATTTACTCCACCCCCGAAGGATGAAGTGCTTTTAATATTGTTCATTGCATGGCAGCGGGAAGAGCCTCCCACCAATGTCGTTTCTGCCTGAAAGGCTTTACTTCTCTTTTGATGGGCATTGCAAGAGGCAATCCTTCTGGAATGAAGATCCTCAGGTTTTCATATATCCATGCAAAAATACTCTTACAAAAGTTAGAATATGCTGCAAATGGGAAAGTTGATATCCCTAAGGCATAAGTTCTATTGTAGCCCATCCTTGGAATGTTGATTTCTTCAAACCAGTCAATCGATTACCAAACTTGATTTTTATAATGCCGTAGGTGATCTTTTCTGATCTGAAAATATCCTTTGTCCAGCTCGTCGATCAGCTCTACATCACCTTTAACACATAGGAATTTGATTCCCATGTCTTTGGCATCTTTGAGGCCTTGCAAAAGCACCTCCTTTTCAACTTTAGTGAATTCCAATTACACGAATGGGTGCAATTGTCCTTTAGGGGAGATGATCAATTCCCCTTCTTCTGAAATTGTATTTAAACAATCTCCATCCAACTTTATTGTCCATGACTTTGTATCCTCTGTCGCTCTCTGTTCAGAACAAGCAATGTTTTGTTCTTCAATTTCTACTTCTGACAAAGTCACACAATTACCAGGATTCATTTCAGGCTTTGCTTCTGCTAGAATAGATGACTTGAGCGCAACCCACTTCTTTATGACTTTGAGAATGTGATCTAGTTGTTCTGGATGGTCCTGAAGATATTCCAGTTGAGAGATTTTTACCTTGGTCTTCATCATGGAAGCTACAATGTCAAAATTTGCTGAAGACGTCTCTTGAGCAACTGGCATAGTAATCTCTTATGAAGATTTGAGTTTAGAAGTGGGAAACACTTCTCTACCCTTCTCATTTGATTTTTGCCTTTCTTCTTCTTCTTTTTGTGCCTTGAAGTGTTGAGCACGTGTAAACATAGGAGGAGCGTATTGGTGGTATTCTTCTTCTTTTTCTTGATTTATGGGTCCTTCATCAAAGTATCCCGTAGCGGAGTCGCCATTGAAGTTGTCTGTTTGTGGTGAAACAACCTTCAAACTTGGTGTTGGTACAAAACTAGAACTAGGAGCAGCTTCAGTGTATCCCATGATTTGGATCATTCTTAGGTTCTCCAGACATGCGAATCCGGTATGTGCATTGGTGTCATGGAAACAAAAAAATACTGCATGGTGTGCAACTTCAATCATTGGTCTTGATGGAGATGTAGGCAACCATGGCTGAAAATTGTCACTTTTTGGCTGGTACGGTTGCTGAACTGGAGATTTGATAGAATTTGTCTTCATCAGGCCGGAAGTGTTCATATTGTCCTCTAACTTGATGGCATGTTCTTGCGCACTCTTCAACTCTGTCGCTTGTGCTGTCTTGAGGAAGAAGGCTATCTCTGATGGAAGAGAATTTATGAAACAACTTATAAGAATCTCTGGTGATGGATCGAGTCTAGAAGAAATTCTTGTAACAAGACGATTAAATCTTGCTACAAAATCCCTCATGTGCTCATTGCGCTCCATCTTTGAATTTGTAAGTTGGACGAACAACAAGTGATTGTCTTGAACGGGCTTGAATCTTGCTAAAAACTTCTCGCTCATAGTTTCCCAACTTGTGATACTGCCTGGTGCCAGGTGATTGAACCAATTGGGAGCATTTCTTGCAAGAGTCTTAACAAAGAGACGCACCGCGATGTCCTCATGTGCCACATGCAAGACAACGCAAGCCATTGTGAATGCAGAAAAATGATCCACCGGGTGTTGAGTTCCATTGCCATGAAACCTTGGAAAGTGCTTCCTTGACCCTTTAGGTAACTCATGATTTACCTGAAAAGCCAAAGGTCCAATGTTATTACCCCAAGGTAATGGGGGTGGACGTCTCCTGCCATCATCTTTGTTGTTATCATCCATTGCTTCTGTGTAGATCATGCAATCGGATGCCAAAGTGTCATTCCCATGAAATAAAAGCATCTAGCTTTTCTTGTAGTTTTCTTGCCTCGTGCCCCACGGTGGGCACCAGAAAACTGTTGGCGTAAGAACTAACACCTCTAGAGTGTGAGTTTGTACGTACAGCTATGCACACTACATAATGAGTGCTCTTCAAATTAGGAGGGGAAGCTCACTCGTTGTGCTGGAATGCATGGAATGGAAAAGTAAACTAATATCCTATCTTTTTGTTCTCAGTTGGTAGAGGCACAAGGTTAAGAAAACCTAGAACATTACAGCTAAGTATTTTTTGGTCTCATAGATCATCTAACTACAACTAAGCTAACTTCTTTAAATCTATCCAGTTTCCTCAAGAAATAGAGCATGAGGAAATGGAGCAAGAATGTTTTATACGATAAACTTCAGGTGCGGTCTCACAACATGAAGGTAAGGGAGGTGCAACTATTTCCTAATCCAGGAAGAAGTTTATTAAAACAAACAAATAAATGGTAAACCTGGTACAACTTCACAACATGAAGGCAAGGTAGGTGCAACTATCTGCTTGGCTGAATGAGTCTACTATCACACACATCAAACAATAAGCTTTAAGTATAGTTTTGCAACATGAAGGCAAGGTGGGCACAACTATTTTCTCTTCTGAATAGGCTTATGATAAATAAAACACAAGGTAAGCAACTGGGACAGTATATTGTATAGACGCAATATGCATGCAATAATGATCAAACCAGCAACCCCATTTAACTAAGATTGAATGAACACCATGACAATAACATGAAGGCAAGGTAGGCACAACAATTTATTATAACAAAAATCACTGTTGAACAGGTACAATAATAGCAATACTACAGGCAAGGTAGGCACAACATGTACGCTATCAATCAAAAGTTCAAATTTACAAGGGTGAACCAATCTTGAGAATAGGCATGTTGCTGACAACGCAGCAATTCTCTATCACCAGGAAAAGCTAATTACAAATGAGCTGAAAGCTCTTATTTATAGAGATCAAGGTGTAGGAAACCCTAAAATCACCTTGAGTCAACTACAGTCCTGCAGTACATGCAAGATCTTTATTCTCTAAACCTAATTGAATGAAACTACACCATTAACTGGAAAGATACCATCAGTTAACTAAAACAAGACTCAACAAAATGGACATGTGCAACATGCACGTCCTTATTGAAATGAAAATTAACTAATAACTCCAACTATAAAAAGATGTTTCCAAGATAGACATGCGTGAGATGCATGACAACAAGTTAACTCATAAAAGAAATGCTAAGTTTAACTCCTGTGTTCGATGTCTATCCTGGAAAGGTGGGACGCCCTGATCTGGAGTTCACTGGCTATGATCTCAAGCAAGTAACCCCTCCACGACGTTAGTGACTGCATCACCATCCAGGGGTCATCACATGTCTTAACTATCAATTCACTTCTTGTTAGCAACTCAAGCAAACTTGGAAACCTCTTGGCACTTCACTGACTGGTAACTCTGGTGGCTTTGCAATTGAAGTGATGGCCACTATTTCTTCTACAGCTTGACGTTTCTCACGTTTTGATGCTTTTCTCTATGGAAGAGTGTTGCATGATGAAACCATAAAGTTTGACTGCAAACACTTTGGTTGTGATAAATGCAAATGAACTTGCTGTATACGCAGAAACCCAATGCTATCAACCCTCTAAACTGGCCTTGGAAGACAATCAGCTATATGAGGCATGAAACCATGTGAACTTGAGTGACTGCGCTTGTCAACCTTTTCGATGCGCTTGATACAAATAAATGTCAGCTTTTATGATGAAATCATGAATTAAGACTGACTTGGTCTTGAATTCGTTCTGTGTGAACTACATCCTGAAAAACTCGTCTATTGACTGTGAACATGGCTATATTTTGACAACTTCTTCAGAAAACCAAAAATCTCTGCTAATGAGGCTAAAAATAGCTTGTCGGAGGGCAATTTTCACAGAAAATTCTGAAACATGGGTTTTATGTAGAACCAAATTCTAAGATGACCCACAATGTGAGAATTGTGAAAAAATGTGATTTAGGCCCGCATGCAAAAGGTTTTTAGTTGAGATCTGAGGGGCTGGGAGGACATTTCTTCCTGAGAAAATCTGAGATATGGGTTTTGTCCAAAAGATAATTCTAAGACAACCCACAATGTTAGATTCAAAAAATTATCGACTTCTACTCCACCATGCAAAGGAATTTCACTTTAGAAAATCAGAGCCTCAAGAACTGATGCTCTGGAACAAATTTTCCTTGAAAATTCTAGCACATGGGTTTTGCTGAGAAAGCAATTCTGAATCAACCCAGATGATTTGTTTTGCCAAAAATGCCAATTCTTCAAACATGCGAGTGAATTTAAGAGGAGAAGATGGAAGAATTTTAGAGAAGAAGAAAGATGTTTTTTAGTTTTTATTTATTTATTACCTTCTTCTGTCAAAATCACCACTCTGCCTTGAATTCTCTGATGAATCTTGACTTGTACCTACAAAAGAAGATTTTTGATGCCTTCACAACTGACTGCTGATGAAATTTTCCCAACTCTAGAAAGAATTCACCTCTGCTCAAGTTGGATGAATGAAATGATGAATGCCATGCTTGCATAACTAGAGCAAAATCGTACCACAAAAGCAAGACTGCAAGCTCAAACCCTAACTGTGAAGGAGGAATTTGATTGGCCCTTCACCAGCTGAACTACCACTGACTTTGAGTCTTAGATAATAATAATATCTAATTTAAAACATGCAAACTAAAAAAAGGCACCAATATTTAGCTCTTTGAATAAATTCATCACTTTTCAATGCTCTCCATGCAAAAATATTATTTTAATCATTTTGCTAAAAATAGCATCTGAATGTGCTCAACACACTTCACTGATTCTAAAAAGTCAAATTTTGATCTTTTAGGCGTCCATTTGCAAGAGTTATGAGATATTTGAGTATCTCCTATTTTATAGTTGACTATGAAGTTACATCTGACCATGTTCAACTCTGATTTTTGGGTGACTCAATGCCCCTGCGGCTGAGATATCCACTGCGAAGCTTGCATGACAAGGATGAAATGTCTGTCAGGAGCAAAAATTGCTAAAATCATCATCTGACACCTTAGAAAATTAGGCGCCTTTGATTAAATTGATGCATTGATTCCAGACTTAGCCATTTCTCCGTATTACCTTATGATGCTTCAAACTGCTATTGATGGTGAATGATGAACCCTGTTGACTGAATAGTGGATTCACTGTGTGATTGGAAGTATTCTACATTTGATGAATCTATGTGTAGTATGTGCAAATTGAATCGGGAACCTCAGAAAGATGGGCGCCCCTATTCTGTGAAGATGCAAACACCATTTTTTCAAAATTGTTACTTTCATCCAAGCACCATACTTTGACCCTTGATACCGAGAGCTAGAATGCTTTGATTCACGTGCCACTTGTCTCTCTTTAAAATTTGGTCAACTTGCAAGAGATGTTCTTGGAGAAAAGAAAGCCAAAAAATTGTTTCTAAGGCCCTTAAAAGAGAATCGCCCTTTTCAAAGAAAATTCTAGCCTTATACTTAGTCATTTTTTGAACTGTCTTCAACCACTTCCACTTGATAGCATTGTCACCTTGACCTCACATGTACAAGCACTCACCAAATCCTGAAGGCTATCGGATGGACTCGTTGAATGGTTGGAGTAATTGCACACAAGTCTTGAGAATACTGCAATTGCAAATAACCCCATCTGGTAGGCCTAAAGGCTGGATGCCCCTAGCCTACAGATTTGCAGCTTTGTGTAGCTATGCTTCACCATCCTCTATTTTACATGTTCAGTAGAACCTATGTCACGGTCTCTCAGAATGCCAGATCGTCTTGTGAAGTGCTGTGTTGCAAAGCTGGACCGAACTAGAAAAGATCTCAGGAAGACCTCATTTGCAAACTCATCCATCTAAAAAGTCATATTCAAGGGAACCCCTGGGCTACAGTGGCACTCAAACCTTGCTTTGGAAACCTTTGTTGATATGTATCCCACTTGCAGTTTCCACTTCTGATGCTGATAACCAGAATTCTATCCTGGATACGCTTCCACTTGATAGCTCATTGAAAAGCCAGACTAATTCTGCAAAGACCGAATCCATCAGCACACACATGCATCTAGATCTGGACCTTCACAAAGAAGGGCACCCCTGAGCTACAGGGGTGCAGATTTTCATTTCTAGACTACCTCCATGTGGAAAACACTCTTTGTAACCTCTACTTCCGTCTTCGTTTGCTGGAGTTCTGCAACTCAGATGTTGTTGCTCCATGGCTAATCGGAAAGCTAACTGAGAACATAAAATAATGAATGCATTCTCCATCCAAAGCAATCGAATCCTGACCTTCAAATGGAAGGGCGCTGCTGGGCTATAGGGGCATAGATTTTCTCTGAATTCACTGATTTTCACCATTTTGTGCTTTACAAACACTATATCTGCTATTGAGGTTTGACCACGTCAAAGTGCTGCAACTGTTGAGGTGTGTGTATGACTATAATTCATCATTTTCACATGTATGGACACTGTAAAGTTGATTTGCACATTGATTGCACAAGTGTCTACTATGTTACATAGTGAAAATTTCCTAGACTTAGAATATTTTAGCACTTTTTACCAATCTAAAAATCCCCTTTGTCAAAAAGCATATTTTTCAACATATTTCTTCATAGAACGTTCTTCTTTGAGTTTCAGGCTTAGATATTGATACCTGGTACTGGCCAACTGCCATTGACGACCTTGGAGGTCCTAACTTTTCTCCTAAAAAAGTTCTAACTACCCACCAGCCTTAAACCGACTCCACCATTGTGATCGTGATGTGAAATAAGCCAATCAAAATTAATTTCAGCCAATTCTGACAGGTTCTTATTTTTTAGGGTTTCGAGCTAAAAATAGAGTTCAGAAACCCTAATTTCAAAATTTTCAAAATTTTCCAGTATCTTCCTTGCATCACACTGACTAAAAGCCCATACTTTATATGCCCAAAAACTGAGTTTTGACCCCACTTTTACAAGGTTTAGACTATTTTAAGCAAAATGCCTTAATGAAGCAAAAAATTTGGTTTGGGTACAACAAGCACCATAGAAGTCATCTTTCGATAGTTGTTTGCAACTTCTTCTGCTTCAGTGATGTTCTTCATGGCTTTCCATATCTCTTTTTGGAGTAGAGCTTTTTCCCATGAGGTTTTTTCTAAATCTCCATTTTACAGAGATTTTATTGTATTTGGGTACCTGATCTGGCCTAGTTGTCGGGACCCATGTTTGCCTTCTTGCATTGTAGTTACCTTTGCTTTCTTGCACTTGTTTGTAGCTGCACTATTGATCATCTTAAGGGGGGGTGTTAGATTAAAGGTTTTAACTTAATTATCTTGATTAAGTTACCTTTATTCCTTTCTTAAGATTTCACGTTAGTTTGCATAAAGTGACATTTAATAATTATATTAATTATTAAATGTTTTCCTATTAGGGCTTCTTTTAGGTTTTTCCTATTAGGGTTTCTTTAGGGTTTACATGATCTCCTTTTATAAGGATTGATCCCATTGTATATCAATAATTCCTTTTTGTTCTGATAAGACATTTTCTCCATTTTTCAGAGCTTCAAACCCTTGTTTGTTTTCTCCATCCATTCTCCTCTTCCTTGTGATAGGTATCCATTTGCATGCAGGTGATCTTGGAGTCTAAAGTTGGTTTTGACAACTCCTATAGGATATGTCCATACCTTGTTCCAAAGATCCGATTTTGGCACAAGCAGGGAGGATGCTGGCAAAGGTTTTCAAATTTGGCTTTACACCTGCTAATTTCATTTTCTTGAAAGTTTCTAAAGCCTTTTCAAAGAATCCATTTTGTGCATATTCCATAATCATTGCATTCCATGAGACCACATTTCATTGAGGTATTTTTTCAAACAGTTCACGTGGTTTGTCTATGTTTCCAAATTTTGCATACATGTCTACTAGGGTAGTTGCCACTACAACATCTAACAAATCTATCCTTTCTGATTTGATGGATTTTTATACCCTGTTGCTAAGCTCTCATTTTTTCACAGGCTAGGAGGATGCTAGCAAAGGTTGTCAAATTTGGCTTTAGAACTACCAATTGCATTTGCTTGAAATTTTTGAAAGCCCTTTCAACAAATCTATTTTGTGAATATCCTAGAATTATTGCATTTCATGAGATTACATCTCTTTGAGTCATTCTGTCAAACAATTTACAATTTTTTTCTATGCTTCCAAATTTTGCATACATGTCTGCCCTAGAATATCCTCCATGACTACTAATGCAACATCAAGTTCAGATAACTCCTCAGATAACAAATAAGCCCAACCAAATAACGCACCTATCATGGCTAGAGTTATGTTTCATGGACTTCCAATTATTGTTTTATTTCTTAAAATTGTGTGTTGTATTCCTTCAATTTTTGTTTGCATTGAATAGTTGGTCTCTATTTTAGCAAACTCAAAAGTGTCATTTGTGTGTTTCTTTCCTTTAATATCTAAAAATATCATTTTCAAGGCATGGTTGTTAATAGTCTGGTGTATGTATTTGAGTCAAAAACATAGGCACATAATCATTTTCATTTATGCAAAACCCACCTTAGTGAATCTTATATAATGTGCATATTGTATAACTTGTCTATAGTTTTTTGTCTAGGGTTAGTTTAGCTTATCTTTTTTTATTTTAGTTTAGTATTAGATTGAAAATGACCCATACTTAGGTCTCGTCAAAAGGAAATAAGTTTCATTTTTTAATAGAACACTTTTACTAGTTTTGAGTATTGATCTATTCAAGTTTGCGTAAGCTCATCCTTAACAATACATAATAGAATTTTACCTATTACTACGTTTTCAATCACTAGAAAATTACGAGTTTCCAGTAGTGTTATCTATTAATAATATATTTCCTTGTCATCATTTAAGCTCCCAATGATATGAAAAGATGTGGTTGATAGAGGGCTATTTTTATTGACAAGAAGAAGAAGAACAATTTCCATCGACACAAGGAGAGTAAGCTAATCTCCAACTTTCCTTGCTTTATTTTCATGATATTTAGCTTAGATCCATTAATTTATCACCTATACTGATTAGGTATATTATTTGTCTTTTCTAAAGTTTAAATTAATGTGATTGTTATTTAAGATTTTGGAGACAAAAATCATATTTGTTTGAAATTTAGGGGCATTGATAGTCTGAGACCTAGACATTATAAATTTTGGGTGTGGTTAGCATCACCATTATTTCTTAGATTGTTTGATTTAGCATCGCAACAACATTGTCCCTTTTTAAAATGATGAAAATGGTTCACATCTCTTAGAATAATTTCTCTTGCAACAATCTTGGAGATGAAATTAGATGCATTCTAAAAATCATAACATATTTGAAGGTTCTTAACAACTCTAATAGTTGTACTAGGGGCCATGTTTAACAAACCAAATACAATTGCTAACTTTTCACTATGGTGGCAAATAAATAATTTTTTTTTTCCTATTCCATATTATTAAGTAAAAGTCTTGAATTTGGAAATACCCTACTACCTTCATTTTCCAATCCAATTTCTCCAATTTTGCATAGATCTCCCATGTTTGTGGATGTGATCTATCTCCTACACAAAAAATCATGTACCATTTTATGCCCTTCAATCCAAATACATGCAGGTATCTTTTTAATTCCTCTATCTTTCATCAATATCCTTACTATTTGAACCTCACCACACATGCATGCTTCTACAAAAAAATTTAGAGAAGAACATGAGTTGCAACATTTTTAGGATCCAACTAAAAAAGTAGTGTTGTTGGAATACTCAGACTATATTCATATATGATCCACTTCTATGATGTTGGAGTGGTTCTCTAAATTCTTTGGATCACCTAAAAAAGAAGTGGATATAAAGTCAGGTTAAAAATTATCCTTTTTGAATTGGTTTCTTAGTCCATAGAATCTAGAACAATGGATATATAATTAGGTTTTGGTGAGCCCATTTTTAGTCCTCTTTTTGCTTTTATGAAACCTACATTTGCAGAATTTTGACGTCCATAGCTATATATCAAGGTTTACGTTCATGAATTTCAATTTTCTCAAGTCAAATACATCTTCAAAGATATTAATTACTAAAATACTCATGCCATAGGAAATGGTTTTTTAAACATGAACTGGGCATGTTTATGATTCTGTTGTCTTTTTCACTTTTGTTTTATGATTATTTTGAATGTTTAGAGTTAATTTTGATAAATCGAGTCTTTTAGAGCTTCTAACCTCTCATTACTAATGAGGTAAAAATAACCTCATCAATATAAGTGACTAAATACCCTACCTCATATTTTCTAGCCCCCTTTACTTTTCCATTTAGTTATCTTTAGGATTAATAAGTGCTTTCTTTTTGAGGAAATTGTATAAACTTTATTTTCCAAAATTGCTTGGAATAAACTAACCCACATTGACTTAATAGTTTAGATTTTGCAAAAATAAATAGGTTTCTCATGAATAATCGATCATCATGCCCAGCAGGGAAAGATTCAACACTAAATATTCAATGCAAACTCCATAAAGTTGAAGACAGGCATCAAAAGTTTAGACGCCAGAATTCTAAGGCACTTGATGTATCGAGCTTTTATAGTTGTTTCGTTATTTTCTATTAAAGACTTATCGCTCATTACGAGCTTGTTTAATGTTTTTATGTATGGAATCAAAGTTTGTTAGTTTGTTAGGATCAATTAAATAATTTTTCAGTGGTACTTTCCACCAACTAAAATTTAGGATTTTGGTAAACAGATTTTATATAAATATGTAATTTTCAGAAATGAAAAATAATTGGAGAATATTGTTATGTTGTCGTAATGAATCTTTAAGCTATGTTTATGTATTACACTCTTAATATGAATAAAGTGAATCTTGTTTGCCTCATTCTATTTTGCTAAGTTTTGTGAATGTAATTGTTCTAGATGGAGTAATTATGGAGTTATCAAGTTTATGTGACCTGAGTTAGACATAGAAGAACCCACGGTCTGGTCACTCAAGGGATTGTAGGAATAGATAGATAAGTATTTTTACTTTCAAAATTTTGTTACTTCTATTTTGTAAATGATAAAGTGTGAAGTTGAGTCTCTTTTCAAACCCTATTAATTAAAGTTTTGGTGCACCTACCTTATTATTAAGTTTCAAGTTGATAGGTTATTTTTATGTTAGCTATTAGTTTTGTCAATCCATTACTAGTTAAATGTTTCACAGTTTCTTTACATTTTTTTCTTCTTCAACAATTCATACACTTATTAATTTAATAATTTCGATGCTTTCTAGTTTAGTTGTAATGCTTTTTAGACTAATAATTTCCTGCTTTCTAGTTTAGTTATTTTAAAGCTTTCTAGATTAGTGGCCTTCTAGTTTAAGTTTTATTTCAGTTGTTTCCTTTATTTAGAAAATCTAAGAGAGTTAGTTAAGGTTTTTCCTATTGCATATATCCTTGAACACTACCTAGTTGATATTTGATGCACTATTCAAACTAAAGAGATAGGACATAATGATAACCTATTACTTTTTGGCGTCGTTGCCGGGGACCTTTTTCTAAGTGTTAGTAGGAGATACCTTGAATACCTTGTTTGGAAACAAAATAAATCCCCAGGCTTCCTTTTGTACATGGTCAGGAAATGAGGCCCCCACAAAAGATTCATACCAAGAACCCCCCTAAATGACTTACCAATCACAAGTGGGGAAGAAGAAGAAATCTCAGCTCAAGAACTTTCTGAAGAATTGATCCACTGGGATCAACCTGAGACATTCCTATATACTTCAGAAAGAGAACATATAGTTGTAGAGGAGCATATTCTCTCCAAACTCCTGAACCTCACTGATTTGATATTTTTTTTGAAGAGGAATGAATCCCCTTCAACATCATGGGTGACTGTAACCGTAGAAACACTAATGCTAACCAACCACCACCACCACGAGCATTCACTTATCCTATTGCTATCGATGCAAATGACGACGTGACCATGAAAAATATTTCACTAGATTTCTTGCCAGCCTTCTGAGTTTTGTCTTCTGAAGACTGTAACCAGTTTCTCTTGAAGTTTAAGGTCCCATGTCAAACATATGACTATAAGAATGATAACTAGAAACTAAAGATTTTTCCTTCTACTTTGAAGTACTCAGCAATGCGTTGGTTCATGGGCCTTGCCTCAGGATCCATAACCTCATGGGATGACATGGAGTCTGTCGTTCTAGATAAATACCAAATCTATTGTAGAGTTAGCGATAGGGAGGAAAAATTTTTCAAACTAAGATAAAATGAAGATGAGAGCCTAGAAGACTACCTAGATAGGTTTGTCTTCCTATCTAAACGGTGTGGCAAAGAAGCCATAAGTCTTGAGATTTTAAACACCATATTTCTCAAAGTTCTTGACGATGATGCTTGAAGGAGCCTGGATTTAATGGGAAAAGGGGATGTGTCCCAACTAGGACTTGATGAAATCATTGACTTATATCGAAACTTCTCTCGTACTCAAGGATGGATATGGAAGTTTCCCCTTTTCAAAGGTTCCAATGAGATAGGAAAACTACGTGAGGAGATAGCCAACCTTAAGACTAACATCCTGGTTCAATTAAATACCACGTTAAATGGAATATAGGCTAAAATGTTAAACCTAGAGACCTTATCCATCTACTGCCCTAGGTGCTAGAATAAACATCTGTTAAGGGAATGTCCTTTGGAAAAAGTTGACAAAATTGTTGTTTTCCAGGTTTGTGATAAGGACCATACCCCTGACTAATGTGAGCTTTTAAATTCCATTAATAACTCCAAGAAAAGAATGACCCCGATTGAGGAAGAAGTCAACTCTATAAATCAAAGAAATGGGGGAAATTTTTCTTATGGGAAAAATTCAAACCTTGCTTGGAAACCACAAAAAAACTAGAATAATAATAAATGGGTAGCACCTTGCCCTCAGGATCCACCTCAAGCACCACCTAATTGGGGAACTTACCCTTGGGGACCACCTGAATGGGCAAATCATTCATGGGGAAACTCTTAATGGCCCAATCAACCTCAACATCAGTGGTATCCTAAAAATTCTTCTCCTCAATGGAACCAACCTCAGAATCAATTTTATACCGGTCCCAGGAGAGGACCCAATCAATAGTAGAATCTCTTGCTACCTCCACAGAATACTCAACAAACTAAGCAAGTTAATCAACCACAACTTCTGGTGAAACATGTTCTAAACCCAAAGAACAACCATCAGAATGCCCTAGTGTATTCTACCAAACATGATAATGTTATTGGACTCAACGCCATACATTGTGGAAACCTACAATTGAGATCTGGAAAAACACTTCAGCCATCGACTATTATTGAGATATTGGACGAACCTATTAAGGAATCTAATGAGGCCACAAAAACAACTCCCATAACTACCAAACCAGCCCCAAAAATTGCTCAAGACAAAATCATCCCCCTACCTCCAACTGGAGCTTCCAACCTACCTCAGGAAGGGGAGGGTTAGTCTCCAACTAAAACTTTAAACAATTCACCTGCCAAAAAAAAAACCCAAGCACATTTTCTGAAGCATCTTAAATCAACCACTGTGAAAGGTACTCTGGAAATGTCCTCATCCACTGAAACTGCGTTGATACAAGAAATCAAATAGTTACAAATTGAGGTTCCCTTATTACAAGCCATCAAGGAGATTCTAGAGCTAAACCAATTGATCAAACAGTTGTGTATCAAGACTCTACGAAGGAAACCAAAGAAAATAAAGACTGTCCACATAAATGATTATTTAGTTGACTTCTTGGCTGGAAAAACTACTGCTCCAAAATATGATGATCTAGGTAGTCCACTGATAATAGTCACAATCAATGAAGTGGAAATACCTAATGCATTAGTAGGCTTGGGAGCAACCATTAACACAATGATTATTGATGTAATGGAAGAATTAGGGCTTACTAATTTACGCCCCACAACTACAGTCTTACAGATGGCGAATCAAGCCATAGCCATTACCAAGGGTTTCCTTAATAATTTTCTTGTCAAATTCGATGGATGGGAATATCTTGTGGAATTTCAAGTAATTCAGTCTCTTACACCAAAATATAGTTACTGTATAATCATAGGGAGACCATGGATGGAAATGGTTACAACCAAAATTGACTATAGGGAGGGAGGAATGACTATCTCACATGGTCCAAATAGTAAAAAATATTCTTGTATCCCCACACCAAGCTTGCTAAATTTAATAAAGTATGGGTTGATGAATCAGAAGGCCCCAATGGATAGGAAAATTTAGCTTCATTGGCCATGGTAGTTATCAAACAACATGGTGAATAATTGGAAGATGAATTAAAAAACATGGAAAATCTCACCATGGATTCAAGTGATGAGGAGATGTTGGACGTAGAAGAAATCTTAGGACAACCCATCAACACAAAACACACTGAATTCGATAGTACCAGTTTCATGGGATTGCCTTGTCCTTTGGCGAATATCATTCCAAAAGTAGAACATTTCTTTGAAGATATTGCTGGAATTCATAAGACCATACCTCATAGCTTCCCCCTTAACACTTTGAGAATACCAATGTATACCATCGCATTCAACCATCCGAGTGTTAAATCCATTATATTGCTGCCAGGAAAAACTTTGAATATTAACAACTAGTTGAACGAGCCAAAAGAACACAAAATCTTTGATGTCCTAGTGAGTAGATCTAAAGATTTTTCTTGGGACTAAACGGATATGAGGGGAATACACCCCAATGTGTGCACTCATCATATCTACACTGAAAATGTTTGACCTATTTTCCAACCCCAAATAAGACTCAATCTCTCCTTAAAAGATATTGTTAAAACTGAAATTGAGACGCTCCTACAGGTGGGGTTTATTTATCCCATTTTTGATAGAAAGTGGGTTTCACCATTGGTTGTGGTTCCCAAAAAGAATGGAAAGTGGAGATTATGTGTAGACTATAGGAAACTTAACAAGGCAACCCACATAGATTATTTTCCCCTACCATTTGTAGACCAGGTTCTGGATAACTTGGCTGGGTGAAAATATTTCTTATTTCTGGATGGATTTAGTGGGTACAACCAGATACAGGTTGCAACAAAAGACCAGGATAAAATGACGTTTACATGTCCAAGGGGAAAATTTGCATATAGGATCCTTCCCTTTGGGCTTTGCAATGCTCCTGCAATGTTCCAGAGAGCCATCCTAGCTATATTTGATGAGTTAGTAAATGAGTGCGTGGAGGTGTATATAGATGACTTCACTATGTATGGTTCAAATTTTGATGAAGCTCTTCAAAGCCTAGACAAAGTGTTGAAGCAATGTGAAGATCATCATCTGTCCCTAAGCCATGAGAAATTCCTGATAATGGTAGTGTTGTACCCCAAATTAAAATTTTCGCTACACTTAGGCATTTTGAAGAAATGAGTCAAAATACTGTTAAATTTGTCAAAAAAGGTCAAAATTGGGGTTTGCATGTCTTGCATGAGGGTCAAAATATTAGAAATTTCAAAATCTAACAATCTGGGCCGACTCAAAATGATCAAACCAACAATACCCAGATTTCATTTTTTCATCCCTAAAATTTAGGAAATTTCTATTTTTAGCAGTTTTCTAAAAATAGAAACTTTTTTTGGGTTTCTCAAGAAACGAATACTTGTAAAATTTTCTAAAAATAAAATTTTTCTAAAAATAAAAATTTTGGCCTCTAGGGTTAAGGTTGATTTTGGTTGGCTCAAAATACTTCCTCATTAGGCTGGTGTAGTCAAAATCATAAAAAGATCAGTTTTACCCTCCTGGGTCTATTCTGCTTTTTCAGAAGCTGTTTCGGGAGACCCAAGGTCATCAATGGAGGTTAGTCAGCTACCAGGTGTTAGAATTAGATGTTTGAGCCCCAACAAAAGCTGTTAATGAGGAATGTGCACGAAAAACGAAGAACAAAGAGAGGAAGATTGAAAAATTGAAAAATGCAAAATTTTGTCTAAGGCTAGTGAATCTAGGCGCCCCTGCTCAGTTTAGGCGCTCAAACCTTCATGCCTTAGAAATTTTTTTCGTTTCAGCAGTCAAAGACAAGAAAGGCATGTTAAATAAGGTAGAAGTTGAAAATTGCATAAAAATGGCTAAGTCTGCCAGCCATGGGCGCCCTTGAAGGAGAAAGGCGCCCAACTTTTCAAGAGATCGTAAGTAAGAATTAGGGTTTCTACCTCTAGGTCAATGTTACTCAGAATCCTCCTGGCTCCGCAATGAATCAATCAACATGATCATCCAATCAAACAATCATCTGGAATTCTTAGATCAAACAAAGGATTTTTAACTGAAGGACATAATGCAAATCACGAAAAGATGAAAATTTTCTAAGTTTGGTAACTCTGGGCACCCTAGGTGGCTAGGGTCGCCCAAATTTATGAATGACCTAATCTGATAGTTAAGGTTTGCAGGAAAGATCAATCTCTTCAGTTTCCTGCTAGCTTCACAGCAGATGTATCCATCAGCTCGTCAGATCACCCAGCCATTGGCAAATCCAAATAAAACAGAGGTCACAAAGAGAGGTGTTTTGAATCCTGAAGATAAAAAACAAGAAAAATAGCTATCTCTAGAAGAGATGGATGCCCCTGAAGGAGAAGGGCGCCTAGGGTTTAAAGCCCTCAAAATTCAGTTTTCGAAGACGAGGTATCCAAAAGACCCCTTTTAGAATCTTCTTAGCAATCCAATGAATCTGTCAACCAGTCAATCTGATTAGTACAATGCCCAAAATCATGAATTCATCTGAAGGTCAAAAGACAACAAAGTTTGAAGATCATCAAAAATGGCTAACACTGGAGAAAATGGGCACCCCTAGTAGAGATAGGCACCCAACAATTTGAAGGGCCAAATGAAGTTTTTGTCAAATGATGTCTCCAGAACAATGTCATCAGATTTGATCAGGCTCCGTGATGCAACGTTCAGGTCATCCGCCAAATCAATTTGGAAGCCAGGAGACAAGATCAAATTAGGGTAGAAAATTGAAGAGAAGTTGAAAACGATGAAAAATTGGTTAAGTCTGGAGAAACTGGGTGCCTCACCTCAAAAAGGGCACCCAACTTCTCATGCCTTAGCAAATTTTTTGGAAATTTCAAAAAATTTGAAAGGGAAAAACGCCTAAGTCCATTTGCATGAGCTAAGTTTAGGGTTTCAAAGAATTAGGATTTGAGAGCTATTTCTCAAAGCTAAAACTTATTTAAAGGCATCTCTATGTCTTATTTTTCATATTTTCTTGCAGGTGTCTTCAACGAGAAACAAAGCAACAACTTCAAAACCTATATTTTCAAGATTCAAGAACATAAACTTGTTGGTTTTTCATAATTTTTTAGATCAACACTCAAAGAAGGCTTGCTTTTTCATATTTCTTCATTTAGAACATCAAATTTTTGAAGGAGGCCATTGTTTTCAATTTTCAGCAAGCTGGTTCATATTTGTTCTATCTTCTAGACAAATTTTTGAAGGATTTTCTCAAGGTTGCAGTAGTTGCTTTTTATTTTGCATGTCTGAGAAAACTTCAAAGTTCTCCATTTCTAATCTTCTAGGTCTATACCAAACCTTCTTTTGGAAAAAACCCATATCATGGATTTTTCAGAGAAACTTAAAGTGGTTGCTTTTTCAGTTAGAAGCCAAGGTTTTAAACATCTGATCAACTGGGTTCATCCAAAATATGCTCATGAACAATACCCAGATGCTAGCTTTTTCTGCTTTTTTTTTTGGAGAAAATTAGCGTTTGCTGCTTTTTTAGTCTTCACTCCAAATTTTCAAAAACGGGCGATCTGGGTTGGCTTGTAAAGAAATTCTAATGAAAACCCATATCTTAGAAATTTTTCCAAAATTTCATCTGTTTGACAAAAAAAAATCAACAAGCTAAAATTAGAAAGTTTGTCAAAACTTGTTAGAACCTAGGTGTGTTTATAGTCAATCTTCAAGTTTTGCAGAATGGTGTACGTTCCTATAGAGTTTAAGACCAAATCAACACTGTACCATGATATCATAGAGACAGCCGAGACTAACTTACATCATATCAAGACAATATTCAATCTATGTCCTTTGGAAGATGCAGGCAACACCACCATCAGGCATCTTGGCCATTCAAGTCTTCTCGCAGCAACATCCATACCTTTCTCAGTACATAGCTTAGAATTCTTAATTGCTTGTATCAAGCATTATAACCCTGCCACAAGGGAAATCCAGTTAGTAGATGGAAGAATCATATGCAGCTTAAAGCCAAACAAGATCGAGAAATGCTTCTCAATTCCACCATGGCTTGGAAGTGTTACCATCAACATAGAAGAATGTGAAAGGATATGGGAAGAGCACCACGAAAAGTATAGCAAGAATATTGCACACAGGTGGCTGAAAGAAAAACATAGTACATTGCCAATGAACATCTGGAGAGGAGAGTTCAAAGATGAATTTGCTATAATAATCACCTTACTCAACCAAATTACTGGTCAAGCAGATGCAACTAAGTTTCAGCCTTGGATGTTCTACATGATACCTCACATCTTGAAGAAGAAAAAGTTCTATGAGTGGCCTACATTAATCAGTGATTGCCTTCACCATCAAATAACTGAATATTTTAATAGACATGCATTCCATATGATCTCCTACCTAGTCTACTTGGTTGCCTTTCAGGGTAAATTCAGAGGGTTAAACACAGAGGGTTCTTTAAATGTTCAACATGTCTATAATTACTATACTCAATTGGAGTTCACTGTTGCATCACATCATTATAAAAGAGTGAATGAAGCATTCTTAATCTATACAATGCGTGACCTGGACAGTGAACTACATGTTTGCATTTCATCTATTTCCAGGGCAACAATGTCAGAATGGGCGGATTGGTTTATTTAGTTTTCCACTATCACCTACCTAAGGGTTTATGGCTATTCAGGTGATCCTCTTATGTTACCAAGGTATCCGTCAGATGAAGTTGTGTGTATGGAATTTCTCAGACAAGTATCATATGTTCACACTCGCCTACGCAACAAAAAGAAACCAACATTTAGCTTCCCTTTTGCTTTAGGTTTTACAGGTGTAGATCATCCACAAATGCTAAAATAATGGGTAATGAGTTAGATAAAATTGGTCTCAAGCCTTTGAGCGAGAGATGATCATATGATCCCCACGGTGTCTATGTAGCTCAACTTAGTCAAAACTATGCTCATGTGCCCACACTTGAAGGCTTTTGGGCTAACTGCAGAGATGAGTACGAGGTGTGAAGGTGAAGTAATAGTAGGCTCACCCTTCATCAAATGAAAGATTATTTATCTAAAGACATTGAAGGGTTATCAAATGATGACAGGGATGTAATTCTCCCAGCCCATACTAGAAATTAGATTGAACAACAACCTCTTCAACAGGTTAACTGGGATAACAAATAATGCATTACAGTGGAAGAAAGGACTTGTCAGGTTGTAGATTACAGTAAGACCTTCTTAACACTCAAAACAATAAAGTCAAATATAGTAGCAGATCTGCCAAGGGTTCATCCATTGCCCCCTTCTTCTTCTAAAGCTTAGTCAAAGACAAAAGGAAAAAGTAAAGAATTTATGAAGGGAAGTAGGTCCATAAAGAATGAGAAGAAGAGGTTGGATTTCATAGGAATTGTTATATAGGAGCATCCTTCAGCTGAAACAGAAGTTCCATCACATGAGCCCATGCTGCAAGAAGAAACAACAGATGAGCCTTTGATACAAGACCCTTTACCATCTCCTAGGTCTTCACCAATTCACATTGATTTGGAAGATGAGGAGATAGAGGAAGATTTTTTAGTTATTCCTCCCATGGATGTTAGTAGAGATACCACATCTTGGCTTGAGAGCTCCTTGGGAAGGACAAGATGAAGGCCTTCATATCAGGTGAATGTTGATGATCTCAACGTATATCAGGAAGCACCCAAGAAGAAGGACAAGAAACAAATACACTTTGAGAGGAATCCTGAGGGTGAAATGGTCATGGAGATAGCTACCCCTCTTGAAGATAAAATCAGGGATGAAGTGGATGTTGATGATTTCATAATGGTCAAAGCAAATCTTGGTAAAAGTACTTGACATGTTGACATGAGTTTGTTTAAGATGGCAACTTAAAATATTCAAGAAAGAGTGCAGAGGGATGGAGAAGACAAAGCAACTCTCAAGGCTGAAACTCGTCAACTCTGGTTATTTATATCAAATCTCATTCATGGCACCTCACAAAAAACATAGTTGCTGCCACAAGTTTTAGAGACACCAGCTGATCAACAACAGTTGAGGCAGTTGGTTATTTGTGGAAAACAAACTCAGGAATGGATTGAAGATTTCATCGTTAGAGGAAAATAGATTCTAGCACAAGTCTTCTAGTTGAGATATGAGGCTCATGAATTATGTCAAGGTATTCAGTATTTTGAGCAATTGATAGCCGAGTTCAAGCCTATGCATGAAATCATAATTGCAGATTTAGAGATGGCTTATGGATCTACAATGGCAAGAGAACACAAAAGACAGATCCTGGAGTTGAAAGAAGGTAACCTTTTCAAGGTTAATACATATGTTAGAATATCTGAGGAGTTTGCAGTGTATAGGCAAAGAGTCATTGATACTCTTAAGTTTATCAGAGAATTTGTTGCAACAATTCCTTGTCGGTATTGTCTTGAAGATGGTTCATACATTGGGCTTGACGTAGTCCAAGCAGAGTTTCAGAGTATCATACATGGCAGTGATGGGAGTGTTGGAAGAATGAGGATGATTTCCATTATGTCAGCGAAGTTTGAGAAAGTGGCCAATGAGAGCGAAGATTTCTTGAGATCTATTGCAAATGGTGAAGAAATCTTGGAAAAGCGACATTTTTCTATTAATAGTATCAACACTCCTGATAGAGAGATAGTTGCTCGATTTTTAGCGGATGTGATCGAAATTTAAATTAGCTTTCTTCTAGAAGCTTATTCCATGCTTTCTTTATATTCTTGTCTCAATTCTTATCCATTCTTTGAGGATAGAAAGAAAATAGTTGTAACGAGTTGTAACGTGTTGGCACTTTCCATTTTTAGATGCTTTCTAGGTTTTAGATGTTTATCTTTTCTAGGATTATAAATAAAGCTTGCATGTTGGCAAGTAGTAGTTGTAAAAGCAAGGAGATTTTAGGGTTCCCTACTCCTTTGCTTAGTTATAAATAAAAGCAGTGTTTTCTCATTTTAGTTGAACCGTGCTTGTGATACCAAAATTGTTGAGCCTATGCCTTCATGTTTGTTATCGATTAGTGTTAGTTCACTTTGTGTAAAGAGAAAGTTTGCATGCCTCCTTAGCTGCAAATCCTTGTTTAGTGCATGTGCTATGTGTCAATTGTAATCTAGTTTTGATTGCATGTTGCGTGTATTTTGCCACAACTTGCTGTCCCATAATTGTAACTTTGAGCCAAAAGTTTGAGTAAATAAAGTCCTGAGCGTGCTTTGCTGCCTCAATATAAAAATCTCAGATTTCTGTTTATTGTTTTGTGCTAGAAGTGTGAGGAAATAAAGTCTTGAGCGTGCTTTGCTGCCTTGATATAAAGTCTCATATTTTCGTTATTATGTAATACTTATATGATCTCCTTTTTAACTTGCATTGAAATTCACCAGATGTATGTTGAAGAAAGTTTATTTAAGTATCTTTGCCAAAAAATCAATCTTGTTCATTTCTAACTCTCTTTCTCTGTGTTTACTTGAGAGGCTAGAAACGTCAATAACATAAGTTAAGTTGTATTTTGTAAGTTTCATTTAAGGGAGAACCTCAGCTGCAACATGTAGAGTTCTATAACCTTGTGTTCTCGCAGCTGAATAAAAAAGATAGGCAAAAATTAGTTTTAGTTTACTTAATTATGCAACTCAGCAAAAGAGGGAACTTCCCCTCCTAATTCGAAGAGAAATTTATTGCACATAATTGTCTGTTTCCAAAACATATTCTAAAGGTGTGATTTGAAATGCCAGTAGGTAGAACAAGGAATTGTGTCAGGACATCACATCTCTACTGATGGAATAAAATTTGATCCAAAGAAAATCAAAGTGATACAACAAATGGTCACCCTAATAACCCAGACTGATGTTAGAAGTTTCTTAGGGCATGCTGGATACTACAAAATACTTATGGAAAACTTCAACAAAATTACAGCTTCTATGTTTTCTCTTCTCCAAAAGAATGTGGAGTTTACCTGGACACCTGAGTGTCAGTCATCATTTGAAGTTATCAAGGAGAAGCTTATCTCAGATGCTAGCCTTCGTGGACCTAACTAGAATTTACAATTCCATATTTATGCTGATGCATCTGACGATGCTATTGGAGCGGTCTTGGGACAAGAAGATGAGAATGGAAGGAAGTATGCTATATAATTCATTAGTAAGAATCTGACTCCAACCAAAAGGAACTAGAAAACAATAGAGAAGGAATTCTTAGCTATAATTCATGTAATTATGAAAAATTGACACTACATTATAGGATATAAAGTAACGGTGTATACAAACCATTCAAACATAAAATACCTTATGAATAAACCTGTAGTGAATGGGAGGATAATTAGATGGTTGCTGCTTCTTCAAGAATTCAACGCGAAAATTGTTGACGAACCAGGGAAATTCAATGTAGTTTCGGATTTTCTATCTCAAATTAAACAAGATGATGGTGAATGTGCTTCGGTACATGATGAGTTCCTAGATGAGAATCTATTTTCTATTTCTACTAAAACTCCCTAGTTTTCCGATATTGCCAATTACTTGGCCACCTTAGAAGTACCATCTTCTTTCACATCTAAATGAAAGAAATGCCTTATAAGAGAGAGTGCCCCTTTCAAATGGATTAATAGGATCCTATTCAGATGTGGGCTTGATATGGTTCTACGACAATGTGTTAGGGCAGATGAAACCTATAGTATCCTAAGAGCTTGCCATGATGATCCTTCTAGAGGATATTATTATGCAAAGAGAACCTCCCATAAGATCTTATATGTAGGGTACTAATGGCCCTCTATGCATAAGGATGTCAAGAAATATGTCCACCATTGTGATAAATGTCAAAGGGTAGGGAGACCAAGAAAATCAAATGAAATTCCCCTTCAACCCCAGGTAGTCCTTGAACCATTTGAAAAATGTGGATTGGACTTTATTAGTCCAATATATCTGACCTTACAAGGGAAGTAGTATATTTTTGGTTTGCACCGATTATCTAACTAAATGGGAAAAATTTCAAGCTCTACGAGTTGCCAGAGAGGAGAAGGTGTCTGATTTCCTCTACAATAAAATCTTCCTTAGGTTTGGAGCTCCTAGGATGATTGTTACAGACTAGGGTCCTCAATTCATGTCTAAGGTTTTGTTGGCCTTCATCGACCATTTCCAAGTTAGTCATAAGAAATCATCACCCTACCACCCTTAGGCAAATGGTCAGGTGGAAGTTACTAATAGGGAGCTCAAAAACATCTTAACAAAAATTGTGTCATCAGGACGAAAAGATTGGGTTAGGAAACTACCTGAAGCCATTTGGTCTTATAACACGATGTGGAAGTCAACCATTGGGTTTAGTCCATATGAGATGGTCTTTGGGAAGAAGCCTCTCTTACCTATTGAATTCAAACTCCAAACATTAAGAACAACCATGGAGTTAGGAATAGATCTTAAACAAGCCCAGGTTGAGAGAGTCTTGCAACTTAGCGAGTTGGATGAGCTTCATTTGGATGCTACCCATCAAACTAAACTGGTGCAACATCAATGTAAAGTCTGGCATGACAAACATATTAAGGAGAGAGAGTTCCATAATGGGGATTAGATCTTGTTATTAGACTCCAAATACAAAGATCACCAAGGAAAACTCAGAACTCATTGGCTCGGCCCATACAATTTTTTTGAGGTATTTTCAAATGGGTCGGTTCAGCCGAAACCCATCGATGGTGATACCTGAACCCTCCTAGTCAATGGACATTGATTATGCATCTACCATAAACTAGTCAATAAAGAATAATTCACAAAAATGGTAGAGATGTAGCGAGAAATCTGATGCATTGACTTTGTTCTTGAAGAGTCAAAATAGTTTTAGTGTTTGCCTCAAAAAAAAAGCATGTGTATAATTTTCATTTCAAAGCATTTCTTTCAAAAAAATTCATCTCTTGGACTTGGCTAATTTTCATTTTCATTTTTGTAGGACTTCATTTTTATTAGAAACAAATTTTGGCACACCTGGCTATGGTGCTTTGGAACTTGTAGTTCAGTTGCTGTGATGCTCTGGAACCTATTGGCTTTATTGCTGCTATGCTCCAGAACTTCCACAACTCATTGGTGATGCCTCGCATTTTTCTCTTACATTCTATCCATCTCTCGATGATGCTCTAGAAAGTCAAGATCCAAGTTGTACATTTTCCTTTCTTCTTCTAGATGTATCTTCCAATGATGCTCCAAAATTTTTCTTGCTGCATCCTTCATTGATTCTCCAAAATTTCACTGTTCCTCCTTGCCAACTACATCTTTCAATGATGCTCTAGAAACTTTTGGTTACTACTCTGATTGCATCTTTCGACAATGCTCCGAAAAATTTTTGGTTGTTGCTTTGAATGCATCTTTCGATGATGCTCCTTTTGGTTGTTGCTCCTATTGCATCTTTCAATGATGCTCCAAAAAATTTTGGTTGTCACTCTGGTTGCATCTCTCAACAATGCTCCAAAAATTTTTGTTGTTGTGTTTTGATAACATCTTCTATCGATGCTCTGAAATTTTTTGTTGCTGCGTTCCAATAGCATCCCCTACCAATGCTCCAAAACTTTTTCCACTTCATTTTTTGGCCGCATCTCCCACCGATGCTCCAAAACTTTGTAAATTATTTTTCTCCTCCAATGCTTTGATTTGTCCAAAGTTTCACACTTGCTCATTACCCAAATTTTTGTTATTCACCTTTGAATCCATGCCATATATTTCCATTCTTCCCCATAATATAATATCCTTTCATAATAAATGAAATTATTATGACAATATTTTCATCATAATGATTTTTTTCATTAATTGCTATTTTGTCCATCTCATAATAGAATCCGCCACCACCCTCGCCAATTGTACAACTAAGTTGTTATGTCAGCAAAGGTGAGTGAAATTCAAGTTAACAACGAGACGTAAGGTAAGTACATTTTTGCTTAAAGTTAGTAATTATTTTGAATAAAGGTTAATTAATTGGCACAAGTCCTTTCCTTTCCTAATTTAGTAAATTGTGCCATTGAGTGATCACATGAAGTATGACTGCATTTGCTCATTTTCCCATGCATAAATTCCATAATTATACAGCAGAACTCAAGCAAGATGAATTAATTATTTCCCTCCATCGGTTGTGTCGAAGCCATATTCTCTCTCCTCTACAATTTAGTGGCTTAAATCAAGTATTTTGAAGCGTTTCCATAGAATTTGAGTAGAGAAATCAAGGAAAGATGGGGGGAGATAAGAAGAATTATGAGCCAACTTCGGAAAAAAAATTGCTTGCATTGGGAAATAATGCAAGCCTGTTTAAGAAATTAGGGTGGTTTGAATTCATCAAAAAGTTTGAGGGATATTTAGAGGAGTTGGTGAAGGAATTCGTAGAGAACTTTATAGATGGGTAAACAATGGTACGAGGAAAGTGTTTCTAGGTGAGTTCAAAGATCATCTCCCATCTCTTTGGTTTAGAAGATAAGGGTATTAATTTAACTGAAACTACACAAATTACCTATCAAAAGATGGTAGAACTATTCCATAGGGAGGGTGAGCCCCAACCTCTGGTAACTATAAGCACTAGGGGAAAAAACAAGGGATTCCAAAGAATGTCTATTCATAAACCATGGAGAACTACCATAGCATGGATAATAAAGTACTTCAATTGTGAAGGGCAAGTAGCTATTATAGTAGGCCCCCTTTTCGGTTGGCGATCCATTTGTGCCATGGTGCTGAAGACCCTGCTCTCAGGGTTAATGTCCTTGAATTTTTGTGTGATTTAGTTACTAGGATGATGGAAAGGTATAAGATTGGTACTGGGCCACTTAGACATCATGGCCCAATTCAATTGATTTGCAAGTACCATTTTTGCAAGAAACCAAAAGAGAAATGGCATAAATTTCTACAAAAAATTGAAAGTAAGGAGTCTGATAAACATTTTGAAGAAGGAGAGTAATCAAAACAAGTGGTTCAGTTTGCAGGGTAACCCTCCTTTGAGGCTCTTTATGCTCCTTAATTTCATTAGACCTCAATTTCTCTCGGTGATAATGTGTCTGAAACCTTGCTTAATGTATCAAAAACTCCAGAACAACTGAATGTATAAGTTATACATTTTGGAGAAGAGGAACCTCCTCACAAGAGGAGAAAGTAGACTAAAACTACCTCATAGATAACCCCTCCTTTATAGAGAAGCAAATGATTGTCTACTCACTCTAGTGAGACTGTGCCTCCTGATGTATTGAATGCCCCTAAAAAGAGAAAATCTAGGACTACAGATCAAACCGTGGATATTGATACCCCACCTAGTAATGAGGAAATAAGAGAAAGTTGTCAACAACCCGATCAATCTCCTAGGGTGGAAGTGGAGAATCTGTCATCCACAGAAAAGAAAGAAGAGGAAGGGGAACAATCATCCCATGTTACATACATTGACAATGAAACTATAAGGCAAATTTCCTCCTTTGTTGATAAAATTGTTGAGTCCAGCTCATTTGATGTGCCTGATAAGGAGAATGTACTATATGTTGAAGATAATGTAAATATAGAAAACCCCAATGTAAATATAGAAAACCCCAATTTTCCTTCTAGTAACACAACAGATGAAGAATCTGAGCAGAGAAAAGAAGAATTAGAAAAATTGAATGCAAAAATTATTGAATTGAAGAGTCAATTGCAAGAAAACAAGGAGAAAATTAATCAATAGTAGGAAGAAATTGAGGCACATATTGCAATCATAGGAAAAAGGGATTAGGAAATTATGAATTTAAAAATGAAAATTGAACAGAAAGACATAATGATTGAACAGTTACAATTTCAAATCCAACAAGGATATGATGAAGATAATAATTATGTGTCTTGTATTTCTGAAAGAGATGAAAAGATTAAGAAGTTAACAAAAAATATTTATGCAATTATTTTCTACTTTTGAAGAAGAGGGAAATAGACAAAAAATTTAATTGAATGCTTCTATAAGTAGAATTGTGGAATTAGAGCAGGATCTACATGAAAGAAACACTGAACCTATCATGGAATCTAAGGAAATACAGACTAAGCTAGTTGTGACAGAATGGTTTCAAGTGAGAATACCTCCACTACACATGACATGGATGGAGAGGTGTTACTTTCTAAAAGAAATGGCTAAAGATTATGCTCGGCTAAAAAAGGAGTTGGTTTTACTAAAGGAATCATTTGACAGGGTTTACAAAGCTAAACATGATGCTTGCCAAATCGGTGAGTTATTGTTGACTTGTAGGAAACCATCTAGATTATATGCAATGTTTCTTAATGAACAAATTACGAGATAGAAATTGCTTCAAATTTATAATAATCAGCCATATAACCTTGATAACAAATAATTTGTCAAAATATTTGTTGAATCAACTCCCAAACAACAATATATGTTGTGTGAATCATTTGTACATAATTTTCTTGTAGAAGATTGTACATATTTTTATGTTAATCTCTTTGTTGGGGAAGTACAATTAAGATTATTTCTCTCAACCATGCAAAATCAAGTTTAGTGGTAGGAAAGATCAAAAGAATATCTATAGGTAGAGAAAACCATTGGGTTGAAGATGAGACATCCACACAGGAAATATTTTTCCTTTAAGACATAATAATCTTTGGCTATGCTATGATCATTTCCAAGAACAAGGGCCAAAGCTTATAGGGAAAGCATGGCATGGGTGTGAGGAAAGGTATACCCCTCTTCCCCTGTATCTCAAAAAAAGAGAGATAATAGCACCCCTTAACATTAGGTGGTCATATAGAAGAGTTGTGGCATTAGCTGATATCCTTTCATAGTTAAAGACTAATTTGATTGGTATGAGGTATTGACCTCCTTTGTTGCTTTCACCACCTCCTACCCTACATGTTAACACAAATTAAAATGATGATAATTTTGAAATGTGGAAGGCTAGGGTTACTATGCATTAGGGTTTTCTAAGGAAACATGAGGACTTTGATACATAGGCAAATAGTGTGTATGATCTTAGTGCCAAATGTGAAGAACAAAATGAGAACAAAGGAAATGAAGGTTAGGGGTCACAACAGAGAGTAGGAGGACCTGCTTAGGCTTAGGAAGGGGATGAAATGATGAAGTAAAAATAACCTCATCGATATAAGTGACTAAATACCCTACCTCATATTTTCCAACCCACTTTACTCTGCCAATTAGTTATCTTTAGGATTAATAAGTGCTTTTTTTTTGAGGAAATTGTATAAACTTTATTTTTTGGAATTTCCTGGAATAAACTAACCCACACCGACTTAAAATTTTAGATTTTGCAAAAATAAATAGGTTTCTCATGAATAATCGATCATCATGCCCATTTGGGAAAGATTCAACACAAAATCCATAAAGTTAAAGACAAGTGTCGGGATTCTAGGGCATTTGATACATTGAGCTTTTATAGTTGTTTCATTATTTTCTGTTAAAGACTTATGGTTCATTACGAGCCTGTTTAATGTTTTTATGTACGGACTAAAATTTTGTTATGTTGATAGGATCAGTTAAAGAATTTTTCAGTGGTACTTTCCACCAACTAAAATTTAGGATTCTGGTAAATAATTTTTGTATAAATATGTGATTTTTAGAAATGAAAAACAATTGGAGAATATCATTATGCTGTCGTAATGAATCTCTGAGATATGTTTCTATATTACAATCTTAATATGAATAAAGTGAATCTTGTTTGTGTGATTTTTTTTGCTAAGTATTGTGAATGGAATTGTTCTGGATGGAGTAATTCTAGAGTTATCAAGTTTATGTGACCTGAGTTAGACACAAAAGAACCCATGAGTTGGCCACTCAAGGGATTGTAGGAATAGATAGATAAGTATTTTTACTTTCAAAATTTTGTTACTTCTGTTCTGTAAATGATAAAGTGTGAAATCGAGTCTCTTTTCAACCCCGTTAATTAAAGTTTCGATGCACCTACCTTACTGTTAAGTTTCAAGTTGATAGGTTATTTTATGTTAGTTTTTAGGTTTGTTAATCCATTACTAGTTAAATGTTTCACAGTTTCTTTACACGTTTTTCTTTATTAGCAATTCATACACTTATTAGTTTAATCATTTTGATGCTTTCTACTTTAGTTTTTATGTTTTTTAGACTAATAATTTCCTACTTTGTAGTTAAGTTATTTCAAAGCTTTCTATCTTAGTGTCCTTCTAGTTTAAGTTTTATTTCAGTTGTTTCATTTATTTAGAAAATCTGAGAGAGTTAGTTAAGGGGTTTCCTATTGCATATAGCCTTGAACACTACCTGGTTGATATTTGATGCACTTTTCAAACTAAAGAGATAGGACCTAATGACAACCTATCAATTACAGTCATCAGTTTTTGTACCCACTCTCCCACAAGCACTTCAATTCATGCATGTGGTGATGCAGGAAAGCCCCACATCATCACAAACATAACTTGAAGTGCTTGCAGGAGAGCAAGATCACATTTCTTAGAGGTATTTTTTGAAATAGTTTGCTTACCTTGTCTATGCTTCCACATTATCATGTATGTCTAGCAGGGCACTCCATAATCTAGTTTGTAGAGTAGGCATTACTCTATGATTTTATGCTTTTTGTCTTCATAAATCATAGTTCTCTAAATTTGTTTGTCTGTGCAATTAGTAATTTTTTAGGCTTGGAATGCTAATGATCTGTGCTACTTTGGAAAATATTTCTCTTATAGGTTTTATAAATATTTAGGTTTCTTTCCCTATTACATATTAATATGCATAATTTTTATCTAAAAGGAAAACAAGATGGGGTAGGTTTCTTTTCCTATTACATATTAATTTGCATAAATTTGCTATAAATATTCAAGTTTATCTTATAGGTTTTATAAATATTCAAGTTTTTTTCTCTTATAGGTTTCATAATCCTTTGAGGTTAGGAACAAAGTCTAGGTAAGGGTTGAGCCAAATAGTTCCTCTCTACAGACAAGTATGTAAATCTCTTGCCTAGATATTACTGATCATTTATAATAATAATGTAGCTTCTAGTTATAGTAGTTTTCTTATTCGTTAAGATGTGATTAATGCTCCATTTATCCCATAAAAAGGCTCTATTGTGATTTACTAATGTTTTGCCTACATATGTGGATTTTGGGAAACTGAACTAGCGTGCACCATAGTTACCATCATGGATGATAGGTTGAAGAATATTTGGAGAAAAGAGATGAGAAACTATTTCATCGAGTATAGGAAATTCAAATTTATGATCTTCATACTTTTAAACACCATTATGGCCACTTTATTTTATGTGCAATAATTATGTTCTTACATTGTAGTATAAGGACACTATAGATTTTCTCCAAGAGGTAAATATATATCCATCTGCATGCTATTTTTATGATTTTGACATCATACCAGTTATCTAAATCTATTTGTATGAAATTGTAGGTTACCTCTTGAAAGGATCAAGAATAGTATTGGTACAATAGGGAAAAGCCATATGTATACTTTACAGTAGAGTAGTTTTCTCAAAGATTCAAGCAATTTCATTTTGGGCATGGGCTGCCAAAAGAACTATTGAAACCTTATGATAAGTCCAAAATCCACAAGGATTCTCTATCTTTCAACAAATACTCATATATGAAATGGGAGTTGTTCAAGACATGTTTTGATTGAGAATGGATACTTATGAAGTGAAAATTATTTTATTTTGTGCCTTGTAACTCCGATTTTTAGTCTTGTGACTGAAAATAAAAATTGTAATACTCTATTTCTAAGCTGTAACTAGAACAACTTTCTTTTATTAATAAATTTCACCGATTTCTCCTTCTCAATGGTTGTCTTATTGCGTGCATTTGATGATTCATGATGTGTATTTATGTGTTTTATATTTAAATCCTCAAATATGACTGAAAATATATGAATAATATACTACCAATTGAAAAAAATCAATGAATAAATATGACTAAAAATATATGACTAAATATACTACGAGTTGATAAAAATCAGTGAATATAAAAATTAATGAATAAATATGACTAAATATATGAAGAAATTGATCAAATGACTAAATATACTGCCAGTTGATAGAAATTAGTGTAATATAGAAATCAATGAATAAATATGACTAAATAAATGACTGGAAATAAACTACTAATGGTCAAGTGACCAAGCTCCGTGAATAATATGAATAAATCAATGACTAAATATACTACCAAATCAATCAATCAAAAAAATCAATAAATTGCTAAAATTGGTTTAGTCCTAAATTTGGTAACGTTATAAATGACTAAAAATAAACTACTAATGGTCACATGACCAAGTTTAGTCATTTATAAGTAGTTTTTAGTAGTTTTTTCAGTCATATATTATTGTTTCTATACTAGTGAACAACAAGGTGTGCCACATAGCACCCTTCTTTAGTTGTCCCTTTAACAAGGGGTTGTGCCAATGCATCAACAAGGTAACCTTTAGTTTAGTATTGCCCAACAAGGTGTGCCACAAAGCACCCTTCTCAATTCATCCCACCAACAAGGTAACCCACCAACGCATCATCAATGGAACCTTCATTATAGTCCTACCCAACAAGGTGTGCCATAGAGGACCCTTCTTCAGTAATTCCATCAACAAGGTGTCCAATTAACACAAAAATAGGGTAACCTTCAATTTAGCCCTTCCCAACAGCAAGGTGTGCCCCAAGGCACCCTCCTTTAGTCATCCCATCAACAAGGTAACCTATCAATACATCATCATGGAAGCCTTTAGTATATTCTGTCCCAACAACAAGGAGCTAACCCTCCTTACACACAATAAGGAGTGAACCCTCCTTAAATCCCATATGGTTACCAAGGTCTTGTACCTTCACAATACCCGATATATGACCAGAACTTGGTAGGACAATAGGGTTATTACATGAAAGGCTTGCAAAAAAAATTACCAAAAAAAGAGATGAAACTAAAACTAGATGTCATCACCCAACAAATAGCAGACATGTAGGTAGGAAAAAAAAAAGACCTACACTCTTCACGAAATTTGTCCATTCCCATTCAATCGTTCCATCAAGACACGACCTTTTCCAAAGAACTTTGAAATACCCAGGTTTAACAACAAGTATAGAGGAAAAGGAGATTCGGTTGAGAATGTACAAGACTTATCAGTATCATGTATGAAGGTACATGTGTGCTTATTTTACAAACACGTCCCACCATGGGCAAGGACCCCCTCTTTTCGCTCTAGACAGGCTGCTTTTCCCTCGTCTCATTTTGTTTGCCTTTTTCCTGGAGCCTAAATTGGTCATGTGTCATCAAATGATCAAATTCCCTAACCAAATTCACCTACCCGAGTTTAACTAAGTCTTTTTCTTTCACAGAAGTGCCCCTACAGGTTTCCCTTTATTCGTTGCCCCGGTGTCCTCCAGGCCTCATCGCCGCTCACTCGATTCACTTTTTCCTTCATTTTTGACTTTGGGGATAGGTTTCCTATGGATTTGGGATTTTTTGTGGTGCCTAAGTGAACTGCCAAGGTTTCGTTAAGTTTCACCATAGTTACCATCATTCCAAAGCTTTGTCCCTCCTTTGCTGTTTTGCCTTATGTCCACCCTCGACATTCTGAATCTCAAAACCTGGCCCCTTTGTGGCCATTTCTAGAACTTCACCCCTCTGGGGCTATTTCTGGAACTCCGTCACTCCTTTGCCATTTTTCCTTCCATCCGTCCCTGGCTGTTTCTGAAACTCTGTCCCTCCGCGGCTGTTCTGGGAAGTTTGTCCATCGCTGGCTATTTTCAGAACTCTGTCCCTTCATGGACATTTCTGGAACTCTATCCCTCCTTTTCCATTTTTCCTTCCATCCATCCCTGGCTTTTTCTAGAACTTCATCCCTCTGCGGCTATTCTGAGAACTCTGTCTGTCCTTGGCTATTTCTAGAACTTCATCCCTCCTTTTTCGTTTTGTCTTCCATCTGCCCCTAGTGTTCTGGCTCCCAGAACCCAGCCCCTCCATGGCCGTTTCTAGAACTCCATCCCTCTACGGCTGTTCTAGGAACTCTTTCTGTCCCTGGCTATTTCTGGAACCTCGTCCCTTCGTGGCTATTCCAGGAACTCTGTCTGTCCCTGGCTATTTCTGGAACTCCGTCCCTCCATGGCCGTTTTTGGAAATCCATCCCTCCTTTTCCATTTTTCCTTTCATCTGCCCTCGGGGTTTTGACTCTCAGAACGCGGCCCCTCTGTGGCCATTTCTGGAACTTTGTCCCTTCGCGGCTATTCTGGGAACTCCGTTCGTCCTTGGCTATTTCTGGAACTCCGTCCCTCTGTGGCTATTCCAAGAACTCTGTCTGTCCTTGGCTGTTTCAAGAACTCCGTCCCTCCATGACTATTTTGGGAACTTTGTTCGTCCCTTCGCCCATCATCCGCCTTTCGCCCTCTGGGTCCAAGACCCCAGAAATTCATCCCCATAATGCTACCTCACCATGGCTGTTCTAAACAACAAACTCCAAACAACTTTCCCTCCTCGTAACTTTGGGTGCCCCAATAATGATCCAAATGTCTCCCAATTTGGAAACAGACTTTGAACGACATGCTCAAATTGGACCCTCTCCTGCACGAACTTCTCAAATTCCAAATTTGAATCTAAGAGAAATTATCGAGGTCGCCCTGCCTTGTTCGCCCTTTCAGAACAACATTTTGGCTAGGGAAGTCTAGCCTCTCAAGCCCAAAACGTCCAAACTCCCTCCAGTAAACTGCTAATGGAAATTTAGACAGAATATTGTGATCTTTTGATGATGCATGGGTTAATATAAAAAGGGGTTTGCAAGATTTGATTAACGTTTTCCTTGATTTCTGTATGAAAGCACTTAAGACACTTCATGTATTCAAGTTTCAAGAAGCCTATCACGGGTCTGTCAGGGAGACCCATTGAGAAAGATGAACAAGGAAAGGACATAGCTCTTTCCACCATTCATTTTATGCCCACCTCTCCTCGTGGTGCCCATCAATAAAGCTTGCATTAGAAGAAGGCTTGTGCCAAGGAAGTCAATGAAAAAATGCAAGGGGGTGGCCTTGAAGAAAGCATAGGGGAGCTATCCTACTTTTCACCAGATGATGATGATCTTTAAGGGGCTGTCTGCCCGAATCGGGGGACCCTAATCCATTGATGCCAGTCATCGACATAACCATTTGATCCAATGAAGAATTTTGCAAGTCCATCAAGCAGAGGGCAACTTTCAGGCAGTTTCAACTACAGTAAAAGGGAAATTAGCAAGATGACAAAACTGCTACAACACTTAGGCACTAAAAGACAAAATAGAGAAAAGGACAAAATTGTATTTTAAATTACTGAATATTGTGGGGTAGGGGAAGCCCTAGTACAATCAAATATGGGCCACACAATGTAATTCAATCCTAGCCATTCATTCGGGTTTTGGAAAACTATAAATAGGGGTCTCCCCCTCATTTGTAAAGGGTTGAAGAGCTAGTGTAAAAGCATTCTGCAACAATAGAAAACAACATTGTATGATTTATGGGTGTTTCCTTTTGAACTTGGTCATTATGTGTGCATGGTTCTACTTCCCTTATTATTTTAGTAGTCAGTTTATTGAATGGAAGTGATGATGGTGTTTTCTGGTACTGTATTTGATGAATTTCTAGTCCATACTTTTGGCACTTGTTGATGACAAGCTACTATGCAAAGCTAGCTTGGGCTTCCTTTCTTCATTGCTGCAACTTGGTTCAATTGCATGTTCATGATGTGAGTATGAAATTTGAAAATTTGTAGTCCTTAGAAGATTGCACTGGTTTTGTGTAATTGTAGGATCCTCTTGGCCAAGCAAAACCTAGTTTAGGGAGTTTGTCTACTGTAGCAGCCTCCATGATCACTGTTCATTCATAGTTTCAGGTCCAGGAACTTACTCTCTTCCCTGCTCTTTTTCAATTTTTTTAATAAGTAACCTTAGGCAAGGTTCATTGCACATTATAAAGCTAAATCTGATGTTGAAATGGAGTTCAAGACTGTTGCTTGAACTTGCAACAAACACACAACAACTCTCCCATCTTAAGAACTCCATTTGCAGATCCAACTTCCCCACTTTGTGACTCATCCGTAAGACCACCTTGTGATTCCAACAAATCACATAAATCAACTAAGATATTCCAAGCACTGTCAAGACTTGACATTAGAGACCTTGGGTTAGTGTTCTACAATTTGACTATGGAATATTGTCTTTCAAGAGAGGTGATGCACCTATGCAATACCTGTGTTGAGAAGTGCATAAAAAAGACATCAACAATACAAAACAATGATACCTATCTCATGAGGCTCTTTCCACGCAACCTTATAGGTCATGCTATGGAGTGGTTCACTCATCTACAACTAGGAATTATAAATTTTGATGAGCTATCTAGCAAGTTCATATGCCACTTGTCATTTAACATAAAACAAGATGTCACCATCACAAGTTTTTCCACAATCATACATAATCAAGGAGAGTCCTTTACCTCCTACCTACAAAGATGGAGACACAAAGCGAGTCAATGCAAATGGCCCATTATAAACAAGGAGTTGGTGGATATTTTCATCACAAATGTCCTACCTAAAATAAACTACCAGATCACTATGCTATGTCCTATAGAATGAGAAACAATCAAAAATAGATTACATATTGAGAGATCCCTCATTGCAAGAGAAATCCTTAAAACAAATAGCTCAAAAGATAGTCCTTCTAGCTCAAATGAGAAACCTAAAGTTTGGGCCAAAAACAAGAATATCACAAACATTGAAGTGGTAGATTCTAGGGCCTTATGGAATGCATAGAACATAGCTCAAATCAAACCATAGGTGCCACAAAAGAGCTATAGTCCTAACAACAAAAAAATCAACCAAATTACCTATCACAAGAACAATCAGGTTGTAAACCAATAGACAAATTAGGGAGGGCAACAAAGGCAATACGATAAACCTAGGAGGGAATTCACAATACTAGGTGAGTCACTTGAAATAGTCATGCATAAACTAGTACAAAAAACCTCATCAAAATGAATGATCATCCAAACTATGATGAACCTAGCTTCAAGTCATTGTGGTATAACGAGAAATACTTATGTGAATTCCATAAGATGAAAGGACACATGACCAAAAATTGCATGTGCCTCAAAAACATCATCCAGGACTTGATAGACAAAGGGGAAGTAGACATTAAGCATTGTCCCAAGAACAAGGACCTTCAAATATACTCAATCTCGATCCCAAACCATGCTAAAAGGAATGATAAAGGAAAGGAATAAGAGTACCACAATGCTAATTACACGTATGATGACATGGTTTTAAGAACCCTCTCACAAGTTGATGATAATAGGGCAAACATAGTGACAATAAGAGGAGGAGACACCAACTGTAATGCTAAGACCCATCGAGGAAGAGTTACAATACAAGTAGTCCCCTCCCAAACCCACAATCAAGTCACCAAGTGACTAAAACATTGTGGAACGGTTGAAGAAAACACTTGCCCTAATCTCAATTGTAAAGTTGTTAAAACTGTTACCCACACATAGGGAAATATTGGGAAAGGCATTGGAAATGTCAGTTCCTAATGACCTCGATCCTAGTCAGTTCCAAGCTATGGTTGGCAAGATCACAAGAAGTAATCATTTAGTTTTTTACAAGAAAGATCTACCACAAATAACATTCCACAATCAAGCTCTCTATATAGAGATTTGTGTTCACAAAACCATGGTCAAATGAGTATTGATAGATAATGGTGTAGGTTTAAGCATCGATACCTTAAAATTCATCAAATAGTTGGGGTATTCTGAAGATGTGATTGACAAAGGAAAGAGTATCACCATAAGGGCCTATGATGACCTGGAAAGAAATTCTGAAGAAACAGTTAGGTTGCTAGTGTAGATAGGACCGACCATCACAAAAACTACTTGTCATGTACTGGACCTTGATTTTCCATACAACCTCCTTCTAGGATTCCCTTTGATCCACACATTACAAGAAGTGCCTTCCACTTTTCATTTGTGCCTAAAGTTTCCCAATGAAGGAAAATAAGTAACACTATATGCTGATCCTAAGCCTTTCCATTTCCATGCAGAGTTGGAGGAGAAGTACAATAAAATCTAACATATTCCTAGCAATGATATAGCCTTCCACTCATTTTATTATGTAGACCCTTCCATGCTTCTTTCAACCTCAACCAAGAACACATCAAGTGAGCAACCATAAGCGGAAGGCAAGATTCAAGTACTTGACAAGGGTAATGGAAATTACCACTTTAACCAAACATTTTGCATTGACATGCTTCCAACAACACCCAAAGTTTATGGAGGTCCAAAAGAGATCAAGATAGTGCAAATGATAGCCAAGATCATGATCTTCACTAGGTGGGGGGACATGAAAGATGAAGAAATATTTGAGGAGGACTTCTCATCCATGATCTGCAAGGAGGATCGAGAGGAAGCAAAAATGCCAAGACCCATTTTGATTGATCCTAACACTAGAGGTTATTAGTTAGTTAAACATATGGGATGCAATGAAACAAGTGGCCTCAAATTACAAAAACAAGGCTGATCAGAGCCTATCATAGTGGAAAAAAGAAAGAAAAATATGGGGCTAGGTTATAAGCCAAAAGATGTGGTTATTCCAAAAACAAGACAAACCTCTTAGAAGAAATGAGAAAATTCTGCTAGCGTTAAGGCACTAGATATCTATCATATCATGGAAAACAAGTTACCTATCGAAGACTTATTAAATTTTTTTAGCATTGATAGGTTCCCTCTCCAGTATATAGAAATCATTCCCAACATCTATTACCATTCTGAATCAGACTCTAATGAATACGAATGGGATTCTCCTTCCTTCGTCACCAGATATAATTCCTCCACTTCTAGTAATGACGACTTAGATAACCAGTGGGAAAAAGACACCAGAGCCATACTAACCCTTTCACCCAATTTCGTAAGATTTATAGGGCAAGATGATAGCCTCCCACTCTGTTACCTGTAACTCAAAGATTGGGATCAACAACAACATACACCTATTCTAAATCTATTCCAAAACAATGAGGCAATTGTAGAGTTCATGGGACTTCGAACAAACATACTAGATGGAGATCACAAAGCAATTTTTTTCATGGAGCTCAAATAAGAGGCATATTTTGGTGGAGAGATTGAATATTCCAATCAAAAAAGTGAAAGAAAAAACATAAAAATATGATCCCCTAGGGAAAACCACACTATGGCTCTATTGGATCCAGAAAAAAGAGGAAAATAAAGGATACATCTGAAGGTGAAAACTTCCTAGAGGTACTCGAGGATGGAGAGTTCAATCTCGCCATATCAGAATATCAAGAAGTGATGAACACTCCTAATAGAAGAAGTTGAGTCCATAAATGTTGGCACAACAGAGGACCCAAAGATAAGATACCACACAACATCACTTGATCTCGAAGAGAAGGAAAATTTAATAGATTTCATCAACAAGAGAAAGGTAAAATTTTCCTGGAACTATGCAGATATGCTTGGACTAGATCCAAAATTAGTGGTACATCATCTAGTTGTAGTGTCTGGAGAAAAGCCTATCAAGAAAAAACTCAGAAAAATGCATCCCTAGATAGCATTACTGGTAAACGTAGAGCTAAAGAATATACTAGATGTGGGTTTCATCAGACCCATCAACTATCCACAATGGATATCAAAACTAGTACCAGTGTCCAAACCTACTGGAGGTATAAGAATTTGCACAAACTTCAGAGACCTAAACAAGGCCTGTCCAAAGTTTAGAAGTTGATAAACCAAACTCATAGACCCCAGTGAACACTTGCAAGCAATAACCTGTCACAAAGAAAGAAAGAAGTCCAAAACAACAAAGATACTCTACAAGCCTGAAGAGAAAAATGCATTAAGAGAATGAATAATTACAATGAGATCAATCCTTAAGAAAGGAGATCAAAACCCTAAAAGGAAACCCTAATGTGCACACATAATAATTAATAAATAATTAATTATTAATGTGCCTAAGTTTAGCTTAAGTAAAACTAAAGTGATAAGTGACTTAATTAATTAAATAATATGATTAAATTAATTAAGTGAAATAACTTATTAATCTAACACCCCCCCTTAAGATGAACTTAGGGAGTAGCTAAAACACTATGAAAAAGATGCATGAAAGAAAAGATGGGTCTCAACAACAAGACCTGATCAGGTACCCCAAGTACAATGAAATCTCTGAAAAGTGGAGAAAAGGGAGAAAACCTCATGGGAATAAAAATTACCTCCAAAAGAGAGTAAAGGAATGCAATGCCCTAATGAAAGAAGGATATGAGGTGGATTACATGATACCCCCCATAGACAACTTCTATCTTATAAGTACATATATAATTGTCTCCATAGGATAGATAGAAAGAGACAAGAAGGCCCCTCTACAATGAAGAAACTCATGTCACAATGGTAGATGCCTGATGTAGAATCCAAAAGGAGATCCTAAAGCAGAAAATGATATTCCTCCCCTTGGGAAGAAATGGATCCAAAGGACGATGTCGAAGAAACCCGTGAAGAGTGATGAACCAATCTGTCTCAAGATGTGTGCCTTGATAGGATGCTAAAGAATCTCTCTGTCTGAACTGAAACATATGATGTCAAATCCAAACTGATGTGGAGAATTTTGAAATACAACCTATGGATGCATGGATAATGGTGGTAATATAGTGATAACCCGATTGTTAAGGTAGAGGAGATGTATGTCCTCAAAATAATCCTCAAGATCTGTAGTGTGAGACTCAACAAACAAGAATGTGTCTGAAAGATAAGAATCCCATGATGTAACAGATAATGAATGACCAAGATGGTCATGATGTTGAACTGAATCCATAGGGGCCAGTATGGTGATACTAATGTCATCAAGAACAATGGATGATACATGTGTAATCTCATTCTGAAGAGTAGGAACTATGAGACAAGCCTCTGATCCATCAGAACATGCAAGAATGTCTAAATTCTCAAGCTCCTCTAAAGTATCATGATCAAAGGGTATATTCTCTCTCCAAGTAATGGGTAAGAGACAATCTAAAGTAGGATCCTCTAGGAATGGAAAGAGATTGGGGTCTCCATAGATCTCCCAAATATGTGTCCAAAGTGGGTGGGGACAATCAATGTCCGATATAGCCCACATAGTGTCATTATCAACACTAGACAATATAAGTCCTACTATGTGATCTCTAGTGATATCCCAAGCTAATTTTCCCTTTGAATTGGTTGGTTCAGGTATGAGATCATATAAATAAGGAAAAATATTAAGCCACCTACAATGTGTAAGTATGCCCTTTGCCCGTGACTCATAATTACCCCGTTCTAGGATTACAACTGAAGGGTGAGTAGAAAAACCCATGATAACTCTTCAAATTAAACAATTTGAGAAAATTAACCTTACTGCATGTAGATCAAATGAAATAGAGTCAAATGACACAAACATGAGGTTCCCAAGTGCCAAAATGTCCAAGTAATTAAGCAAACTAGGAAAACACAAAAAGATGAATAAAATATACCTGGGGAAAAATCTAGGAAAATACGTTTGATCATTGTGTAGAGCAATAAACCAACTTTCCAATGGCTATTCGCTTGCAAAAATCAGAGTCCAGACGCAAAGGTTACACCCCCCGAAGTGAAAAAAACCATCTTCTGAATTTGACTGACAAAAAAGAATCAAAATCGAAAAACCAGAAAATCAAACCTGCACCATTGGATAGTCCCTTGAACTAGCTTTCTGACAATATTTTGTTTTTGAAAAATCGAGTTCATATGCAAAAGTTATGGCCAAAATACCAAAACTACTCCAAAAGGGTTTGGGGGTTAAGCCTGGCAATTTGGCTAGCTGCTAGCGGTTAAATGACGGTGGTGGCCATTAAACACTGTTTTAAATTTTTTTTTTTCTTGGATTGCATGCCGTACTAGGCTATACAACCCAAAAATATTTTTTTTTGCCTCTCGGAGTCACTGTGTCCGATTTTGACAAATTGACAGTCAATTTAGGGGTTTTTGGGCACTTTGAATGTGATGGTGAGGTTTGTTTGGGCTAAAAACACCCCAAAATTGCAGGTATGCTCTAGATCTGAAAACCCTCATAAACTTCAAACCCTCAGTTTGACAAACAAAGGCCTTTTTTGACGAAACGAAAGGCATTTCTAAGGTTTTTGGGCGCTCTGAATGCAATGGGGATGTTCAGTTTGCCCAAAAATGCCCAAAAAAATGGCCACCCCCAGATCTTGCAAAAATATGCTTGGGTAAAACCCTTGCACTTAAAAATATTTGTAAGGCAATATCCTTCAAAAGATGAACATACATCTACAAATCTGAAACTCTGATACCACTTGTTGGCCCACAATTGCCATTGCACCAAAAGATAAACCTATTAATGCCTGATACAACTGCCAAAGTTAACGGATCCATGAGAGGTGGTTATTCCATGTCACGAATCTTGAGGGGAGCATTGACCATTTTCCAAAAAATGGCATCGAAACTACTAGATGTGGGTTTCATCAGACCCATTGTCTATCCACAATGGATATCAAATCTAGTACCAGTGTCCAAACCTACTGGAGGTATAAGAGTTTGCACATACTTCAAAGACTAGAACAAGGCCTATCCAAAGGATGACTTTCTATTTCCAAGTATCAACATGATTGTGGATCTAAAATAAATAAATGAGATTTTATCCTTAATGGATGGTTTCTTTGGATACAACAGGATAAATATCTCTCCAAATGACCAATACAAAACAAAATTTGCTTGTGCTTGGGGAAAATTTTGCTGGAATGTCATGCCCTTTGGTCTAAAGAATGCTGGCATGACATATCAAAGAGAAATGAGAATAATATTGCATGATATGCTTTGCACAATCATAGAGGATTGTGTGGATGCCATTCTAGAAAATTCAGTCAAAAGGGTAGATCACTTGAAAAACTTGGAAAGGTGTTTGATCAACTTGAATAGTATAATCTGAGACTCAGCCCTAAGAATTGTGTTCGGAGTAACATATGGAAAGCTGTAGAGGGATCAAAGTGGATCCTGCAAAGGTAAAATCTATTTTAGAGATGCCTTTGCCAAAGACACTATATAGTTAAGGATCCTACAAGGGAAGTTGCAATCCATCGGGCGATTCATCGTACAATTGGTAGAAGAATGTTACCCTTTCACTCATCTCCTAGACAAGGACATCACCTTCAAGTGGGATGGGAGATGTGGCCAGAAATTTCAACAAGTCAAGGAGTACCTACTTACTCCTCCTATACTCATGCCACCTATTCTAGAAAAGGAAATGATACTTTATGTGTCTACCACACAAGCAACACTGGGAGCTCTCTTGGACCAACTAGATGATAACAATAAAGAAAGGGTAGTCTACTATATTAGCAGAACACTAGTGGGATATGAAATAACCTAATCACCCATTGAAAGAGCATGTCTCTCAGTCATGTTTTTAACACAAAAGATGAGACATTACATCTTAAAAGAAAAGGTGAAGCTGATTTCAAAAGTAGACCCACTCAAATACTTACTAGCAAAGGCAGCCCTAACAGGTTGAATAGCCAAATGGGTGATGATCCTGAGTGAATTTTATATAGAGTATGTGGATAGGAGATTTATCAAGGGACAAATCATAGCAGACCAACTAGATGAAGCACCCATAGATGATCATAAACCTCTCACTGTGGATTTTCTAGATGAGAGTATCTTGATGAAAAAATAGACATGCCAATGTAATTTAAACTTTGATAGGTCCCATAATCAACATGGCTCTAGATTAGGTATTCTATTTCTCACACCACAGAGAGATAGTATACCCAAGGCCTACAGGGTTTCATTCCCATGCATGAACAACATATTAGAATACAAAGCTCTTATCACAGGGCTAAAAATGGATGTTGAATGGAGAATAAAAGAGCTACATGTCTTTGGAGACTCTCAGCTAGTAATCAAAAGGGTGAATGGTGAGTACCTGAAAAAATATGAAAAATTTCTATTATATAAAAGGATGGTGGAAAGCTTCAAGGAATACTTCATAAAAATAACCTTTGAGCTAGTTCCTTGAATCAATAACAGAGCCACTGAAACAATGACAATAATAGGCTCACTGCTTGATATTCTATAAAATGTGCCTAAGTATGAATCCCTCGTCAAAAAGTTACTCGTACCTACATTTGAGATCCCAGAATAAAAAATGGTATGTGTTTTGTTGGTCCTAACTCCCCATGGTATCAAGATAATTTTGACTATATCCAACATGGTATCATACCAATTGACCTAATCACCATTTAAAAGAAAACCTTCACTCGTAGAACTTCCCATTTTACCATCCTAGGAGATACCCTATACCATCATAGTCTAGATGATATGTTACTCTAGTGCCTTAACACAAAAGAAGAACAAATAGCCTTACAAGAGGTCCACAAAGGTAATTGTAGATCTCACTCTAGTGGAATTAACCTAGTCCAGAAACTACTCATAATAGTGTAGTACTGGCCCTCCATGGAACAAAAATGCATTAAGTATTCTAGAAGGTGTCGAAAATGTCAACAACATAGTGATCTGGTTCATGCACTGGCACAAGAATTGAGACCCATCACAACACCATGGACTTTATTGCAATGGGGATTAGATCTAGTAGGTAAGATATCACCCGCTTCATCCAACGGGCATAAATTCATTATCATAGAAACAAAGTACTTCACTAAATGGATAGAGGCAATTCCCTTGACCTATATCACCAAAAAATAGATATCAAAATTTATTTTAAATTATCTCATTTGTAGGTATGGAATTCCATAGATAATCATAACAGACAATGGCACCCCATTCAAGAATCAAGATGTCCAAGAAATATGTTCCAAGTTCTCTATCCAACACAAATTTTCCATGCCCTACTATCCTGAAGGAATCCTCAAGGAAATGGTCAGGCTGAAGTATCTAATAAAATAATCCTAAAAATACGGAAAAAGACTGTCAATGATGTTGGCCATGATTGGAATTTTTAGCTAAACCCAACCTTATGGGCCTATTGAACCGACATTAACACACCTATTGGTGCCACACCATTTTACCTGGTCTACAGATCAGAGGTTGTCTTGCCTATCGGGGTCAAAATCCGCTCATTGCGAGTCTCATTAAAAGGCATGGCCAACAACAAAGAATACATGGTATCTAGACTAAATGAATTAGAGATCCTAGATGAAAGGAATTTGAGCATGTTAAACCATCTGCAGGTTTATCAAAATCAGCTCAAATGAAGCTATGACAAGAAAATCAAAGATATGAACTTTTAAGTTCGTGACTTGGTCGTCAAGGAGAATCAGAAGGTACAATTGAATTAGGATGACAAAGGAAAATTTGAACCCAACTGGTTAGGCTCGTTCATCATCATAGGAAGCTATGGTTTTGGGGCATATTAGTTGGCTAACCTTGAATGAGAACCTGTAACCAAATTGCTAAACAACAACCACCTCAAGAATTTCTACACATGAAGCACATCAAAATACCCTAGGAAAAAGGGTAAAAGTCCAAAAAAATAGAAAAAAGATAAAAAATACAAAAAAAATCAAAAATAAAGAAAAATAGGTAAAGAGAAATAAAATGTTCTTTGAGTGAAAACCACTTTGTGGTGCTCCTACAACAGGTACCATAGTGAAAAATTGGCAAATTGGCGCTATGTTTGAATAAAGCTTGCATCATTATCTATCGATACTTTTCACAACATCCACCCATCCATTTCATAAAACATGTATCCAACCATGGCTTGTCACTAATTAGGGAAAGCCATTTTATCGGGGGAAAATTCTCAAAGCTAGTCTTGGATTAGATCTTGCAACATCCAATCATGGTCATAAAACAAAAAAAATAAAAAATATCAGAAAAACAACAAAAATAAAAAAAATGTGAAAAAAATAAAAAATAAAACATCATTGGATTATTCCTTCACTCAAACAATCTAATATATCAATATTTTCTTGAACCTTACAGCTAGTTCAAGTATATTTCCCACAATATATCCTCTAGACACAAAAGTGGAATATCAATCTAGATCACCAATGTTTTTTATCCAAAAATATTTTATGCTCTTGAGTCAAATGGTTGAACTACGTGGTTTCTACGTGTACAATGTAGGGAAGGTTTATTAGCCCCTGAGAACCTAGGTTAGTCCCCTTAGGTTTCCAACATGCTTTATTTCAACTTAGTCAAAAAAATCCAAAATCCAAAAAAACATTCATAAAATAGAAAAGGTGAAAAAAACTCAAACCAAGTGAACTACGAGTCTTTGTGTGTACAACATAGGCAAGGATTATCTTTTGATGATCCCTCAAGACCCTAGGTTAGTCCCCTAAAAACAACCAAAAAAACATCATAAAAACTTAAAAAATAAAAAAGAAGACCCATCCCATCATAAAAAACTGCAATAAAGCATCACCCATAATAAACGAATCATCATCCTCATATGTTGAAAAAACAAATAAACAAACAAAGAAAACATAAAAATCTAGAACCTTAAAGCAAACAATCACAAAAAATTTGATCACAAAACAGATGAAATCAAAGCCAAGTATTAACTACCTATGTTTTTGACAATTCACCAACATCCTAAGATATGCCTTAACAGATCCATTCCTATGATAGACATGATCAAGAACGGATAATAGTCTTGAAACCCTAAACAGATATGGCAAGTGATATTGCAAATATTTTTTTATCTTTTTTTAGTCTTATTTTATTAGTTATCTTATTGACTCATCCTTAGTATCTCTCAAGGATGTCCATAAGGATTTAGAGAAGAAGGAATGGAGGAAATTGAGCATCATTTCAATTTGTTGTTTGTAAGATATTTTGTAATACACTACCATGGTGAATACTTGATTTATTGAGTATATGAAAGTTGTGTTGAAACAATTCATGAAGTAGTTGCATGTTAGGTGTTCTATACCTCTCTGTGTGACTAGTCTGATTTTTTTTTAACACAACCCAACTATATACTTTAAACAAAGTTTTTGTATGTTTGGTATGAGAAAAAATCCTCTTTGTTTGTAGAGTCAAAGTATACACAATAGATACAAAGTCACCATGGTAATTAATACCCTGGTGCATCGTATCTATTTGCTACATCAAATAGGATTGTTCAAATTATGAAGTCTCTAAAGAAAAGAAAAAGCAACTCATCAACTACTAACGACATCATATTTCTATCCATCATCAATATTTCTTCTAATTAACATCATATTTCTATCCATCATCGATATTTCTTCTAATTAACATCATATTTATATCCATCATCGATATTTCTTCTAATTAACATAATATTCTATCCATCATCGATATATTTTTCTAACATCCATCCTACATATAAATATCATAAGTACCATATCCATACTGCATCCATAAATGTCATCAATACACAACATGATGATAATAAACCAATAAAAACATCATGTATCATGTATGGGACATTCATTCATCATATTTCAACACCACATAAATAACATCATATGGGACAAATTATGATTCATCCATCCACATCAAATTCATACATCAGAAAAGCACAAAAACATATATAAACATACATAATCATATATCGTCATCACATAAGCATAAAATGAGGCTGGATTGAAGAAGCTATATCTCATATATATCATCATCAAAGAGGGAAAATTTCATAAATTACATCATCCACAGTGAAACAAGTGTGATCGAATAATAAAAAATCATAACATATATATGAGGTCTCGACTGGACCAATGAATATATATATAAAACACATGTCTACAACATGCCTTTGAACAATGAACAACATAAAGATCAAGTACAAAAAGTTAGACCTCGATAGGAAAGATAGAACACTATCGACCACCAAAAGGATCCGACTATCTCACAAACTAATCACCTACACTTGCACCTGCACCACCACCATCGCCATTGCTCATAACACTAGGATCTTCAAACCATGGACACCGAGAATTCCTAGGAATAGTAGCATCATATAAGGTTTGATAATAGGTGGAGATATATAAAAATCGATCTCGCTCAACTCGCATACTATCACGCTCTATCATAAAGGTATCTCTCTCCGCCATAAGAAAATGTACCTAAGCCTCTGCAACATTTTGTCGACTACTCTTGCTATCTCACTTAGCCCTCAAAATGTCTACCTAAGCCTCTGTAACATGTCGTTGATTGCTCTCACTATCTCACTCAACCCTCAAAATGTCTACCTGGGCCTCCATATCTTGTTGCCGCACTATCTTTAAATCTTTGGTAGCAGTCATCTGAGCTAACTGTATATCTCCATCCCTAGCTAATGAAGGAGGACCCAAAACTTATCTATGACCCTACACCTAGGGTATACTCTCATCCTAACCACCCTAGGCCCCAACACATTGGGCCCTATCCGACTACTATGACAAAAACTCAACGCACTATCGCTCCCCATGATGACGTGTAATACTTTCTTTTCCCAAAGCAGGAGCACCCCTAGGATCGGTGAACCTCAATGGCCTGCGCCATGTCCACCACTCATCATAATCAAGAGTAGTAATTGGATCTCTCAAATGACCTGGCCAACCCCAACCAAGTAGGGCAAGTGATCTGAACTCAAAAACAACAATATCTTTATCTGGTTGGAGACCCCATACACGGACCTCTCGAGTGGTCTTACTGAATCAAGCCTTATAAGCATCAAGAACCCACCCCTATCTCTCTCCTAACTGATGAAATACTCAGTCTGGTAAGTAACAATCTATCATGGAATAAGAACAACTAGTCAACCAACGGGTCTATCAGTAGTAAATAAGATGATCTGAATCCTTCGACCAAGCCTCACAACCCATATAAGGTCTCCACACAAAAATTGGCATCTCATCGAAAACACAATGCCAATAAGGAAGATCCCCAAGCAAGGTGTAGTGCATGAAATACCTATAACGATAAGATTACAGATCATCAATAGAATGATCATGTATCCCATCTAATTGAGCAACTGCAATATGCTCCCATACTCAAACATGCAAAAGAGAAACACCTACAGAAAGAGATTTCCTGCGTCGATACATGACCTCGTGCATATCTCTATAAATATGAGCAAGGAGAAAAGCACCCCAGACATACCTCATCCCATGCTCAAGAATAATCTCAATACATGCATCCCAACCCACAAAAAACTACCGACCTCTCCTATCAAGAACAACTAGTCCTAAAATCAAACCACATAAGACAAGAATATTAGGATCTACACCACCATAAAACCTAGATAGATCAATCTCTGACTAACACACATCCAAATGTCTAACACCTAGCACACATTTCATGGCACGGGTACCACATCTAACATGATAAGTAACAAGCTCACCATGAATGGGAAGGTAAAGTATCCTCCACACATCCTCAAGAGTAACAATCGCCTCTCTTGTAGGAAAATGAAACAAGTCTCGGAATGCCACCGATCCATAAGTGCGGTCATCATAGCTATGTGAGTCTTGATAGGAGGCATGTAACAAATATAACGTAGTCCAAAAACATCAAGAAATTCTTGCTCCAACATACCAAAATGGGAAATCAGATAAAAAAGGTGTCGAGGACGTCTCTCCCTCGGATGTAGTGGTTTGAGGCCCACTTGCAATCATTTTAACCTACAATGTTAGGGTTTCATTCTAAACATCTAAAGTAACAAAAAATGACACAAAAAACGATGATACATGATATTTAGGATGATAACGAGAAAATTATAATAGATTTTAAGGCAAATGAAAGGATTCAAGCAAATGCTAAAAGAAAATGCAAGAGTTTAAAGCAAAAGAGGGATTTTTGAAGCAAGAGTGAGGTTTTAGAGAAATGGTGAGGAAACAAGGGTGAAGTTTTTAGTCAAGTGCAAGCTTCTTAGTCAAGGGTGAGGTTTCAAGAAAAAAAACAATCAAAAGTGAGCTTTTTAGTCAAGGGCGAGGTTTAAGGAAAAACAACAATCAAAGGTGAGATTTTTCAGTAAAGGGCAAGGTTTTAAGTCAAGTGCATGAATCAAAATTGAGGTTTTAAGTCAAGAGTGAGGTTTTAGGTCAAGGGAGAGGGTTTCAAGGTTAAAGGTGAGGTTCTCACCTAGAAAATGCAAGGAAAATGATGCAGATGCTCAGATATCACTAGAACTTCACTATTGACTCAAGAAACTATGTACATGCATAACGAGAATGTAACAAAACAAAAACACAAAGTAACAAGGTACATACCAGGCCATTGATTCCTGAGGGCCGTTCGAACTCCTGAAAGAGGTCTGAACGATGTGGGTCTCCCTCACAACTTGACATTGCTCCTCGACAACTGACATAATGGGAAATATAGAGACAAAAATTAACAAAAGGATCGAAGCACAAATTAGCTAATTAGAAGACTAATTGCTTAGATTAAACCTCAAGAAAACCCTAATTCACCTAGGAAACCCTAATTTTCACTTAGGGAACCTTCCTACTTTCAAATTAGAATCTCTCAGAAACATTGGAACGAGAAAAAAAGAACCTATTGATCTAATATTTCATACCAAGTACATCAAAACTGAAATATAATAATGTCAAGAGCCTAACCTCAAAAACTTGAATTTTTTGGTTAACCTCTCAAGGGGGCAGCACAGAGTCCTACTATCATTCCGTTAAACATTGGGGCATAGTGGGGCATAATTTTTTTCAAAAAAAAATGATCTTAAGAAAAACAAAATCTTTGAAACAAAGTGACTAGTACTTTGTATCAAAGAGGGGAAAAATGTAGACATGTAAAATTGACCTAAAACCTATCACACACCCTAAACAACATCGAACGACATCAAAAAAATTTGAAATCATCCTAAAACATCTTAGAAAATCTTGGAATCATCCTAAAACATCTCACAACACCTCAGAATTATCTCACAACATCTCAAAATCATCCAACAACATCTCAAAATCATCCCGAAACATCCCACATCTCGAAATCATCTTGCAACATCTCAAAATCATCTCGAAACATCTCAAAAACCTTAGAATCATCCCACAACATCTTAGAATCATCTCGAAACAAATTAGAATCATCCTAAAACATCTTGAAATTATCCCGAAACATCTCACAACATCTCAAAATCATCCCAGAACATCTCAGAAACATCACACAACATTAAACAACATCTAAAAACCCTAATTTTTCTATTAATTTAATAATACAACATTATTTAATTAATTCACTTTTTCATCATTTCTGACAGATTAAATAAATTTCATTTATTTAATAAAGTCCTAAAAACCCTAATTTTGCTATTAATTAGATAATACAATATTATTTAATTAATTCACATTTCTATCATTTCAACCAATTAAATAAATTACATTTATTTAATGAATTCCTAATCCCACTTTGTTTTGTCTTGATTGATTAAATAATTCCAATTATTTAATTACATCACTAAATCACTTTATTCCTCTAAGTTAATTGAATTATTAAATCATAATAATTTAATTACAACACTTTCCCTCCAAAATTTGAATAATTAAATTAAAAACTACTCAAATCATTTATCAAAAATAAAATCAAACTAATGCAACTTTGTTTGCAAAATTCAAACTTAATTTGCGCGCTCAACTCCAAAATGGAATCAATTAATTCATATTCCTCACCCACTTTTTGATTGAGAAAATTATGATTGCTGACTGAGCAATCTAATTTGGTGACTAATCAATCTAATTTGCTAACTAAGCCATCAATTTCCTAACTAATCAATCTAATTTGCTAACTAAGACATCAATTTCCTAACTAAGCCATCTAAATCCTGACTGACCTATCTAATCCCTGACTAGCCAATCTATTTCTCAATCACACAAATTGTGCAACTAACTTTGCTCAATCTTCCCATGTCTTAATCCTCTCAACACATTTCGATTGTTGATCTGGATATTCTCCAACACGATCCTGATCGTCCATTTCAAATCTCATTTTCTATATAACAAACCTCTTTCCTCACAAAAAAAGGATTAGAGAATCCACATCATTTGAAAAATGAAGTACTGCTAAAATTCACAACCACCATTGTTAGAGCTTGAACCATTTCTTTGATCAACCAACCAAGGCATCATTCTTCGAGATTTTGCACACAAACTATGGAGGCTTCATAGTGATACAAACAATCCAACATCATGCGAACACACTCCAACATGGGATGGTAATCTCTTTTTTTCTTTGAATTCATTGTGTTAATCTTATGATTTCATTACATAATTTATATAGGTTAGATAGTTCATTTCATGAGTGATTGAATAAGATCTTAGATTAAGTATTTTGAATTAGATAGATTCTTAGTTCTTTGCATTAATCTTGTTTGCATTCTAATGGTTTTCCCCCTCACACAATCTTAAAAAAATATCCCTAAAGGTTTTTGGATATTTAGGCTCACATTTCAAGTCACATTAAGGATGAAGTAAACATTGGAAACTATCACTTTAGCATTTTGACTTCCACGAAAATTGAAATTTTACGGAAATAAACATGCCTAAAGTTGAAGACATTTTAGGGAGAAATATGTTTTGATTGTTGTGTTGCATGATATCACTTGCCAGAATATCAAATCAGATAAATCAAAACTTCAAAACTACAAATTTATCCAAAGCTATTGCTAAACACAAAAACTGGAAAATAAATCTGCACTGGATACCACTACTTCTATTGTTTTTTCCACTCTTGAATTTAAACTAGCCGCACTTACAAAAAACCTAGCGCTTTTTCTCTCTATCTTATGACAGTTATTGATAACAATTTAGCACTTTTGAGAAAATTGAACACACTTTATGTAAAATTACCACAGTTGCTCCTAATCTTGTCATAGTTGACATATTTTCCTACCCACAATTAACTTTATATTGGCTACTTTTGACTAATTTTTTTTCTTTTGCACTCACTATTCATCAAACATAGAACTTGACATAGAGAATGCACTTGAATCTTTTTACCGAATTTACTTTTCTGATTGGCCGCAATTGACCATAATCTGGCTGCAGTTGAATTTTTCAACCGCTTTTGCTTCAAACCTATTGTTTTTTCTCTATTTTCTAGTGAAAATCAGAAAACCTATCTGAAACTGGTTATAAATCTGTCGAAGAATGAAATAGTTAGACTCTGAAAACAAGTCATAAAAGTACATCAGTCCATCATCCATTTGCAAAATCACACATCTCATCCTACTTTTAGAATTCAAAATCAAAACAAATAACTCGTATCATTCCTTCTCTCAAATGTCTAAGATATCAACATTTGCTTGAACCTCAAGGCTAGTTCAAGTAAATTTCCCGCAACATATCCTTTAGACAAAGAAGTGAAATATTGATCCAAGTCTTTCAACATTTTGAGTTCCAAGAATAGTTTCATCTGAAAACATCACTCAAACCTTAGGGTCTTGAGAATCACGAAAAACCATATCAAAACACCAAAACTCTCATCATTTCAATTTATGTCCATTTGGCATCCAATTTCTCTAGTTGCACAACCAAACGTTACGACACCTATCATCCAACCAAACTTCACACCAATTGAAGGTGAAAAAATGGATATCATCAGTAGTTTGAGGAGCTTCATATTCGAGAAAAACAAAACACCAACCCAGTGGAGAAATATAGCTAACATCCTAGATAAAGAGGAATGAAGAGAAAGTATCATTGCTAGAAGGCCCGTATTACCACTTCCCATGGGGGAATAGACACCATCCTTGAAAAATATAAAATCCCAAAAAACAAACACAATTTCACTTCCTTAAAACAAAAAATCCCAAAAACAAAGCAATATTTTTCCATATTTAGAAGTCACCAAAATTTCACAAAATATTGGCACCTGTTTATAACAATTACAAGATCAAAACATAGAAAAAATGGAGGCCAAAAAAAGTAGTGCTAGCGTGCCCTCAACAAACATCATAAACAATATAAGTGACCCATGGGGTTATAGACCGAGTGACCTTGTAACTCCTAAAAAGGAACCAACATACAAAGAAACATCAAACCAATCACTAAGTGAGGAGGTAATCTGTAGACAACAAGAAGCGATGGATAGATTGAACCAAAACCCAAGGGATGTGGTCATAGAAGAAGTGGATAATGAGGAAGAAATAAATGATGAATAATTATTTCTACATTCTAACAATCCAAAGGTGCTCAAATTGATGGAAAAACTCTAAGAAATGATCCTAATACTTCTTCAAATTAGCACAAAATGGTGCTAGGTTGCCTATATACTTTAACATAGAAGGTCTTAAAGATCCTCACCTCATTCCCTTAGGAGATAAATCTATTGTGAGAGAAATACCCAAACAATTGGAGATTCCAAACATGTCACTAGTCTTTTCACAAGGCAATGATCAATCAACAAACAACCCTTTGTTTAGGAAACCAACCCAAATCGAACAAATGGTAGTAGCCCAAAAATATCAAGGGGGTCCATCTCAATACATACCACAAGGTAAAAATGTACCAATAGGACAATACATACCTCAAAACACTTCATATATTGACCCTTCTCAAAATATACAAAATCAACAAGGGCAATCTCTACGAAAATACCAACAACAAGGTGGGTTACATGGTCCCCTTCCAAATCAGTATCAACAAAAAGGTGGGTCACAAGGTCCCCTTGCCAATCAAGAACAAGGTGGGTCACATGGTTCCATTCAAAATCAGTATCAATAATAAGGTGGGTCACATGGTCCCCTTCCCAATCAACAACAAGGTGGGTCACATGGTCCCCTTCCCAATCAACAACACGATGGGTCACATGGTCCCCTTTCCAATCAACAATAAGGTGGGTCACATGGTCCCCTTCTAAATTAGTATCAACAACAAGGTGGGTCACAAGGTCTCCTTCCAAATCAGTATCAACAACACGGTGGGTCACATGGTCCCCTTCCAAATCAGTACCAAAAACAAGGTGGGTCACATGGTCCCCTTCCCAATCTACAATACCATCAACAAGGTGTCTTGCCAACACATTATCAGGGTAACCTTCAAAACAATTCATCCCAATAATAAGGTGTGCCATAGGATACCCTTACCAATTCATCCCATCAACAAGGTATCCCACCAATGCAACACCAGGCTAACCTTCACTACAATTCATCCCAAGAAAAAGGTGCACCACCAATTCACTATCAAGGTAACCTTCAACAAAGTTCATTCCAACAACAAGGTGTACCGCCAATGCACTATCAATGTACCCCTCCTCAACAACAACAATAAGGACCCAACCATCCTCACATTCAATAAAAATCTAACCCTCCTTACATCCAATAAGGAGTTAACCCTCCTTACATCCAACAAGGAGCTAACCCTCCTCAACAACAACAAGGATCTAACCCTCCTTACATTAAAAAAGGATCTAACCCTCCTTACATTCAACAAGGACTTAACACTCTTTACAAACAACAAGGACCTAATCCTCCTTTCACACAACAAGGAATTAACCCTCCTTTCACCCAACATGGTTATGAAGGTTCAATACCCCCACCATACCCAACTTATGACCAAACAAATGTTGTGGGACAAAAAGGCTACTACACATAGGATTAATAAACAAATGTACCAAAAATGGAGGTGGACATATAGTTATAAGCCATGAATCAAATAATATTAGACATATAGATAGGAAAACCAAAGAAAACTTATACCCTATAGGATACATGTCTGTTTCCTTTTGATCACTCCATTACTATGCTCCCCTTCCCTAAGAATTTCAAAATACCCAAGTTTGATAAATAAAAAGGAAAGGGATATCTAGTAGAACATGTGAGAGATTTCTTAGTATCTTGCATGGAAGTGTAAAACAATGATCCCTACCTAATGAGTCTCTTTCTACATAGTCTTACTGGTCATGCTATGGAATGGTTCGCCCATCTACCAACAAGAATTAAATTTTTTGATGAATTGACTACCAAATTTTTAAACCATTTCCCATTCAATATAGAACAAGACATCATCATCACATACCTCTACAAGATTAAATAGAGTCAAGGAGAATATTTTACCTCCTACTTGTAAAGATGGAGACATATAGCTAGTAGATGCAAGTGGCCTATTCCTGACAAGAAAATGGTAGATATATTTATTTCCAATGTCCAATCAGAAATCAACTACCAACTCACCATGTTGTGCCCCACAAACTTTAAAGAGGCCATTGAGAAGGGACTGCACATAGAAAGGGCCCTCATAACAATAGGAGTGATTAAGCTAAACAACCCAAGAGATAATTCTTCTAATTCAAATGAGAAACCTAATATTTGGGCCAAGATAAAAAATGTTACAAACGATGGAGTAGTTGGTGCTAGAGCATTATGGAATCTAAAAAATCCCAATGTAACTTAAAACAAACCTCAATTTGCATAAATGATCTCCGCTCCTAATAATGCACAAAACAATCAACTCACCTATCCCCACAATCAAGTAGTTAACCAAAAGACAAATTAGGGAGGGAAAAAAAGCAATATGATCAACTAAGGAGAAAATTAATGGCATTAGGTGAACCCATTGAGACAATCATGCACAAATCAGTGCAACAAAACCTCATAAAGGTAACCGATCACCCAAACTAATGAGGATACAAGCTTCAAAACACCATGGTACAATGAGAAAGACTAATGCGAGTTTCATAAAATCAATGGACATACAATGATTAATTGTATGAGACTCAAGTATATAATATAAGACTTGATCGACAAGGGAGAAGTGGATATCAAACATTTTCCTAGAAACAAAGACCTCCAGATACACACAAATCCAATTTTGAACCATGCTAAGAAATGACAAAGGAAAGGACCAAGACTATCACAATGCTAACTTCACCTATGGTGACATGGTTCTAGGTACCCTCTCTCAAGTAGATGAAACTAGGGTAAATGTGTTGACTATACGAGGTAGGGACCTTGAATGTAATGTAACTACCCATTGAGGGAAAGTCACAATACAAGGAGCCCCACCTAAACCCACAACTAAGTTATCTAATGACTATAGTATTGTGGAACAATTGAAGAATAATCCTGCGCTGATCTCCACCCTAGAGTTGATAAAATTATCACATGCACATAGGGAAATACTAGAGAAAACATTGGAAGCATTGGTCCCTAATGACATCAATCTAGATTAGTTTCAAGTCATGGTTGGAAAGATCACAACCAATCATCATTTAGTATTTTCTAAGAAAGACCTTCCACATAAGTCATTCCACAACCAATCCCTCTACATAGAGGTTGGTGTCCATAAACACATGGTCAAAAGGAAATTGATAGATAATAGTGTAGGTCTAAACATCTATACCTTAAAATTTGTTAAATATATTGGGTATTCTGATGATGTAATCAATAAGGGAAAGAGAATTACTATAAGGGCCTATGACAACCTCAAAAGGAATTCAAAAGGAACCATCAATATTGTTGTAAAGATAGGACTGACAACCATAAAAACAACATGTCAAGTATTTAAACTTGAGCTACCATATAACCTTCTCCTAGGACGCCCTTGGATTCATGCATTACAAATAGTTCCTTCAACATTTCACAAATGTCTAAAGTTTCCTCATGAAGGAAAGGAGGCTACATTATATGCCAATCCTGAACCCTTCCATTATTGTGTGAAGTTGGAGGAGAAATATAAAAAAATATAGCATATACCAGTAATGATATCTCATTTCACTCCTAATATGTTGAACCACCAACACTACCATGAACCTCAACTAAACCATCATCTAGTGATAAACCAACAACTGAGTCCAAGATTCAAGTACTTGACAAAGGTAATGTAAATTATCACTTCAATCAAGAATTTTGCATGGGAATGCTTCCACCAACACCCAAGGTTTATGGAGGACCTTAGGAGATCAAACATATCCAAGCAGTGACAATGGTAATTTAACCCATAATTTTTACCAAGTGGGAAGATATGAAGGATGAGGATATATTCAAAGAAGATTTGTCATCCATGATCTACAAGGAGGAACAAGATGAACCAAAACAACCACAACCCCTTCTAATGGATCCTATCAGCAAAGACTATCAAATCACAAAACAAATGAGATACACTGGAATAGGTGGCCTTGGGCTACACAAACAAGGCAGATGTAAGCCCATTATAGTGAAATAGAGAAAAAAGAACATGGGACTAGGTTATGGTTCAATAGATGTGATTACTCCAAAAACTAGACATACCCCTTTTAAGAAAGAAGATCCTTCTATTAGTGTTAAGACATTAGATATCTATCATTGTATAAACTTTAATTTACCAATTGAAGACCTTTTTGATAACTCTGACATAGGTATAGTCCCTACCCAACTTATCAAAACTCTTCCTAATGACTATTACTATTCTAGAACAAACTCTAATGAGTATGAATGGGATCTCCTTATTTCATCATCTCCAACGATGATGACCTATACACCCAATGGGAAAATAATTCCAAGGCCATATGAACCATCTCAACAACTCCTATAAGCTTTGCAGACGATGATGATAGCCTACTCCTCTGCTACCCATAATTGATAGATTGGGACCAACAATAACATACACCTATTTTGGATCAATTCCAAAACAATGAAGTAATTGTAGAGTTAATGGGACTTCAAATTGATGTACCAATAGGAGATCATAAAGTAGGGTTCATCATGGAACTCGAACATGAAGTGTATTTCAATGGGGAGATTGTGTCCTCTTGTCAAAAAATTGAATAAGACAATATCAAAATCAAAATGAGATCCCCTAGGGAAAACCACAACATGGCATTATCAGATCTTGAAAAGAAGAAAATAAAGGATGATTCTAAAGGTGAAAACCTCTTAGAGGCACCTAAGGATGGAGGATTCAATCTCCCTATATCTAAATATCAAGATAATTCAACAAAACTAGTATAAGAAGTATAATCCATCAATGTTGGCACAATAGAGAACCCAAAGATCACATACCATGCAACATCACTTGATCCTGAAGAGAAAGTAAACTTCACAACATTCATCAATGAAAGGAAGAAATTTGTGTGGACATATACAAACATTCAAAGAATAGATCCAACATTAGTTGTACACCACTTGGCCATATTTACTGGAGCAAAACATATCAAGTAGAAACTAAGGAAAATACATCCTCAAATAACACTATTGGTAAAGGTAGAACTGAAAAAATTACTAGATGTAGGATTCATTAGACCAATCGATTATGCAAAATAGATGTCAAGTCTTGTACCAGTGTCAAAACCTACTAGGGGCATAAGGATTTGCATGGAATTCTGAGACTTGAACAAAGCTTTCCCAAAGGATGACTTCCCTCTTCCAAGTATAGATATGATAGTGGATATAACAACATGACATGAGATGTTATCATTAATGGATGGTTTCTCTGGGTATAATCAGATAAAAATATTCCTTGATGATCAACATAAAATGATATTCACTTGTGCATGGGGGAGCTTCTATTGGAATTCCATGCCATTTGGTCTAAAGAATGCAAGAGAGACCTATTAGTGAGTGATGATGGAAATCTTCCATGATATGCTACAAACAATTATAGAATACTATGTGGATGAAATTCTAGCAAAGTCCATAAAAAGGGAAGACCACTTGATCAACCTTGCAAAAGTGTTTGATAGGCTAGAACATTATAACTTGAGACTCAATATGAAAAAGTGTGTATTCAAATTAACATATGGAAAGCTACTAGGGTACACAATATCAATAAGTGGAACTGAAGTAGATCCTGCAAAAGTAAAGTCCATATTAGAAATGTCTCCACCTAAGACATTGGGGCAAATGAGAAGTTTACAAGGGAAGCTACAATCTATCAGGTGGTTCATCCCACAATTGTTAAACAAGTGTCACCCTTTTACCCATCTCTTACACAAAGACATCACATTCAAGTGGGATGGGAGATGTGACCAAGCATTCTAGCAAGTAAAGGATTACCTACTCACTCCTATAGTCTTGATGCCAGCTATTCCAAAAAAAAAAATGATACTCTTATGTGTTTATATAAAAAGAAACATTAGAAGATCTCTTGGCACAACTAGATGATAATAACAAGGAAAGAGCAGTTTACTACATTAGCCGAACATTGGTGGGCTATGAATTGAACTATTCAACCATAGAAAGAGTGTGTCTCTTTGTTGTCTTTGCGATGTATAAGTTGAGACAATATATCCTAAACAAACAATTAAAGATAATCTCAAAATTAGATCCACTAAAGTACCTACTGGAAAAATCAGCTCTAACAAGAAGAATTGTTAAATGGGTGATGATTCTGAGCGAGTTCGACATAGAATATATAGGAAAGAGAGCCATCAAAGGACAAATCACTACAGACCAACTAACCAAAGCACCAATGGAAGACCACCAACCTCTCATTAAAGACTTCCCAGATGAAATTATATTGCTAATAGAACAAACAAGCCATTGGACCTTATATTTTAATGGGTCCAATACTCAACATGACTTAGGAGCGGGTACATTATTTCTCACACCATAGAGAGATATTATACCTAAATATAATAGAGTTTCTTTCCCATGCATAAATAATATCTCAGAGTATGAAGCATTAATCACAGGACTGAAAATGATAATTGAATGGAGGATAAAAGAATTTTAGGTGTATGGAGACTCTCAATTAGTAATCAAGCAAGTCAACGATGAGTATCAAACAAAGGATGACAAGCTGCTTCCATATAAAAGGATGTTGGATAGCTTCAAAAAATATTTAATCATCATCATATTTGAGTAGGTTCCCCACATCAAGAACAAAGTAGCTGACACAATGGGAACAATAGGTTCGCTTCTTGATATTCTGTAGAATATTTCTAAATATAAATTCCTTGTGGAGCAACTGCTCGTACCGACGTTTGATATCCTAAAATAAAAAAATAGTGTGTGTTGTTGTTGGTCCTAATTTTCCATTGGACCATGATATATCTGACTATATCCAACATGGTATCATACCTCCTCATTTGACAAACACCTAAAATAAAACCTTTATCCATAGGAATTCTTGATTTACAATACTAGGAGACACCTTATATCGTCAAAGTTTATATGGTACTTTACTTTGATGTCTTGATGTAGAAGAAGCACAAACTGCCTCACAAGAGGTAAAGGACAACATTTGTGGATCCCACTCTAGTGGACCTAACCTAAGACAAAATTTACCAAGAATATGATACTATTGGACCTCTATGGAGTGAGAAGCTATTAACTACACCAACAAATATCGCCAATGTTAGCAACACAGTGACCTTATTCATGCACCAACATAGGAGCTAAGAACTATCTTGACACCATGGCCTTTTTTGTAGTGGGGATTAGACTTGGTAGAAAAGATCTTTCCCACTTCCTCAAATGGGAATAATTTTATTATTACCAGAATTGAGTACTTCACCAAGTGGATAGAAGACATTCCATTAACCTACATCACCTATAAAAAAATGTCAAAATTCATCTTGAATTACCTGATATTTCGATATGGAATCCCCAAACCATAAAAATAGAAAATGGGACCTCGTTCAAAAATCAAGATGTCAAAGAAATTTGTTCCAAGTTCTCTATCCACCACATATTAGCCACACCCTATTACCTCGAAGGAAATGGTTAGGCTGAAGTGTCTAACAAAACCATCTTAAAAATACTAAAGAAGACTATTAACAATGTCGACCATGATTGGAATTTGCAATTGAACCTAGACTATGGGCTTATCGAACCAATATCTGAACACCTATAGGTGCCACACCTTTCTCCTTGGTCTAAAAATTAGAAGCTATCTTACCTATCGAAGTAGAAATCCACTCATTATGAATATCACTAAAAGGCATGGTTAGCAATGAAGATTATCAAGTATCTAGATTAAATAAGTTGGAAATCCTAGATGAAAGGTGTTTGAGCACGTTAAACCATCTCCAGGTTTATTAGAATCGACTCAAACAAAGCTATGATAAAAAGATCAAAGATATAAATTTTTAGGTTGGTGACTTGGTACTCAAAGAGAATTAGAAGGTATAACTAAATCAAGATGGAAAAGGTAAGTTTGAATGCAACTAGTTAGACCCATTCATCATCGCAACAAGCTATGGCTCTTGAGCTTACCATCTGGCTACTCTTGAAGGAGAACCCTTAGTTTAACCATTGAACAAAAACCACCTCAAGAAGTTTTATACTTGAAACACGTTAGCATACCCTAGGCAAAATGGTAAAAATACAAAAAAATAAAAAACCCCAGGCAAAAAAATCCAAAAAAGTCCATAAGTTAAAAAATAAAAAAAATCAAAAAGAAAGAAAAATAGTAAAGAGAAATAAAAAATTCATTTAGTGAAAACCACTTTGTGGTGCTTCTAGAATCGGTACCTTAGTGAAAAATTTGCAAACAGGGGCTACATTTGAATAATACTTTCATCATTATCTATCAGTACTATTTGAAGCATCCCCCCATTTGTCACATGATAAAACATGTGTCCAACCATGGCTTGACGACTAATTACATATTGAACATTATCGCACCATCCTCATTCATCCTTTCTGGAGAAGGTAGTCTTGTATTGAATTGGGGACAACTTCTCGAAATAAGTAGTGGATTTAGATCCTTATGCGTTCCATCATGATAAAAAACTATCGAAAATAAAAAAACATACAAAAAATAACAAAATATTGAAACAAAGTCTTAAAACATCAAAATCCCAAAAACATGTTATGCTTTTGAGTCAACACTAGTCTAACTATGTGGTCTCTACATGTACCACATAGGAAAGGATTATCTTTGATCAACCCTTGAGGCCATAGGTTAGTCCCCTTAGGTATTTATCATTCTTTCTTCCAACTTAGTCAAAAAATACAAAATCCAAAAACATTCACAAACCACAAAATGAAAAACATTCAAAAAACAAAAAAAGATCAAAAACATGTTCTTATCAAACCAAAAAAACTACGAGCCTTTGCATCTACAATGTAGGCAAGGCTTATCTTTGATGAGCCCTTCAGGGCATAAGTTAGTCCCTTGAAAACAATAAAAAACATCATAAAAATCAAATAAAAAATGTCCTAACTCCATCATCATAAAATGCAATAAAATTTTCAGCCATAATAAACAAAATCGTCACACTGACCCTTTGACAAAACAAGACAAACAAACAAACAAAGCATCAAAAGCTATAACTTTCAAGAAAACAATAAAAAAATTTGATTACAAATAGATGAAAATAATGACAGAGGTATTAACTACCTATCCTTTGACAAATTCACCAACAACATCCTGAGATATGCCTTAACGAATCCATTCCTATGATAGACATGATCAACATTGGATAATAGCCTGAAACCTCAAAATAGATATGGTAAGTGATACAACAACATTGTTTTAACTTTTTACAGTCTTATCTTTTTTATTTTATTTTATTAACTCATTCCTAGGATCTCTCGAGGATGTACATAAGGATTTAGAGAAGAAGGAATGGGGGAAATTGAGCATCATTTCAATTTGTTGTTTGTAAGATGTTTTTGTGATATTACCATGATGAATACTTACTTTATTGAGTGTATGGAAGTTGTTTTGAAATAATTTGTGTAGCAGGTGTATGTTAGGTATTTTATACCTCTCTATGTAACTGGTTTGAAAATTTTAAACACAACCCAACCATATATTTTAAACAAAGATGTTGTATGTCTGGTATGAACAAAAATGTCCTTTGTATGTCGAGTCAAAGTACACAGAATGGATACAAAGTCACCTTGGTCATTAATACCATGGTGCATCGTATCTATTTTCTACATCAAAAAGGATTGTTAAAGATATGAAGCCTCTCTGCAAAACAAAAGGAACTCATCAATAACTAACAATATCATATTTCTATCAATCATCAAATATTTCTTCTAACTAATATCCATCCTAAATCACAAAATCATTAATCTCAGGTCCATCTTGCATTCAAAATTTTGTCAATACATATCATGATGATAATAAAGCAATAAAAACATCATGTATCATGTATAGTCAACATCCATCATACGTCAACATCTATCATATACATAATAAAACATCATATCTCATAACGATATGTCAATCATCTATCCATCCACATCATATGTATATATTAGAAAAGTAAAAAATCATGTATAAATCATATATCATCATCCATAATCATCACATAACACATAATGAAGTTGAATCAAAGTATGTATATCTCATATATATCATCATCAAAAATGAGAATGTCAGGTACATCATCATAATGACACAGGTGTGATATCATAATAAAAAAATAATACATATATATGAGGCCTTAGCTAGGCCGATGAATATATATAACTGTGTGAGGGGGAAAACCATTACATGCAAACAAGATCAAACAAATTCTTGAAATGAGAATCTAAGATAAGATCAAACATACAAATCTAAGATCTAATCCTATACATACGGAATGGAACTATGCTACTAAAACACATTAAGAAATCTAATGATTACTAAATTGAATGCAAAAAATAAGCACAACATTACCATCTCGTAGTGGATTGTATTCACCTAATGTTGGGTTGTTCTTATCACTGTGAAGCCTCCATAGTTCATGTGCAAAATCTTGAAGAACGATAACTTGGTTGGTTGATCGAAGAAATGGTGGTGAAAATCTAACAATGGTGGTTGTGAATGTCAACAATACTTCATTGTACAAATGATGTTGATTCTCTGATCTTTATTTGTGAGGAAAGAGGTTTGTTATATAGAAAATAAAATTTTAAATGGATGATCAAGATCGTGTTGGAGAATATCCAGATGAACGGTAGAAATGTTTTGAGAGGATTTAGACATGAGAAGATTGTGCAAAGTTGATTAAACAATTTGTGTGATTGAGAAATAGATTGGCTAGTCAAGGATTAGATTGATCAGTTAGGATTTTAGATTGATCAGTCAGGATTTAGATGGCTTAGTTAGGAAATTGATTGATTAGTTAACAACTTAGTTTTCTTAGTTAGCAATTTAGATTTATTAGTTAACAAATTAGATTGCTTAGTTAATAATCATAATTTGCTCAATCAAAAAATGGGTGAGGAATATGAATTAATCGATTTAATTAATTAATTCCTTTTTGGAGTTAAACGTGCAAATCAAGTTTGAATTTTCAAACAAAGTTGCATTAGTTTTATTTGATTTGAACATTTTGATTTAATTATTCAAAATTTGGAGGGAAAGTGTTGTAATTAAATTATTGTGATTTAATAATTTAATCAATTTATGGGAATAAGGTGCTTTAGTGACATAATTAAATAATTAGCATTATTTAATCAATCAAGACGAAATAAAGTGAGATTAGGACTCCATTAAATAAATATAATTTATTTGATTGGTCGAAATGATGAAATGTGAATTAATCAAATAATGTTGTTTTATTTAATTAATAACAAAATTAGGGTTTTTAGGACTTAAATAAATGAAATTTATTTAATTCATTGAAAATGATGAAAAAGAGAATTAATTAAATAATGTTTTATTATTTAATTAATAGAGGAATTAGGGTTTTGGATGTCTTTCTGATGTTGTGTGATGTTTCGAGAGGTTGCAAGATGATTCCAAGAAGCTGCGAGATGATTCTGAGATGTTTTAGGATGATTCCAAGATGTTTGGAGACATTATGAGATGATTCCGAGATGTTGCGAGACATTACAGGATGATTTCGAGATGTTCTGGGATGATTCTAAGATGTTTTGAGTGTTGCAAGTATGAATGAGTATGGTGATGTTGTCATTGATGTCAACATAGTTCAGGTTACAGAGAAATGAATCAAGTGATTGTAGGTGGTACATGTATGGTTGAGATACTATAGAAGTGTTGAGAGTACATGGAGCTATATTTATGGTGTTGCGGGTGTGCTAATATCAAGTGCTTTTGAGAAAATTAATAAACAGTGAAGACAAAGTTGTGTGTGCTCTAAATATGCTCCGGTAATGTGCTCTACATTTCTTCTAGGCTGATCCTATGCTTGTGCAGATTTATTGTGTTGTTTATAGGCATCCTTGGATAATATATCCTAAGTTATAGCTTTTGGTTTGATGGAGAGTTAAAGTTATGTTCTCCAGTGTGTGAACTGGTCTGGAAGAGTTCTTTGTCTATGGACTAGGATAAATGTTTCTACTCTATAGTCCCCTTGGTGGTTTGTTTAAAATCTTGTAGATCTGTAAAAAGGTTGATAATGAGGTTATTTGTGTTCTGGCGAAACTGTTTGTGGTTTGGTGCTCTGAAAGGCTTGTTTCAAAGCTACTATATGTGTCTGCACGATCCGATTGGACTGTTGGAATGAGTTATGTGTATGAAGATTGTTGCAATTGCTGTAGATGTATCTAAAGGGATCTAAGAGGTGTTCCGGTGTCTAGTGAAGTGTGTTGTGTGCTCCATGTGTTATCATCTAGTTGTGGATGCACGCACTTCAAAGTTCATCGGTGTTTTCATTAGGCTCGGCCGACCTAGTGTCTACACTTTACATGAATACTATGCATCAATTAAGGAAGCATGTGATTGATCCAAGATGTTATTTTGGGTTCTAGTTAAGTATGTATTTGGTCCACTCTCATTCTCATCCACCTCGGGAATATTGAGTCATCAACCTAGTTTGAATTTGTAAAATGAAGAACGTGTAGCCGAACTTGGAGAAAGTTTCTAAGGTTGAAGACAGTATAAATACAAGTCAATATGTTGTGAATCATAATACCACAAGTGTACAAAATAAATGTGAAGAGAGGAATATGCGAAAGTGAAAATCAAGGTAGTAGTAGTTCAATGTGTTACATTCCTGAAAGTAATGAGCCGATGGTGTCTACAATTATTTGATCAACATTAAAAATGTGTGGAACCTATTGTGGTGGATTTTCTATTATATTTCTTTATCTGTAGGTAGTGAGCCTCCTTCTAGATAGCGAGTCCTATATGTAGGCAGTGAGCCTTTGTATCCGAACAGTGAGTACTTTCTGGGCAGTGAACCCTCTAGTAGTGAGCCTTTGTATCCAGTTTTGCATTACTATTATATTGTGAGTTAATCCTTGTGTGTGGTTAAATATGTGTTAGTGAGATTAATTGATCCTAATTGAATACACATAATCAATGAAATGTATTACATCTAATGAAAGAGAAATAATAAAACAAACTATTATAACCCTGCATTCAAAACCATTCCATTGTCCTCTATCCTTGGTGATTCTTCAATTCATGCTCTCAGAATTATTCGTTGCACATGAATATGTGAAATGGAAGCCTAAGAAACAAGAAGCCAATATGCAATGCAAACTACATGCCTACATCTATATTTTTGTGTTTTTGAAGATAAATGCTAAATGATCTATGATGGAGTGTTTCTGTGATTGAAATTAAACTAAAACTAATATTACAAATCTAATAATGATGTTGTATAAAAGATATAAGAAACTAAAATGCTAAAATGGAAATTCCATGATAATTGTAAATGAACTAAAACACTAAAATGCAAACTACTATGCTCTCAAAATGCTCTCTACTTGTAATGAGATTTTTGCAGCATAAACTTGTCAAATTCTCCTCCTCAAAAAGCTATAAAAATGCTTCCAATTTATAGATTTTTCAAAGCTGGGAATGATGTGGAAGTGATGAATGACCCACATTTTGATCCTAAGGCATCAACAGTTGAGCACAAAGAAGTTAGAGAGAATCATGGAGGTGGTTCCCTACAAGAGAACACTTTGCCAAGTGTTGAAGGGAATAAGAGGAAAGAAAAAGCCATGTGTCCAAGGTGGTTTCAAATTTGTTGCAAGTTTGTTGATGGAAAATCCACATTTTTCAATTTAGAAAATTCAATTTCATGTGACACATGGTGAGGTGGCAGGTGAGGTGGAAGGAAGTTAGAAGAATATGTAGAAATGTGCCAATTTGAATTAAAAATTCAAATTTAAATGAAGAGGGGAAAATTAACTAAATGAAAAATTAGTTAATTTGTGCATTTAATTAATTTAAGAGGGAAATGGTTTTGGATAAGAAGAATATTTAGAAATGAACTATATAAATAAATTTTGCAATTTATTTATAAGTAGAGGATTTAATATTTTATTAATTAAATAACAAGTATTTAATCAATTCATGCTCAGCCCATTTTTATGTGCATACATTTTACCTCTCTTTGAAGTGATGTGCATAGACTCATTGCTTGAAAGAATAAATTTGTCAGACCACAGTGAAAATTTTGACATGCCCCATACGCTGATTTTTTAGTGATGATGAATGGATGCCCCCTCGGGAGATGAATCGGGGATTTTTGAATTTTTGAATTTTTGAAAATTTTGCTGATTAAATGATTTTCCGATGATACATTGATGATCTTCGGATTTGAGGATGGATGACCTAATTTATCTCCGAAAAAATGATAATAGTCCAGCCACATTGGTGATTAGGTAATTAAAGCCCATTTGAAAAAAATAAATAAATGCCACAATAATTACCCCTTAATTAACCCTTAAAAGGTCAAAAAGGGTAAAAGAAGGCTCATTTGTAACTTGTGCATTTGTGAAAATTGAGAGCTTGAAGAGCCAAGATGGATAGGATTCCATGCCACACTCACATATTTGAGCGAGTTCGCCACCACCAGCATCCAACCACATATGGACCTCTGGTATGTAGCCCTAGAACCACCATTTTTCAAATTTAAATTCAAAATTTTCCTGCTTTTTCCCTTTTCAAAAACTCAGATTTAAACGCGTTTTAGCGCATAGGGCTAGGTTTTTAGTGCATTTGAAACCCGATACAATGCATAGGGTCCCTATAATAGCGCTAGGGTTAGGTATAGGTCCAAAAATTGCTTAGCACATCTGGTCTCCACTTCAACGCATTTGGTTGTTAGATTAGCACATTTGGATTTTAGCACATTGATAGGATAATGTAGCACATTAGGTAGGTCAACTAGCACATCTGGGAAATGGTGCATTAGGACCCTGTTCTGATGCGTCCCATCTATTTTCTAGTGCATCCAGGAAATGGTGCATATAAGGTCTATTCTAACGCATCCGGTAAATTTTCTAGCGCATCTAGTAGATTAGCGCATGGAAACTCTGTTTTAGCGCATTGAGCCAAAATTGATGATTTTGAAAGATTCCTTCTAGATTTTGATGGTTGATGATCATGTCAGCTGATGATAGGATGATGTTGATTGATAGGTTGGTTATCATCCTCATGATAGGTGAGGAACGATGATAGGATAAATAAAATTGTTTGATTGATGATCGTCCTCATGATAGGCAAGGAACAATGATAGGTTGATTGATGTTGATCGACATCATGACAAATGAGAGTCGAGTGATAGGATAGGTTAAAATCTCACATGAGCTGGTTTGATTAATTGATATGCTAATTGATAGGCTGATTTGGTTGATGTACTGACTTGATTCTTAAATTTGATTCTAGGAGGGTGGCTTAGGTAATTTACAGGTTCACGAGCACTTTCCGTGGAAATGGGACATGATCCCACAACTTACCCTGACAGACCTAGTCATTATTGACCAGTGCGAACTTACTTCATTGATTGATATGCCCTAGTACTGGATTAACCAGGGGCTATTGATGACACTAGCAGAGCGGTGGCACAATGACCACAACACCTTCCATTTGGCGATTGGAGAGATTACCATTACCCTTGAGGATGTATATTGTATTTTGAGGATACCAGTCATGCGGGAGCTAGTGGTATATGATCACGAGGAGCAGGGAGGGACTGTTGCCATTCAATAAATTTTCCATGATGACCAGTTCATTGGCTATGAGATATCTTGGCGAAAGTTGATTACCACTCATTAGCCCTTGCCATGTGTGCTAGTAGGATTCATTGGAGGATTTCTCTACCCCGACCATAGGTTGAAGGGATTTTCAGTTGGCTATGGAAAAGTTTTGGAGGGCATGATTTCCCATGGTACCCGATATGCTTGGGGTTTGTGCATGCTTTCACATCTATATCATGACTTGCACCAGGTTGTATATCTTCGGGCTAGTAGTCTCGTGGTAGGATGTACATTATTAGAACTCTGGGCCTGGAAGCATATAGCTATTACACGACTAGTGGGAGGTAGGGCTCGACCAGTAGGGTGACCATATGTTTTTGGTTACACAGGGCCACTTGTCCAACATAAGCTGGGAAAGTTAGAGTATTTGAGGAGAGTCCTTAATGACTTGGACACTATTATATGGCAACCATATCTTGATTGTGAGGTATGGCTAGAGGATGATATTGAGATGTCATATGTATTTTGCAACAAATATCTTATTGGCAAGACACCATACATTCTTGAGAGATTCCTTTTTGGTAGAGTGTATAGGTATTATGGTAAGATTCTAGGTATGCCACAAGGGGGTGGCACATTATGCTCGCCAGAGACAGGACATTCCAGAGTGGGGGCCCACCCTAGATTACGATGCGACATGTGCAGAGTATTATGATTTACAACCAATTTTGTTGCAATATCACAGTGAGATCATTGATGCCCAGATGATGACAAATTATGCCGAGTATTTTTACACACATCCATTTCCATGGATATCTAGTCCGGATGAGCTTGCACCTATTTTGGAGGTTGGGAGGAGGGTAGGATAGGTGGTGCAGAGGAGAGGGGATGGAGGTGAGGATGATGAGTTAGAGGAGGAGGTGGGAGATGATGGAGGAGATGATGTCGGAGACAAAGGGGGGGTGGAGGAGGCGGAGGGAGAGATATATCATATTTTGGGTTCATCACCAAGAGGAGGAGGTCGACTCCTACCGGAGAGAGATTAGTGATATTGAGGGTGACTTCCCAAAGGAAACATACACAAATAGCTGGGTTGCAGGATCAGGTAGAAACTCTTCAATGGCAGGTGCATGTGTTATGGGCACAATTAGCTCAGGCTCAGACCAAGCTACAGGGATAGGCACCAACACAACTACAAATGCAAGGTCAGATGGTACAGCTGCATGCCCAGGTAGCCACCCTCACTATGGAGAGAGATGTCATCCAGAGATAGGGAGAGCAGGCAGTAGCAGTGATAGACATGATCTAGACAACTATCGAGGGTGCTGGGATAGGGGACCTAGTCCAAGATCTTAGAGAGTCTGCCAAGGAGGCAGAGTATTATAAGGGCATGTACTATGAGGCTATGCCAACCGCACAGAGATTTAGTTATGCTCGTTCCAAATCCGGTCGCTCGTAGTCTCATACCACCAACAGGGGTGTGACACAACCACTTCTAGGAGGTCCACCAAGCGGAGGTCCACCGGGAGTAGGGCCATTAGGGGTAGGCGGTGATGGGGAGAGGCCTATGACCTCTGGGGTAAGTACCATAAGATCACATGGTCACACTTGATTTATTGTACTTTGATTCAAAGACTTGGCCTTGCCACATTTTTGATGTATCATTTCTCAGTTCATTTGATATCATTGTACACTTGACATGTTATTATTTGAGGTTATATGATATGCAACAACAAACTAGTGATCTATGTGTTAATGATTTTACTATGGATGTTTATTATGATGGATGCATTTAATTTATGTGATTATGTGATGATGATATTCTATATGATTATGCATTAACAAGATGATGATGCTATCCTTTTATGTGTTTATGAATGTTATTATGTAAATGAAATGTAATGCACTTTTATGTATTTTAGGTATTTTTTAATGCAAATATGTGACCTAAATGCATAAATGTGAAATGAATTATGATCATGAATGGATTATGATATTATTATTGATAATGAATGTATATATGGATGGATTATGAATGAATGAAATAATGCATTTATTATGACCTCGATGTATGATATGGATTATGAATGATGATGGTATTTTGAAAAATGCTTTATTTTTTGGAATTTTTTATAATGAAAGTAGTATAATAAATGAATGCATGAATGATTTGTGATAGTGGATGTATGATAAATCTTTCTAATGATATGAAATAAAAATGTCAATGCAAATGAATGATTTTTTTTTTATGTTATCTCTAGTGTACTCAACGTTGTAGTGAGAGATAACATCATGTTGAAAGTTGGTACAAATATCGATGGTATAATTAGACCATGATGACCTAAGTAAAAATTCCATACAACTTCCATTGAGATTTGATAATGCAAGATAACACAAGAATCTAGGTATAATTATACCAAGACAACTTGAGTATCACTTGTATAAACAGACAGGAGTTAATCATGTTCCTATGCAAATTTGGAATGTCATCAATGATACTTTATAGAGAATGTCCCACAGAAATTTGCACAAAAGTAATGATTGACTCACAGGCAACAAACAAAGAAAAATATCATTCTCAATCATAGCCCCTCTAGTTCATGACATCATCGAGGTACTCCAGAGAAATGATAACAACAATCGCGATAACATAAATTGAACATTTGTGTTAAAGTGACCCAACCATGATTCAAAAGATAATCCAATGAGATTTAATTTGATTGTCTTGATGTTTGATGTGGATGGTTGCTGTATTGGTTTGATTGATGATGTTTAGTTTTGATGATGTGATGGTTACAATGATTGTTGCTTTTGCCAAGGTTGCTTTGCTATTTTCTTTCCTATTGGTTTTAAGTTCAACGGTTGTTTTCCCCCAATGAGATCAAGATTTTGCCCCTAGTCGAAAACAAACCAAAATTTATTATGGATATATACAATGACAACCAAGCCAAGGTGGGACACGACTGCAACAACCTGATATGGACATGAAGCTTGTTATATGATAGGCATGAATGTGCAGTGGTGGTGAAAAGCGAATGATCAACACACACTCAAATAGATAGAGAAGCCGACTTATCACAAATAGCGCCTGCTTACCATGTTTTCACTACTTGCTTTTATTGCACTTTTTAAGATTTTATGTTTTTTTTGTTGTTACCAAGACGCCTATTTGCCAGGTTTCACCAAGTAAACAATTTTTTTTATTTTTCACTTTTTTTGGATTTTTCTCTTTTCTAATTTTTTTGATGTCACCAAGACGCCAGTTTGCCAGGTTTTCATTAGGGTGACCATTTTTTTAGGACTTTTTTTTGTGCTTTTTTGATTTCTCTAGGACTTTTTTTGCTTTTTTGGATTTTTCCAGGATTATTTTTGCTTTTTTGGATTTTTTAGGACTTTTTCTGCTTTTTTGGATTTTTTCAGGACTTTTAGGCATGCACCAAATGCATTATGTATATAAATTCTTTAGATGAAGGTTGTTAATTGGTTCTTCAAATGGATCCCCTTCTAGTGTAGATAGTTGATATGCCCCTGATCCAAAGATTGAAACAATAACAAAAGGACCTAACCAATTTGGCTCAAATTTTCCTTTCTTTTCACGGTTCGACTAGTTTCGGGGATTTTCCTTTAGTACCAGATCACCTACCTAAAATGTCCTAGGTTTGACTTTGTGATTTTAACTTCTAGAAATTCTCTGCTAATATGGCTTTAGGTGATCCACTACAAGTTGATGATGTTCATCCAACAATTCTAACTCTTGCAATCTAGACACACAATAATCTTCATCTGAAATGAAACCTTTCAAAGACACACAGAGTGATGGTATCTCAACCTCAATAGGTAAGATAAATTCAGATCCATAAAATAAAGCATATGGTGTGGCACTTATGGGAGTGCAGATTCTTGTACGATAGGTCCACAAAGTAGGGTTTAGTTGGATATGCCAATCACGTCCAACATCATTGATGATTTTCTTTAAATTTTTTAGGATAGTTTTGTTTGAGGCCTCTGCTTGGCTGTTCCCTTGAGGGTAATAAGGCGTAGAAAATTGATGATGGATACATAATCTTTCACTGAGTTCTTGCATGTCTTGATTCTTGAAATGTCTACCATTATTAGTGACGATGGATTGAGGGATACCATACCTATAGATGAGGTAGTTCAGGATGAATGATGAGATTTTATTTCCTGTGATGGTGGATAGAGGCACGACTTCAACCCACTTTGTAAAGTACTTTGTAGTTGTGATTATGAGCTTGTGTCCATTGGATGAAGATGGGTGAATTTTGCCTACAATATCTAATCCCCACTGACAAAATGACCATGTTGATGCGAAGGGCTGCAACTCTTGTGCTGGTGCATGAATAAGATTACCGTGGATCTAGCATTTTTGACACTTCTTGACAAATTGGAAGGGCTCTCTCTCTATTGTTGGCCAATAGTATCCCAAACGGAGGAGTTTCTTAGCGAGGTTAGACCACTTGAGTGAGTGTCACAAATACCCTCATGGAATTCTTGCAAAGCTGTTTTAGACTCATCACATTCTAGACATCATAAGAGAGTTCCATCAAGACCTTGTCGGTATAGTACATCTGCTATAAGGGTATGACAGGTAGCTTGGAAGATGAAATTTCATTTTTGGTTTCAAGAGAGATCGGGAGGTAGGCTATTATATTTTAGGTAGGTATAGATCTTCTCATAAATAGAGGCATCAACATCAATTAGGTGGCATATGAGTAAAGATTTAGGATTGTCATAACTAGGGGTAAATATTTGTTCCACCATGAACTCATAACGGATTCATTTTTTTGGAATTTGGAGTAAAGAAGCAATGGTAGCCATAACATCAGTAGCTTTGTTGTCAGCCCTCAGGATTTGAGAAAATTTGATGTTAGCAAAATATTTCTTGAAGTCATCGATCATCCTTTTGTAAGGCATTAGTTTGTCATCCTTTGTTTGGTAATCATTGCTGACCTGATTGATGACTAATTGAGAGTCCCCATAGACGTGTAGTTATGTTATTTTCCATTCTACTACTATTTTGATGCTGATGATGATGGACTCATATTCTACCATGTTGTTAGTGCAAGGAAACATCAGACAATATGACTTTAGAATGGTGTGCCCTAGGGGAGTGATGAATAAAATTCCTGCTTCTGATCCATGTTGAGTATATGAGCCATCAAATTATAGTACCCACTGTTGTGTTGTGACTATGAGGACATCTACATCTAGAAATTCGATGTGCAAGGGATGATCATCATGAATTGGTGCTTTTGCTAGTTGATCGGTGATAAATTGTCCTTTGATTGCCTTTCTGTCGACATATTGGATGTCGAATTCACTGAGTATCATCACCCACTTGGCTAATCTCCTTGTCAGGTTTGCTTTGCTAAGGAGATATTTCAACAGATCTATCTTGGCTATGGGTCTGATGGTGTGAGTAAACATATAGTGTCACAATTATTGCATAGCGAACACTACTGCTAGACAAGCTTTCTCAATGGGTGTATAGTTTATTTCATAACCATTTAAGGTTCTACTGATGTAATAGATTACTCTCTCCTTTCTCGTTGAATCTTCATGTGCCAACAAGGCTCCCAATGATCGATTAGTTGTGCCTATGTACAATAAGAGAGGTTTTCCTTCTGTTGGTGGTGCTAGGAGATGTGAACTCATTAGGTATTGTTTCAATTGATTGAAATATTCCTCACATTTCTCATCCCATCAAAAGGAAACATTATTGTACAACAAGTGGGTAAAAGGATGAGTCTTATCGGCCAGTTGTGATATGAATCTTTTGATTGATTGGAATCTTCCTTGAAGGGATGTTAACTGACTGATATTTTTTGGAGGTGGAATTTCCATGATAAATTTCACTTTTGTAGGGTCTACCTCAATACGTTTTTCTAACACTATATATCCCAATAGCTTTGCTGATGTTATCCCAAACACATATTTCTTTGGATTCAGGAAAACATTGAACTTCTCTAGTTGGGTGAAGAGTTTGTCTAGTATCTCCATATTTCCTTCTCTAGTGTAAATTTTTTCTAACAAGTCATCCAAATAATCTTCCATGAAGGTATGCATCATGTCGTGAAAGATGGTTGTCATAGCTCTCGGATATGTGGCCCTTGCATTTTTCAATCTGAAGGGCATGACGTTGCAACAAAAGGTTCCCCATGGGCAAGTGAAAGCTATCTTATCCTGATCTTCAGGTGCTATCTTGATTTGGTTATAACCAGAAAAGAAATCCATTAGTGATAAATGATGCATGATGAGGTATGGATCTATCCCTGGCATGTTTGCATATTACCAAGTAAAGTTGACTTGCCTTTCTTCAAAGAACTTGATAAAGTTAGGCTTTTCTAGTTCTGTGAATGATTTTGCTAGATGGAGAGTTTTCACTATTTTTGCATTGCCGACATTGATGGATTGTATTGGTTCAATTAGGAATTTGGATCTTTCTTGGAAGTGCTTGGGAAGAGTGTCAAATTTCCCGTCCTTAGGCACATCAGAGAGGTATTCATCGTTGGATGTGATCTTTATTTTTATTCTTTCTTGATATGATACTACCATGGACTGGTTTTCACCATCAGATCTTTCTTTGGTTTTATTAATTTTGTAGCTAGGAAATTTGGCACTCCCTTGTCTGGAAGCTTTTTTATGACGTTCACTGGTGGAACCCATTTCAGGAGTAACAAAGTAGAGGAAATTGATGATGGCCTCATCATTTGAAAATGTGGGGACATCAATAGGGTCAGTTTGGTCCCAATCTATGAGTTTAGGATGTACCAATGGTAAGGGATAGTCAGAGGTCGTAAAGGTCCTAATGGAAACATTGTCATAAAAAAATACCATGGCAAGGTCAAGGTCTATGATTTTATTCTCTTCCAAGTGATCCGTCTCACTAGGAGTTTGGTCATCCTCACTGGAGCCATCGATATCTTGTGATCCTAATTCAAGTGGTCTTAACCCTGAGCTCTATCCCTCCTCGAGTGTGGGGGTGTACTTGTGTATGAAATCAATGTACTTATCATGGCAGGTTTCTTTTGTTAGTGAATCCCACTCATATTCATTGGAATTAGTTTCATAATGATCACTGGCTTTAGCTGCAAGATCTGTTCCACAAAACTTTGTTTTAGGTCCTCCTTTGTTTCTTCATCCTTTTGATGCTCTTTATAACCTAACCCTGTCTTTTCTTTTGGATTTGTTAAAATGGGTTGGATGGGTTCGGCTATACCTTCTTTCCTTTTGCCAATAGGTCCTTGTCCATCATATCCCATTTTTTCCAGAATTGAGAATCCTTTTCCATATTGAGTGGTTTGGACATTAGCAAATACTACTTGAGAATCATTTTCATCCTTGTAGAGTCAATTCAGAATGTCTTTGTCAATGGATTCCTCTACCTGGGTGCTTGCTTATATGAATCGACCATCAAAAAGTGTGATAGGTTGTGAGGCTGATTTTGATGAGTTTGACGGTTGACAATGGGATTTTGGTGAAATTAACTATGAGAGGCAAAGGGATTTTTCAATGGAATATTCACCTACACCTTTATCTTTGACTTGGAATTTCTTCTCAAAATATTTGGCCAAAGTATTGAGTTGGACTTCTTGATTGGTAGATGTAGAGGGGATAGGTTCTTCCTTTTTCTCAAGTTGGTTGGACGAGGAACTTGGATGACTTACTTCATTGGAGGATGTGGCTGGAATTTTTGACAATGGATTAGCTTGACTTGGATTATTGGAGGTGTCAGAAGTGGAACCAGGAGCTTCTCAATTATGAGGCACAAACACATCCTGGACAACCTTAAGGGCATTGCAATGCTTGGGACTATTGGAATCAGCGAGAATGGTAATTTCTTGCCTGTTGCAAGGAAATTTTAGACACTGATGGTATTTTGAAGGGACAACCTGCATTTCATGGATCCAAGGATGACCCAAGAGTATATTATATGTCAAATATTTATCCAAAACTTGGCAAACTACATCTTTTTGAATTGGACCTACCTAAATTGGTAGCACTATCAATTCCTTTGAAGCTCTTTCCTCATCATCATATTCTTTGATGGCAATATTTTTCTTTGCATCTATTGCATTTTTAGAGAACCGTAGTGCACAAACAAGCTTTAAAGTACAAATATTAAGATTGGCCCTCCATCTATTAGGACGTGCTTGACACGACTTTTATGGATCGGGACCTCAATGTGGAGCATTGTGTTATGGGGATGGGTGAGATATATGCCATCATTTTCTAAAAAGGATAAACAATGAGGCATAGCTAGATGTAGCACCATGGTTTGGAAAGTGAAAACTTCCAAATCATTTGGTATTGTTGTATCAACTAGGGCCTTTTCCAAGATCTCCTTGTGGGCGGGTGAGATTTTAAGGAGCTCCAATATTGATATTTGTGCGGGAATTTTTTGGAGCTGATCAACAATGTTATATTTATGAGATGGGGCATCAGGTGTTTTGGAAGTGGTACCTTTCAAAACATATTTGGTTTGGGCCCTTGTGGTCACATTTATGGGTACACTGTCTGGTTTTCCTTTGATCTTGATGACATTAATTTGATTATCTATTGCAACCATATCTTGTTGGGTATTATGGACTTGATTAGAGAGGATGGTTGTGTCATTGATTGGATGGTTGGTTGCAACAGGATTTGGTGTGTTATTAATTTCAAAGTCATTTGTGTGATCTTCAACGGCTGAAATATGATAGATGGTGCCATCATAAACATAGTTCACACCTTTTCCTTTTCCGTTTGTGTTAGAAGATTCCCCTTTATCATAATTTTGCAAAGGGTTTTTGAATACCCCATGATTAGTGTTCTCTTGGGTTTCTTCAATTTGTATGACTTTATTGTCAATCAAATATTGTATCTTATGTTTTAATTACATGCAACTATTAGTTAGGTGACCTTTGCATCAATGAAATTCACAAAAATGGGCCTCGTTCCACCATGATGATTTAACTTTGGGTTCAAACCCTCGAGTGTCGGGGAGAGTGATGAGATTTTCTGCTATAAGTTCTTTCAATGCAGATTCATATGATTGACCCAAATGAGTAATCTTTCTGTAGTTGCTCAATGTTTGGTATGGTAGCCTAGGTGGAAGATTGTTATTATTTTGATTATTTTTTGATTCATGTTTTGATTGGCATTGTTCTGATTCGTGTTTAGATTGGGAGTTTGGTTAGCCTTGGATGTAACTCCTGTTAGATACAAAACCGGTTTAGCATTATGTGTTTCTGCTGAATTATCATTGCCATTGTTCTTGTATTTCTAACAAAACTTTGGTTTGTCATTGTTGGAGGAATGGGTTGAGTTGTTTTAGTTATATATTTTCAAAATGCCCCTCTTGACCAAGGCTTCCTCAATATTGATCCCATTTTCGATCAATTTTTCAAAATTTGGAGGACATTGTAATTCAAGCCTATAAGTCATGCCATCTTTTATTTTTCTAGTATGGGACGGGGACACCTTGCGAATAACCTTCTCCACCTTTGCAAGAATTCTAGGAATGATTCCCCTTTATTGTTTTTGACATTGCAAAGGTCCTTCATTGTGATTTCATGTTGAATATTATATGAGTATTGGGTGATAAACTTGTTGACTAATTCCTCGAAAGATTTGATCCCTGAGGGTAGTTGCGAGAACCATTGCATACATTGCCCTCTCAAACTACATGGGAATAATCTCATTAAGTGTCTTCATGGGAAAATTCAAGACTCATAGTTCTAAATTCCGTTACATGATCAATGGGATATGTCTTTCCATTGTATTTGTCAAATTTGGGGAATTCACAATGTTTGGGGAAGGGTATCATGTTGACACTTGGATCAAAAGGGTAGGGGCATATATACTATATTGAGTACCTTTTACTGGTTCCAGCTTGCATATTTTGCATTTATTGTTGGAGGGCTTGTAATTTTTGTGTTAAGGAATCCATGGGATCATTAGTATTTTTTTCCTTTCTCATTTTATTTGGTATTTCAGTTTCTATCTTCTTAGGACCTTTTTGCAATTTGGTGATATCAAAATCATCAGGTAGTTTGACTCCTTTGTTGCTAACATCAAAAGGTATTTATCTCCCTCTTTCTTGAAAATCCTCTCCATGAATTTATGAAAATTGGGGTCTTATTGGGCATGTTCTATGGTTTCCTCTATTATTTCTTCTACATCCTCTTGACAAATTCTGAAAAAGGGATTTTCTTCTCTTTCTGCCATGGTTTTTGATTTTCTTTTGCTCAAGTTTTTCCTTTTGCAATCTCTTTAAGACGAGCATACAAGTGATGAAAATTTTCTAAATGTTTGACCAAAGTCTGGGAGTTCCAAAAGGATTGGTTAGAATCTAATTAAGCAAGCTTTATTTCAAGATGAAGAATTATGAATCCTGATAAAGGATGATAAATCCTGATGATGAAATGCAACTACTAAATCATAACTGGGTATGATGAGGAGGCACTTTTGAATGTTTGATCAATGATTAGATGAAAGGTTTTGACTTGAAGTTGTTGGTTTCAACAAGTTTACAATTTTTTTAATTTCTTTATTGTATCAACTGATTTGGATGGTTGGAGTATTGTATTGCTAGTTCTAGAATGTAAGAATGACGAATGGGTTGACTATGATTATGCCTTTGTGAAAGAGCTCTTCATTGATAATAAGCTTGTGAATTTAAAGGCTCTAAAGTGAAATCATCAGTATATCCTCTATCAAATTCATGATATCTATGGATGAAAGTTTGATAGTCAAGAAAGATCTTCCTAATTTTGTACAAGAAGTGTCTCTTTCTCAAAATATTCTTGTAGCTAAGTTGTTTCTTTGGTTTTTTGATTCTTTTAGTAAGGGATTTCCTGACAAATGTTGTTGATTTCCAATCCCTTAACATAAAATGATGTTGGTTTTAGATTTAAGACAAGGAAAAGATGTTTTTTGAGAAGGAATCTCTGAAATTGGATGTTACTTGGCAGATGGGAGGTCAAATTTAGCTTTCTATTTACAGATTTACCGGATGTGCTAAAATAGTGTCCCGATGCGCTAAAACTCAAATGCGATACAAAATGGTACAAATGTGCTATGGGAAGGACTTGATGCACCAAAATAGGCAATGGATGCGTTGAAAGATGGCACAAATACGCTACAATAGAGGATGGATGTGCTAAAACAACAACTGGATGTGCTATTTTATGACAACTATGCGCTATAACAACAATGAGATATGCTAAAAGATGAAAGCTATACACTAAAATATTTAATGGAAGCGCTAATATGGAAAAATACTTTCTAGTTTTTAGCAATTTGATGATTTTTTCTGGTTTCAACAGTGAATTTTGGGACTGTTTGGTTCAGATTTTCCTCTGAATTAATAGTTGGACATGTTTGTGTAATGTTTTTCTTGTATATTGATTTAAAAAAACATTGTTAAAGACACATAAAACAAGCACAATTCCTAACCTGTGTAAGAAAATATTCTTTTGGATTCCACGCGAATTTTACTCCAACCACACTTATTCTTAGCGGGTGATTTAGAAGCTTGTCCACACAGGATCCGCCTTACAGTGCACTCACTCCTTGGCCCAACCAAGCTTCAAACTCCCATGAATATCCCATGGAAATTTTTTCACCTCTACTAAAAACTGCGAGAATGTGGATGTCTTGGCAATGACCATTGTTGCACCAAAGAATAGATAAGGGTAATTTTTGGCTTACTACAAAAAAGGGGTTTTAGTAGGGGCATTCCATTCATGGGGGATCATCCATGCGACAAGATACCATTGCTTCCCTTCTTGTCAGAATAATCCTCGTGATATTCAAAATTTCCTTGAGCACCCACATTTATATCCCGGGTGGAAGTCACTTGGATTTAGCGTGTTCCTGGTTGGGTCGTTCCCTCCTTTCAAAGCAGGGAGGCAAGCTCTCTGAGGTTTAAAAATATAGATAAAATGAATGGGTCTGGCTTTCTGATCACCCAGTTAATGGGAGAGCATACTCGCCTACCATTCCAAACACAACAAACATGGTGTAAATTTATCCTTCCTAGTTATGCTAGATTCCTAACTTAACCAAAGTAAATGACAACTAAATTTAACCCTACAACCAATTTTTTAGTAGTTTTATTCCATTATTCTTTGAAAACGTTATTTTTTTTGTTTCAGCAAGGTCTCTGACTGTGTGTAAGGTTCTTGCAAAACATAAAAGCACAAATTAGTTTTTGGAATCTAGAAAATTTACCTTAAAAACTAGATGCGCCATTACAGTGACCAAATGCACTAAAACTCAGACCGGATGCACTAAACTATTGAATGCACTAAAAGAGCAACCAAATGCGCTAAAATATTAACTGAATGCACTAAGCTGGAAAAAATATAGAATGAAATTTAAAACCCCCTGATGCATCAAAAGAATAGCTAGATGCGCCAAAACAGAAACCCGATGCACCGAAACAGAAGCTGAATGGGCTATAAGAACCACCGGATGCACTGAAACAAGAACTCAATTCATCAAGACAAAAGTCAAATGCACTAGAGAAAAATTCGGATGCACCATTTTAGAAATTCTAACAGAACCTACAAATAAAAACTCAACAAAAAGTAGATTAAAGAGATGCTAGACCTCACGGTGGGCACCAATTTATGTGTGTGGTTAAATACGTGTCAGTGAGAGTAATTAATTCTAACTAAATACACATAATCAATGAAATTTATTACATCTAATGAAAGAGAAATAATAAAACAAACTATTATAACCTTGCATTTGAAATCATTCCATTGTCCTCTATCCTTGGTGATTCCTCAATTCATGCTCTCAGAATTATTCGTTGCACATGAATCTGTGAAATGGAAGCCTAAGAAATGAGAAGCTAATTATGCAATGCAAACTACATGCTTACATCTATATTTTTGTGTTTTTGAAGATAAATGCTAAATGATCTATGATGGAGTGTTGCTATGATTGAAATGAGAATAAAACTAATATTGCAAATCTAATAATGATGCTATATAAAAGATATAAGAAACTAAAATGCTAAAATATAAATTCCATGATAATGCTAAATGAAGTAAAACACTAAAATGCAAACTACTATGCTCTCAAAATGCTCTCCACTTGCAATGAGATTTCTGTAGCATAAACTTGTCAAATTCTCCTCCTTGAAAAGCTGTAGAAATGCTTCCAATTTATAGATTTTTCAAAGCTGGGAATGATGTGGCAGTGATGAACGACTGAGATTGTGATCCTGAGGCATCAATGGTTGAGAACAAAGAGGTTGGAGAGAATCATGGAGGTGGTTCCCTGCAAGAGAAATTTTTTTGAAGTGTTGAAGGGAATAAGAGGAAAGAAGAAGCCATTTGTCTAAGGTGGTTTCAAATTTGTTGCAAGTTTGTTGATGGAAAATCCAAATTTTTCAATTTAGAAAATTCAATTTCATGTGACACATGGTGAGATGGCAGGTGAGGTGGAAGGAAGTTAGAAGAATATGTAGAAATGTGCCAATTTGAATTAAAAATTTAAATTTAAATGAAGCGGGGAAAATTAACTAAATGACAAAGTAGTTAATTTGTGCATTTAATTAATTTAAGAGGGAAATGATTTTGGATAAGAAGAATATTTAGAAACAAACTATATAAATAAATTTTGCAATTGATTTATAAGTAGAGGATTTAAGATTTTATTAATTAAATAACAAGTATTTAATCAATTCATTCTCAAACCATTTTTATGTGCATACAATCCTCACCGTGGTTTTTCCCTCATTGGGTTTTTCATGTAAATTTGGTGTCTCTAGTTTGCTTTTTGTTATTTGCATTTAATGTTTATACTTAATAACAAATTAATGTGAATGAGGAATTGATTAAGGTTAGAAGTGAAAGTAATTAGATACAAATGATTCACCCCATCTCTCAGTTGTCTTATGCATTTAAACAATTGGTATTAGAGATTTGGTTCCTTAGATAAGAGATTAAATGCTTGAGGTAGATCAGATGGCGCACAAGTTGTAAATCCCTATATTTGATGGAGTTGACTATAGTGACTAGATAGTGGTTACCCGATCTCTCTTGGTTTCAAGACTTGGAAAGCTGTTGAGACAAAAAATGCTGAGCTGGCAAGTGGTCCTTCTTCTGTAGATGAGATTTCTACCTATGAGGAAAATGAAAAAGAAAGGTATGCTATCTCTAGTGCTTTATCTAAGACTGAGCAGACAAAAGTTATTTATTTAAGTACTGCTTATGAAGTATGGGAAAATTTGAAAGATATCTATGAAGGAAATGATAGAGTCAAATAATCAAAGAAGCTAACAACAAAGCACAGATATGAGACTTAAAAATGGAAGAAGGTGAAGACATTTTAAGCTAATTTCAGAGAGTTTAAATTGCAAAAAATGAAGTCAAAAATCAAGGTGGTACTCTAGAAAATGAAGATATAATAGAGAATATCTTGATGAACCTACCAGCGAATTATAGTGACAAGGTCTCTGTTACTGAAGAAATATATGATCCAAAGAAATTCACTAAAGAACAACTATTTGTCACCTTGATTGCATTTGAGATGAGGAAGTTTGGAAAAGAAAAGGAGAAAATAGAATCAACCTTCAAAGCCACTAAGATAGAGGATGATCCAGATGGTGATGGTTCAAAAGAGTTGGAAGCAAAATTTACAAGGAAGTTGAAGAAATGTATTGGTAAGTACAAAGGTATGCTACCTTTTAAATGTTTCAGTTGTGCAAATATTGGTCACTATGCTTCAAGATGTCCAAATAGAGCTATACACAAAAAGATCAGAGATAAGAAAGACAAAAATGATAGAAAGTTCAAGAAATTGTATTATGTTAGAGAAGATGCTAGAATTTCTGATGATGAATTTGATTTTGAGGATGATAAAGATGAATTATTGTTTCTGGCCTTGGAAAATAAATTTGTGTCTACTAACCATGGAATATGTGCAAGGGAATTTGGTCCAGAGAACAAGAAGGATGTGTTGGAAGGTACTCTGGTTACTAACTTTCATGCTAGAAAAGATGAAGACTATTGGGTAATTGAGAGTGGTTGTTCAAATCATATGACCAGCGATAAAAGTAAGTTCACTAAACTTGAAAAGTATGATGGAGGATTAGTCATGTTTGGAGATGATTCTGGTGCAAAAATTGTTAGAAAATAAACAATTAGCCTTAATGGAAAATACAACACTAATGATGTCTATTATGTTAATGGCTTAAGGCATAATCTCTTGAGTATTGGACAAATGTGTAGCAAAGGATTTAAGCTTGTGTTTCAAGAAAATACCCGTGAGATCAAAAAAGGATCCAAAACTATGGTAGCTATAGGAAAAAGAACATATGGAAACATCTATCAAATTAAGAGTGGTGATGTTCAGTGTTTTGTGTCTCAAGTTAATGAAAGCTGGTTGTGGCACTAGAGGATGGAACATGTAAACTTTGACAAGCTGACTAGGATCAGTTCAAGAGAAGTTGTTAGGGATTTTCTTAGAATCACAAAGCCTACCAATACTATTTGTAGAAGCTATCAATTGGGAAAACAAACAAGATGCAGTTTTAAAGGAAAGGGACATTCATCTACCAAAATGATGAAATTGATTCATACAGACCTCTATGGTCCCACAATAATAGGAAGCCTTAATGGTGACAAGTATTTTATGCTCTTGATTGATGATTAATTTAGAATTACATGGGTTACTTTTCTTAGGGAGAAAGCTCAAGATCTAGATAGATTCAATGTGTTCAAGGAAAGGGTAGAGAATGAAGTGAACCTGATAATTAAATGTTTAAGGTTTGACAGAGGTGGATAATTCACTTCTAGAGAGTTTAATGAATTTTGTGAAGATCATGATATAAAGAGACATTTTTTGCTACTACAACTCCTCAACAAGATGGAGATGTGGAAAGGAAGAACCAAACTGTTCAAGAGGCTGCAAGGACTATGATGAAAGAGGAAAATGTTCCTCATGTATATTGGAGAGAATCAATCCACATTTTTGTTTATATTCTTAACAAAGTTTAGATCAGAGGTAACAACACAAATACCCCTTATGAATGATGAACTAGTAAGACTCCTACTATTAAGTAATTTAAGGTGTTTGGAAGCATATGTTACATTAAAAGAGATGATGATAACCTTAGAAAGTTTGATGCAAGATGTGATGAAGGTATTTTCCTTGGATATTCAACTAACAAAAAAGCATATAGATGCTTCAATAAAAGACCATGGAAGATAGTTGAGAGTGCAAATGTAAAAGTTGATGAAGATATGCACAAACCAGTTGAAATAAGTGAAGTTGAACTAGATGATCCTATCTATGGAAAAGTTCAAGAAGAAGGTAAGGAAGAGAAAGAACAAATTGAAGAAGAAGAGACTCTAGAAATTGCTCCTAAGAATCCTAAATATGTATAGAAAAATCATCCGAAAGAACAAATAATTGAAGATAAAAGTGAAGTTGTAAAAACAAGAAGTAAAGTGGTAGCAATTGAGGTAAATTTGTGTTTACTTTCTAAGATAGAACCTAAAATAGTTTATGAAGCATGCAAATATGAGAATTGGGTTAGAGCAATGAAATAAGAATTGCAGTAGATAGAGAAGAATTAGGCATGGGAACTGATTCCTAGACCGGTAAATAAGAATGTAATTGGTACAAAATGGGTGTTCAGAAATAAGCTGAATGAAGATGGTGAAGTAGTGAGAAACAAAGAAATCATTGTATGCAAAGATTATTCATAGGTCGAAGAATAGACTTTGAGGAGACATTTTCCTTGATGGCGAGAATGGAGGCCATTCAGATGTTTTGGCATTTTTATGCTCACAAAGATTTCAAGGTATACCCGATGGATGTTAAGTCTACATTCTTGAATAGAGAATTGGAAGAGGTGTACATAGAACAACCAAAATTATTTCAGTTATCAGATAAATTGGACATGGTCTGCAAGTTAAAAAAGGAACTATATGGACTTAAACATGCTCCTAGAGCATGGTATGCAAGGTTGGGAAGATATTTGACACAAAAAAGGTTCAACAAAGGTTCTGTAGACAACAATATCTACTTCAAAGTTGAAGGAAACATAATGTTGATAGTGGTTGTGTAGATGATATTATCTTTGGATGAAATGAGGGTATGTGCAAGATATTTGCAGAGGAGATGCAAAAATATTTTGAGATGTTTATGATTGGTGAGTTGAATTTCTTTCTTGGAATCCAATTGAATCAAACTGATAAGGGCACATTCATTTCACAATCTAAGTATGTTAAAGAATTTATGAAGAATTTTGGAATGGATGATTCCAAACCGGTATGTACCCCTATGTTAACTGGATGCAAACTGAGTAAGGATGATGAATCTCCTAAAGTTAATCATAGCATGTACAAATTTATGATTGGTGGATTGTTATATCTTATTGCTACTAGATTGGATAACATGCATGTAGTATGTTTGGTTGCCATATTTCAAGCAAAACTAAAAGAAACACATGTTACAGATGTGAAGAGGATATTCAGATATCTAAAAGGCACTCCAGATTATGGTTTATGGTATCCTAAGGATATCGATTTCAATTTGAATGCCTACACTGATGCAGATTGGCCTGGTTGTGTAGATGAATGAAAGAGTACAAGTGGTGGTGCATTCTTTCTTGGAGAAAGATTGGTTTCATGGCTAAGCAAGAAACACGATTTAGTTTCTTTATCCACTACAAAAGTTGAGTATATTGTAGCAAAGTCTTTCTATACATAGGTACTTTAGATTAAATAAAAATTGAAGGATGTAGGTGTGATGTGTGATGAGCCTATCCCTATTTTCTATGATAATACAAGTGCAATAAATATTTCAAAGAATCTGGTAACACATTCTAGGACAAAGCATATATCTATTAGATATAATTTCTTAAAATGGAGAAGGTATTGGAGAATGAAGCCAGGCTTGAATATGTATCTACAAAGGATCAAATTGTAGATATATTTACTAAGGCTCTTTTGAAGGATACTTTTGAGTATCTTAGGGAGAAGTTGGGGGTTACCGCCCCTCCTTATTTGAACTAGGTGCACATGAAGGTTCATTAGTCTAGAAGATCTACAGATTCTTCATTTGTCTGGATTGATGATTGAGGTCTACTCCTCACGGCGAGTAAAGAGTATCATTGTTGCAGTATGAGATATGGGTGCACTCCTAAGGGGGAGTAGTCTAATTTTTTTATGGCTGAAGATTCATGCAAATTTTTTTCTTTGCCATTGATTTCAAAGGGGGAGAGAGAGTCATGTGAAAAATTTGAAAGGGAAAGAGAAGATTTTGTAAGGAGAAGAGAGTGCAAAAACATTGTGTAGGTTGTCTAATCTAAAAAATAAGAAGAATAAATAGGAGAGTGTGTATGTTATCTTTGATGGTTTTTCACATCATGTGTTGCCATCAATGAAAAAGGGGGAGATTGTTGCAAGTATGAATGAGTATGGTGGTGTTGTCATTGATGTCAACACAGTTTAAGTTGTTGCAAAGAAAGGAATCAAGTTATTTTAGGTGGTACATGTATGCTTGAGATATTGTAGAAGTGTTGAGAGTACATGGAGCTATCTTTATGGTGTTGCAAGTGTGTTGATATCCAATGCTTTTGAGAAAATTAATAAATAGTAAAGACATAGTTGTGTGTGTGCTCTTAATGTGCTCCACATTTCTTATGGGTTGATCCTATGCTTGTGAAAATTTGTCATGTTGTTTATAGGAATCCTTGGATAATATATCTTGAGTTATAGCTTCTGGTTTGATGGAGAGTGAAAGTTATATTCACCGGTGTGTGAACTAGTTTGGCAGAGTTGTTTGTCTGTGGAATGGGATAATTTTTTTTGCTCTGTAGTCCCCTTGATGGTTTGTCTCAAATTTTTCAAATCTAGAAGAAGGTTGATAATGATGTTATCTGTGTTTTGGCGAAAGTGTTTTTGGTTTGGTGCTTTGGAAGGCTTGTTTCGAGAGCTACTATATGTGTCTGAATGGTTCAGTTGGACTGTTGGAAAGAGTTATGTGTATGAAGATTGTTGCAGTTGTTGAAGATGTATTTGAAGGCATCTAAGAGGTGTTCCAGTGTTTGGTGAAGCATGTTGTGTGCTCCACATGTTCTCATCTAGTTGTGGATGCACACACTTCAAAGTTCATTGGTGTTTTCATTAGGTTTGGTTGACCTGGTGTCTACACATTACATGAATAATAAGCATCAATTAAGGAAGTGTGTGATTGATCCAAGATATTGTTTTGGGTCCTAGTTAAGTATGTATCTGGTCCACTCTCATTCTTATCCACTGTGGGAATTTTGAGTCATCAATCTAGTTTGAATTTGTAAAATGAAGAATGTGTAGCTGACCTTGGAGAAAGTTTCTAAGGTTGAAGATAGTATAAATACAAGTCAAGATGTTGTGAATCATAATACCACAAGTGTGCAAAACAAATGTGAAGATCGAAGTGTATGAAAGTGTGAATCAAGGCATCGATACTTCAATGTGTTTGATTCCTGAAAGTAGTGAACTGATGGTGTCTGCAATTATTTGATTAAGGCTACGAATGTGTGGAACTTGTTGTGGTGGATTTTCTGTTATCTTTCTTTATCTATAGGCAGTGAGCCTCCTTCTAGATAGTGAGTCCTATCTGTAGGTAGTGAGCCTTTGTATCCAGATGGTGAGTCCTTTTTGGGTAGTGAGCCTTTGTATCCGGTTTTGCATTACCATTATATTGAGTTAATCCTCATTGTGGTTTTTCCCTCATTGGGTTTTCCACGTAAATCTGGTGTCTCCAAAATTTGTTTTCTATTATCTAAATTTAATGTTTATACTTAATAATAGATTAAAGTGAATGTGGAATTGATTAAGGTCAGAAGTGAAAGAAATTAGATACAACTTATTCACCCCCCTCTTAGTTGCCTTGTGCATTTCAACACTGAGACATTCTAAGATGATTCTGAGATGATGTTCAATGTTGTTTGATTCTATTCAATGCTATTCAGGGTGTGTGATAGGTGTTAGGTCAAATTTATATTTCTACATTTTCCCCCTCTTTGATACAAAGTATTGGTTGCTTTGTTTCAAAGATTCTATTTTTGAAGATCAAGTTTTTGAAATTTTTTTATGCCCCACTCTGTCCTAGTGTTCACTGGAATGATGGTAGGACTCTATGTTGCCCCCTCAAGAGGTTGATCAAAAATTTCAAGTTGTGAGGTCAGGCTCTTGACACCATTGCGTTTCAGTTTTGATGCACTTTGGTTGAAATATTAGATCAATAGGTTCTTTGTTTCTCGTTTTGATGTTTTTGAGAGCTGCTAACTTGAAAGTAGGAAGGTTCCCTAAGTGAAATTAGGGTTTCCTAGATGAAATTAGGGCTTTCTTGAGGTTTAATATAGGAAATTAGTCCTCTAGTTAGCTAATTTGTGCTTTGACCTTTTTTCTAATTCTTATCTCTAAATTTCCCATTCTGTCAGTTGTTGAGGAGCAATGTTGAGATTTGAGGGTGCCCCACATCATTTTGAGCTTATTCAAGAGTTTAGATGGACTTTAGGCATTAGAGGCCTAATATGTACCTTCTCTCTTTTATCTTTCATCTTATTTTATTCTAGTTATGCATGTACTAAGTTTCTTGAGTCAATAGTGAAGTTCTGGTGATTTGTGAGCACTTGCATTGTAATGCCTCGCCTTGCAACCTTAAAAGAAGTTGCAATTAGCATCATAAGCAAACCAATTTTTTTTTTATAAAATGCATTTAACATACACATTCACTTACTAGTTAACAACAACCTCTAAGGCTACAAGGTTAGGATTATTTAAACCCACACATACACATTACATATAACCATAGCCTTATGAACTTTATGATATAAACATCATACATCATAAGAATACCACATAACATAATAAGATAATCAACCATGATACAATCTCATAAACATTATCTTAATCCAATAGATACATCACTCATTCCCAGAATGAGGCAATAGTACATAAGATTACAATTACATAACTCCACCTCTTACAAAAGAGGGATAAAGTATCATATACAACTAAAATATTACAATGCAAGATAATACAACAAGAACTACGAGCTGTCCATCTGGATGTCTCGCCACCAAGTACTGAAGATCGATGGGGACCCAACGATTTTGGTGCATGTTCCACCTTACCAATGTGGTACCCAAAGGCCCACCCCCCATGCTAGGAGATAGTAACAAAGTAAAATGGACAAAGATCAACTACCTCTAACCAAAGACAGATTCATACTGACTCATACTGTTATAACTAACCAAATGAATTAACAAGTACAATTCATTCACTATACAAGTACGAATCAAATACAATTCATTCACCATACAAGTACGAATCAAGTACAACTCAAGTACAATACAAGTACAAATCAAATACAATACAAGTACAACACAAGTACAACTCCAACATCACTGACATAGGTCACATTGCTTCCAGACATAAAGTAGATCAAGTATGTTCAAATAACCATACACATAACATAATTACCAACAGTTGTCATAGATAGAGTGTCATTGCAAGGTTTGTCATGAGATCTCCTCTGGGCATTCTTCATAGACTCCGGCACAAGTAATCCTGGTGGCCTCAACCGAATCCCGGCACTCATACTCACTCATGCGGAATCAACTACCTCTCGCAAGAACTAGATAGTTGATCTTGCCATTCCAGGCCTTCTCACTCATCCCAAGTCTAAACAAGCCCTTGTGTCTATGAGTGAGGTAAAATTATCTTGATTAATGTGAGAAGTTAGTCCTAATCTTCTAAGTACATTATTTTAATTATCACTTGTTTAAATCACTCCCGAAGGTTATCCAGTTTACCTCTTTAGGCTCTGGCGCCTATCAGAAGCCACTCTTCTATTCAACAACACACATCCAAACAATCCACCAAGGAACCACAAGTGCATACCAACTAGGCATCATAATCCACTCCAACACAAGGAGGATACAAATAATAGAAACTCACTCCAAATATATTGGAGGCAACAATCACATAGTCCACTCCTTTCACAGGAGGTACAAAATATCTCACTCCAAACATCTTGGAGGCAACAACACATAGTCCACTCCTTTCACAGGAGGCAACAAGATGAAACCACATAACAAGGTCACTCTATACAAGGAGACATGGATCTCATAATCCGTTCCTAAACCAAAGAGGTGCAAACATCTCCATTCATGAAAACTGGGTAAAACTAAAAAGACGCCATGCACTACCCAAGGGAAAACAACTGGATGGCATAAAGATTCAATAACCCTTATCCTCTAAGTTCTTCTGGAAGACTTATAATTTAAGACTAACACTAAATCCCAAAACCAACAGTGCAACTTGACGACATAGTAACAAAAAGCATTCAAGTCATCAATCAAATCTAATATTTGGATTTCCTAAATCCATACTCATTCAATAGGTAGTGTTGACAAAGTCAAAGACACATTAACTAGATCATCTAAAAATAATCATAACCTCTATTTCCCTTTTCATTATTGGAATCTAAAACAATTAAACTTACTTCCCTTTACTGAATACAAAGAATTAAATCCTTTAAGATAAACATGAGGAAGATACTACTTTTGGATATACTAAATCCATATCTCTTTCATAATCCAATCACAATGATTCAATTAATCTAAAAAGAAATTAATAAATAACATAATTGATTGCTTTATCAATAAAACAACTTCTTAATTTACTTTTAAATCGACACAAATCCATGCAAGTAAACTCTTTCCATTTCCTAACCAAATTTTACATCTCATTCAATTTTCTATTTAACACATTCAATCACTTTAATATAATAACATATTGTTTCTCTATCCATTTTCCATATACACTAATCAATCCATTTTTAAATCTCTATTCAATAATACATTGCATACATCTTATAAAAATGAAATACGATAATGAATTTACCCTTAACATATTTTACATGCTCCATATTATATATACACCAAACATATATATTAATAAACTCAATTATATAGATTCTTTAATATTCCAATCACAACGATTAATTTGTTCTATGGAAATAAAACATAATAACTATTTGCCTTTTTCAATAGAGATAGTTCCTAAATTTACTTCTAATGCAACCTAACACTATTGCAAACAATCTTTTCCAATTTTCTATCCGGAGTCTATGTCTCATCAACCATCCATTTAAAACATGTAATTTCATCAATATATAAAAATATCTTTTGGCTTGTCTATTTGGCCACGCATTCATATTGTTTATAATTAAATCTCATAATTAAAACAAACATTTAAATATAAATATTTCTATAATTCTTCAATATATTTAAAAATCTTTCTCTATACATTTTCTACACATACTAATTATTTCTTTTAGAACACTAAAAATACCCAATTTGCAAACAAAAGAATAAAATAATATAAAATATTATTTATTCTCTCAAATGGATAAATACCTTCAATATACATATACTAAATATAAATTAATATATTTAAATATATTTAATCCTTAACATATCTTCTATCCTTTACAAAATATCAAATTGATTAATTCAAAATAAAAATATCCTTCATCATCAATATTCCAAAATATAAATATATTTTTCCAATTAAATCAAATTAATAATTGGACCTTTTACATATGGATTTAAATTTCACAATTCAATTTTAAATTATGCATTTTTTAAATCAAATATTTAACTCCTTCAATTAAACTTTAACATATCATATTAAAATAAACAATAATTTCCCCATATGTTTATAATTTTAATTCCACTAATCTAATATACAAATTTTATTTAAAATAATATAAATAAATATAATACTTTAGTATTATAAATTATAATATAAAATATTATTAAATAATATTTTAATATTATAATAACAATACATAAAATATTAATATTTATAAATATCAATTTATTATTATTTTATTTTCAGAACAGCCATGGGAAAATAATTTAACAGCAGTCTCATGTTTCAAGCATAACTAAAAAAATACGATCTGGGTATTTGAGATTTTTGGACAGGAGTTAGAAAATTGCAAAATTCAAAAACCTTTTAAATTTCCTGAAAACCCAGTTTGTGAAAGTAAAGTTATAGGCGACGCAATCAGACCATTTTACCATGAAAATATAACTATACTGCAGATTTTAAAATCCGATTTTTAATAATAACAGAGGGTTTCATTTTCTAAAAACATTCTAAATGCCTTGTTCAATCTCTATGTTTAATTTCAATAACAATAAAATCAATTTCTCCAAATAATTTAAATTCAACTAAGGTTTTCACAATTTTCACTCAAGAATTTTCACAAGCAAAGGCTGTAAATTTGTTTAATTCTTTTCTTCTAATATCAAATTTATTTTTTAAAACAGATTTAACAAATAAATCTTTAATCACTACTATTTTAAAAAAACAATCAAGAACAATAAAATACAAAGAGGAAAACCTGGTACAAGAAGCTACAGGAAGAGATGAATTTTTGATGCAAGCCCCCTCCAAAGATTTCCTGAATTTTCTTCAATCCTCCAATGAATCCAATCCAAAATACAACAAATGCAAACAATCTTTCCTTCAATCAATTCTAAAATCAAACTTTCTTCAAACCCTTGTGCAAATTTTCCAAAATTTCTTCCCTACTGTAAAAATGTATTTTTTTTCTTTCTAAAAGATTTTTCTCCCTAAAATTAAAACATGTATTCTTTATAAATCAAAAATACCTAATACAACCCTAATTCACATTACATGCAAATTAGATATTTCAATTTCAATATTTACAACCCTAATTCACATTACATGCAAATTAGATATTTCAATTTCAATTTCAATTTTCAATTTCAATTTCAATTTCACTTTTCAAAAACCCACTTTCAATTTAAAATGCAATTTCAAATAATAAATTAATTTCCAAAGTTGCAACCAATTTTCCAAATAAACATTTAATTACAATTTCTAATTTAATTCCCACACGTTGGAATTAAATTCCAAAATTAATTCTAATTCTTTTATTTCCTTTCATTCTCTTGCATCACGTTTAATTAATTAATTTAATTATTTAATAACTAAATTCAACCCCTTGGATCAAATTTAATTAATTAAATAAACTAAATATAATTAATTAATTTAAATATAAACTTTTATCCACATTGCATTATTTAAATTAAATAATCATCAACATGATTTAAATGCAATTATTCTAAATATCTATTTCCAAATCAAGAATGCTTCAGAATTAAATAACATCAAAGCAAAACAGACAATGACTCGACACATACAACTGATGACACACTAAGGCTAGGGTATAGACTTGACACATGTTACCTAGCTACTATCTCCCGTTCAACTTAATCGTTGGATCGACACGCTCAAACCTATGAAACTAGGTGGAGTCGATGTCATGTACCTGCAATCCTACAATCAAGTAAACAACATCATACAATATATCCAGCATATAATACACACCGTGAAGAAGAAATTACGGATTCATAGGGCGCTCGCAAACGAGTGATACGAAACCGTCCTCTTCACCAATACACTCATTGAAACTGACACTTCCATCATAATTCAGTAATCTCATAATAATATCTCATATTAACTCTACAACAACATTAATCTATAATGCATGTGAAACAATAATCAGATAACTACATCCCACAATAATATTTGTCACTCAATAGTAACGATCAAAACATCATAACAAAATGTATCCAGTATCAAAGTAACTGCAACCACACATAGTATAAAGCAACTTGAACAAGAAACAAAACGGAGGGGTGTTACATGCATCAATTTCCCAACCTTTTCTATTTCAAAACCTTGCACTTGACACTAAGACCCTCACCTTTGCCATAAAACCTCACACCTAACTAGAAACCTCGCTTTTGTTTCATGCACTTTCTCTGAAAGCTTGCCCTTGACCTAGAACTTCACTTTTTCTTCATTTGGAGCTTGAAACCTCGCCCTTGACCAAAAAGCTCGTGCTTGCTTGAAAAGCTCACTTTTTCTTGGTGTTTTTTTGATCATTTTCTCAAAACCTTGCATTTGAATTTTCCTTATGTATTTTCTTTTAGCATTTACCCTGGACCTTGGCATGTGGTTGTTTGTCATCCTAAATGTCATTTATCATCATTCTTTGTGCTGTTTTGTGTTGCTTTACATGTTTAGAGTGAAACCCTAACATCCTGGTTTATAATGATTTATAAGTGAGTCTCAAACCATTGCAACCGAGGGAAAGATGTCCTTGACAGCTGTTTGATTCAATTTCCCAATTTTGTGAGTTAGAGTGAGACTTTCTTGATGCCATTAGAATAAATTACATTTGTTACATGCCTCCTATCAGGAATCACACAACTATGATGATTGAACTTTTGGAGAGGTGGCATTCTGAGACTTCCTCGTTTCATTTGCCTACAGGAGAGGTGACTGTTACTCTTGAGGATGTGTGGAGGATACTTCATATTCATATTCATGGTGAGTTGGTTACACATCATGTTTGATTCAGTACCTATGCCATGTAGTGTGTGCTAGGTGTTGCACACTTGGAGGTGCATGAGTTAGAGATTGATCTATCTAGGTTTTCTGGTAGTGTAGATCCTATTTCACTTGTCCTATGTGGTCTGATTTCAGGACTAGTTATTCTTGATAGGAGATATTTATAGTTTCCTATGGGTTGGGGTGCATGTATTGAAAGTATGCTTGAGCATGGGATGAGGTATTCCTAGGGTGCTTGTATCCTGGCTCATCTTTACAAAGATATGCATGAGGTGGTGTATTGGGGTGGAAAATATATTTTCATAGGTGTTTCGCTTTTGAATGTTTGGGTGTGGGAGCATATTGTAGTTGCTCGACCAGATGGGATATAGGATCATTCTCATAATGATCTATATTCTTATCGTTATGGGGATTTCATGAACTACACCTTGCATGGGGATCTTCCTTATTAGCATTGCGTGTCCAATGAGATGCCCGATTTTGTGTGGAGACCTTATATGGGATGCGAGGCTTGGTGAAAGGATTCATATCATCTTGTTTACCCCTGACAGACCCATTGGTTAATTGGTTTTTATAATTCTATGATAGAGTGTTACTTATTAGACTGAGTATGTCACCAGTTCAGAGAGAGAAAGGGGTAGGCTCCTGATGCTTATAAGGCTCAGTTTGGTCAGACCACTCAGGAGGTCCATGTATGGGGTCTCTAGGTGGATATAGATACTGTTGTTGTTGATTTCATAATGCTTTCCCCAATTGTTGGGGGTTAGCCAGTTGGTTTGGAAGATCCGGGTACTACTCTTGATTATGATGAGTGGTGGGAATGACGTAGGCCTTTGAGGTTCACTAATCTTGGGGGTGATCCCATTGTGGGTAGAGCAAGTATTACAAGTCATCGTGGGGAGTGAAAAAATGTTGAGGTTCTCATAGAGTAGTTGGATTGGGCTCGACATGATAGGGCATAGGGTAGTCAAGATGAGCGTATTCCTCTAGTGTAGGGTCATAGATAGGTTGAGGGCCCTCCTCCACCAACTAGAGATGGAGATATATTGTTAGCTCAAATGAATACTGCCAAAGATGCAAAGATAGTTTGGTGATAGGCTGCAAAAGCTCAAGTAGACATTTTGAGGGCTGAGCGAGATAACGAGAGCAGTCGATGGCATGCTACAGAGGCTCAAGTACTATTGCTTACAGTAGAGAGAGATACTCTTGGGTAGAGTGTGATAGTATGCGAGCCAAGCGAGGTTGATTTCTATAGATGTCCACCTATTACAATACTTTATATTATGCCATTGTTCCTAGGACTAATCGATGTCCATGGTTCGGGGAGCCTAGTGTTGTGAGAAATGGTGGTGGGGGTGGTGTAGGTGTAGGTGATCAGTCTATGAGATAGCCCAATCCTTTTGGTAGTCTATAGGTTTCTGTCCTTCCTGTTGGGATCTTAATTTTTTTGGTACTTGATCTTCATGCTGTATGTAGACATGTGTTATATATATTCATCGGTCTAGTTGAGGCCTCATAAATATGCTATGATTTTGTATTATCCTATCACACTTTTGTCACTATGGATGGTGTACTTATGACATGTTCCATTTTTGATGATGATATACGATGATGTATGTTTATATATGAGTAACCAAAATGTTGTCATTACATTCATATTTTCTATGTGTGTTGGCCTTGTTGTTTCACAAAAAGGTTGACCTGTTAATGCCATATACAAGCATTAGATAAGATGCATGGGAAGTGGTTAAACCATATTATGAATCACATGGTCAATGGTGACTAAGGGGTGGAAGCATCAAGCTTCCAACAATCCCCCCCAGTGCAACCATGAGATTTGAACTTGTGATCTGACTTTGATACCAATTATAATAAAATTGATCATCAAACCTGATAGTATAGTTGAATTTTAACACAACAAGAAACCATTCCTGGACAAGACCCATGTGATGACTAATTTGAGATTCCCCCTTAAGGAATATCATAAATTTCATGCTCATCTCCTCGGGAATATTATGCTTCTGGATGATTACTGTTGGTTTAATGGATACCTTCTAGATGCATCCAACTAGGAAAAGGTCTCACATCTCTTGGTAAAAATGAATTGGCCAATCATAAAAATTTACAATCTTTATTTGTAGATTGTGATATTGAACATCCATGCTCATTTTTTCCCATACACTAAAGAAAAAATCAAATAAATGAGCATACATTTTTAATTTGACGTCACTACACTTTGACCCTTTTCTGTCAATTCTCGTTAAGATCTTTTCCCACAACCTATATGAGAAACTCAATTCCTTTATCTAAGTGAGGACATTACATGAAAGATACGGGTGGTAGTTGGTCAACCAACTAGAGACACATGCTTCTACATTACATGACATCTTATATAGCTGCATCAAATAAATGATTAGCTTTCACATCTTGACCATACAAAGAAGAATTAGAACAAGGAAAATTAAATAACAGAAAACCCACTATGTTTTCCACCCTGCCAATATGTGGTACATTTATTATTTTTTTGTGACATCAAGATCTATAGATGATACATTGGAAAGCTCTCGAAAAACCCACATCAAATATGCAGCCTATTTTTCCTATGACCTCTGAAAGTAACCTCTATAAAAAATGACAACATTACATGAAAATGGGCAATTTTGAAGCGTACCTTTCTCATTTTCAAAACATGCTCTTCTCTTTGTCATACATTGATGAAACCTTTTGACATCATGAAGTTTGATGGATTAGATTCTAGAAGAGGTGGTGATGTGTGATGGAGAGAAGAGATTGTTTTGTAAATATTGTAAAGTTGCTCCAAAGATTCCCAGTTGTCATGTTTTTATAGAGGTCTTATTTTACACTTGTATCGAGCATTGATAGGTTGACCTTTTCATACAACAACAAGCCCAACAATGTGTAATTGTAGGTTGTAAAACACTGGGTGCTATGAAACTTGCAACCCAAATATCATTTTAAAAGCCTTGACAAGTAAAAACCCAACTCATTACTCACCCCTCAAGTGGATTTGGATAGATTTATATATTCCCCACCTACAACTCCACCCTGTGTTCTCAAACCTTCAACTTTCAATGTGTAGAATGAAATAACTCACAACACAAAGTGTCTTCCAACCTTAAATTATTTTGTGCAATATCATAATTGAAAACATCTTCTCAAAAATAATAGTTATTGCAATTTAGAATGCAGGTCTTATTCACGTCAGTCTGCCTCCAATGCCTACAGGTGCACAAAATTCAGTGAAAATGATAGCTTCTCACAAAATCTAGTGGGCTAGTGAGTTTTATGGTCAAACTCCCACCATGATGTCACAACTGATAGAAGGCAAGCAAAACAATCTAACTCCACCTTTATCTCCTCACTTCTATTGTCATAATGTTTCCTCCTGTCTGCCAAATTTGTCACTTGTATCCCCCATCTTGGGAGGCCCCACACTACGTTGTCCAAATATGTGGTGTATGTTTTAATACTGTAAGATGGGAAAAATCAAATTAGATTGGATTAAGTGACAACCAACACTTCTAAACTAAAATCCCAATCTAAACAAGAGAAAACAAACAATGCATGAGTAAAATGAAAGCATCACACTAAAATAATCCCCATGCTTGAAGTTGATTCACTTCTCTTGATCTCCTATTTCTCCTTTTGCAATATTTACCCTCAGATTTGTAGTCTAACTTGTGCAAATATCTGTAAATTGTAAGTAGAAAGTTGGAGACAAAATGAATGTTAAATTGAAAATGGAGGAGAAGGGTTGCTTTTATAGACAACCATTCGAATGGACGAATGAGATTGATCTTCTACAAAGATTCTAAGATCAATGGATGAGGATTCATGAGAGGGAGGTTACAAAATGGATGGCCAAGATCGAGTTTCTAGAAAGATGCTAAGATCTATGGTTGAAAATTGATGCAACCAGAATATGCCATACATGGAAAAGATATGACATCGACTGCTATGACGCCTAACGGCTATGACAAACATGCAGGACATGCAAACTATGACATGAAATAATGACAGGGGATCTTTGATGAAAATAGAGGGATAAATAATTTATTTTAAATAATTTATTCGAAAATGGAAGAGGATGACAAGTGGCAAATAAATAATTTATTTGGAGGAAATGAAAAAGGAGATTTAATTAAATTCATAAATTTAATTAAAGGAGGAGATAGAAATTGAATATGGATAATTGATTTGGATCAATTATTTAAAGGAGAATAAAGACACATAAATAAATAATTTCATCAATTATTTAATTATAGAAGAATAAAAGGTCAAATAATAATTATTATCTAACTATAGACATGTGATGAAAGATAAATAATTAAATAAATAATGATTTATTTAATTATTGAAGAAAGGGGTATTAGTGACACAATTAATTTATTTTAATCGATCAAGATAGAATAATGATTGGAAAGTGAATTAATTAAATAATTAAAAAATTATTTAATTAATAAAGGAATATGATCATTAATAATTAAATAATTAAAATTATTTAATTATTAGAGGATGATGACTAAGGCAAAATGTTGCTCGTAGATCTTAGGACATTTTTCAGTGTCTACATTTTTCCCCTCTTTGACATAATGCAATTCATCGCATTGTGTCAAAGAAATTTAATTCTGAAATACGCCCCAATGTAAAGGGAAAGGGGAAGGATGACCAAGAGAGTTGTGGTATGCCCTTTCGAGAGGACGTGTGGGTTCAAAGAATATGAATGTGCTCTTGAAATGGAATATAAGACTAGAGGATGAAAGATAGAAGAAATTTTAGTATGAAGGAGATGGATGTTAGCATGGAAAAAAAAATGAGGGAGATGGGATGTTAGTGTGAAAAGGGGAAAGAAGATAGACAGGAAATGATAAGGGAACCAACTTTCATACTTACATTTTTATATTTATCATCATTGGGCGTCAAAAATGTCACAAATGGACCACAAACACCATGGTATGACATAAACCAAGGTGTGCAATGTGACCATTTGGGAGAGACAAATAGTCAAAAAGACAAGGAATGCCCCAACTCATACTAGGGACCCGATTGTCCCAGTCTTTTTGCCAAGACAAACCACAGACAAAAAACAAAGAAAAGAGGCCATGATCCATCATTTTCCCTCTAAATCCATTGATAGGACATCCTCGAGGAGACTAGTAACATGACCCAAAATCGATCGAAAAGATAAGAAAATCCAGACCAACAAAGTGTTTGCCAAGATAGTGTTTTCCAGTGATAATGATGATTGGTTGATTGGTTGATTAGGTTGACCAAGATGACTGAGTTGATTGATAGGTTGATAAGGATTGATAAAGTGATTTGATTGACCACGCCTAGCCTCAAGAAGGACACATCTTGATGAAGGCAATATTGATTGACCAAGATGATAAGATTGAGTGGTGTGACAAAGTTGATTGATAATGATAATGCCCGGTTTCAAGGACACATCCTAATTAAGGAAAGATTGATTGACAAAGTTAACAAGATTGTTTGATTGTTTGAAAAATATTTGATGAATATGACCAAGCAATGTGATGATACCCAACCGCAGGAAGGAAACATCTTGTTTAGGTAGAGGACACATCTAAGAAAGTTGAACAAGTGACAAGTGTTGACATGATACCTAATTGAAAGGACACATCTTGCTTAAGGTAAATGACAAGGTTGAAAAAGTTGAATACCAGGAAGGACACATCCTGATAAAAGACAAGAGATAAGACTCAATGACACAAATGACATAATGCCCCATTCTGATATAAGACTAGTGACCTGATTGAGTTGATGATAAGATAATTGATTGATGAAAGATTTTATTTGTTTTTTGTTTCTTGATGTAGTTTGAAAGATGATTTCTTTGGGATCAAGCACATGACCCAACTCGATGAACCCTAAAGGACTTGACCTAGGGGGCCTTGGGGGATCATCGATAGATGGCCTTGCCTACGTAGTAGTGCACAAAGACCTCGTAGTTCGACACGACTTGACTTTGTCTTATTCGACAAAATATTGGGTCATGATTTTATTTGGACAACCTAAAGGGACTGACCTAATGCCCAGGGGGCTTATTTAAGATGAGTCTTGCCTACATAGAAAATGCGTAGAGGCAATGTAGTTTGACCACTCTAACAAAATTGTTTCAAACTCAGACCTAGAGTTAGACTTTGTTTTTCAGTAGTTTTGAATTTTTCTGATGTTTTTGGATTTTGCGGATTTTATGACTTTTTGGATTTTGAAATGTTTTGATTTTTTTTAGGACATTTTATGATTTTTTAGAATTTTTCAAGACATTTTATGATTTTTTCAATGCTGATACCATGCATGATTTCCCATGTAGATGTAAGTCGAGGAATTGCACCCAATTAGGTATAAGACCAGTTTACTATGTGCAAGGGGATCAGTGGATGAAAAGGATGATCAAGAAAGTGAAGGATGCTAAATGTCGGTGGTCTTCAAACCATGAGAAGGATGACAAAGATTTATTATGGATGAATGAAACTTTATTATGGATGATAACTATAGGGATCATGACAAATGCATGTGAAAGATACCCACAATCAACTAGGAAGGCATGAACATAGATCCAAGAACAAACATGATCTTGCCCCTAGTCAAGCTGAAAACCAATTGATAGGTGATGATGATGATTCCAATGTTGTTTGATAGGGGAAGGACACATCCTGAAACAACATGAGGATGATGATTATGTGACTAAAGGATCAAGGTTTGCAACAGGGCTAGGAACAAAGCCAATAAATATTTTGGATGATACACTAGGTTGCATAGCAAGATTGTATGGATTAGATTCATTGCATTTGGAATGACTAGCCTTAGAACTAGATGAGATTATGGAGGGAGCTTGGATAAGTGGATTATAATCCTTAAACAATGACAAGGGAAAACCAAGTCCAATAATAGGTATGAAAGGATAATGGATTGATTTTGGCAAAGGATAAGAGACATGAGGATTATTGGCTAATAGAATTAGCATATGATCTCCAAGGACTATGTCGCGCAGGATTAATTTATTTTCCAAGATATGGGTTTGGATAAATTCTATGAAGGAAATGACATGATATTTCATGGGTAATGTATGACCAAAGGATAAACATGTCAAGAATTTTCCCAAAGCATGATTTATGTTTGTGCCCCATTTCTTATCAAGATCAAGGTAGGTGGGAGAAGGGATGGAAACAATATGGATTAGATGGAAATGTGATGAAAAGGCATGGGAGATAAGACAACTTTCCCCCAAGTTTAATGGTCCACATAGATAATCTATTTTACACATGATGCCTATTTGCCAGGTTTTCATCATGGTACTTATCCAATGCGCCATACAAATGGTTTTCACTATTGGCAAATTTTTTCTCTTTACTATTTTTTTTTTCTCTTTTGTTTGGATGATGTCACACAAGATGCCTATTTGTTAGGTTTTCATCAAGGTGACATATTTTTTGACTTTTTATATCAATTTGATGTTTTGGATGACCACTGATTGTTTTGAATCTTTTGATGGTGTTGATGTAGATACTGGTGTCATGATATGCCAATAGTGACCTTTATGGAGTAATTGTCTTGTTAGGATCATAACACTTGCATACAACTGATCGATGTCATTGTGATCCTCTTTGATACTAGGTTTGGCCTTATCGAAATACACACATCATGATAAAGTACCATGGGAGTCCTTATGATAAAGAGTTGCTGCCAAGATGCGATGAATTTGTGAGGTATAATTTTTGGAATGATGGATGATGGTAGCCATGGAAGGATTATTTGGAAGTTTGGAAGTTTTTATTTTCCAAACTTGGGATGGTGGGTGATGGAGTTTGGAATTTTGATTGGGATAGCTTTTGGAACCAACATTTTTATATTCCTTTCTTGATGACCATTTTGAAGGAGGTGGAAATTTACTATATGTGAGAGTCCTCTTTTCTTGTGGCTCCATATTCTATTGACTTTTAAATTTGGAATATTTTCTTTGCTTGAGCCAATTTTCTTTGGGATCCATTTTAACTTTATTTGTCCACTTGTATTTTTGTTTGATTCAATGGCCTTTGAAATTTGATTTTGAACTTTGGATTTATAATAATTTTCTTTTTGTTGGTTCCAAATGAAAGATTTATTCATGTTGGAATGATGGTTTATGGTATGGATGGAAGGAGTGTTGGCAATAATCTTATGACAAGGACTACTCATGACCCCCATTTTGATGTTTGTATTAGATAAAGTTGCCCCCAATATCAAGGAGGTATCACTAACACCATTTGATTATCTAACTGAAGAATAACCAAGATCTTGATGTCTAGGATTTTCATAAAATTGTATTGGTTCTCGAATGCCTTGCTCATGTAGGCCTAGTCCTCTTCCTTGATACTGCATACTTTGATAGATTTTGTTTGCGACGGGGTACTTTTTGTTTTGAAAGCAAGATGCAAACCTAACATTGTGTAGCTGCAAACCATTACTCAAAATTTTCTCATCTCTAAGAAAGCCTACTTTGACAAAAGTAGATGCTCCTAGTTGATAGGATTTTTTGGTGTTATAATTTTTCATGCTTGTTTCTTCTTGATCATTTGGGATGTCAATTTGATCCATGGTAGATTGTGTATCTTCTTCTTTGACTTGATCAATGATAGCTTCTCTATATTCTTCTTGATCCATAGTATCATTTTTATGTTCTTGCTTGACATGATCAATAGTAGCTGCTTTATGTTCTTCTTTGATGTTATCCATATCATTCATTTGACTATCTATGTGTCCAAAGGAGGTAAGTGTATCATTTTGGGAAATAGAGGTTTTTTGTGTTTGGATGGGACCAACTTCAAATTTTTGATCATGGATGGTGTAAAGGTCGCTGAGAGGATCATTTTGGATTTCTTGTTCAATGGTAGGATCTTGGTTAAAAATAGGTGTATCTTGGATGACATGATTGGGAATGGGATCTTGATCAAGGATAGGTGCATTTTGGGTGCCATGATTATCTAGAAGGACTTCTTGGATGGAATTAAGGATGGGGTCATGGGATGAACTATTTTGATCTTGACATGTGAAGCTATGATGTCATGCTTTGGACTTTTATTTTGACATGTATCCCAAGGTGTAGGCAATGTGATGTAGTTTTGGAGACCTTGACCAAATGTATTTTCATGACCAAATGTAGCTTGGGATGAAGTGTATGGAAATGGGCTAGTGGATGATGGACTAGGATAGAATGTGGAGGATTGGAATGGACTAGTGGATGATGGATTATGATAGGATGTGGAGGATTGGAATAGAGTAGTGGAGGTTGGTTTCCATTGTCAAAGTTAGGATAGGGATGACTAATGGAAATTTGTTGTGGATCAATGGCATGGATTGTGCTAAGGGACTCTTGTTAGTGAGGGTAGATGAATGAAGGACTAAAGCTTATGGATTGTTGGTAAAAAGGGTATGTGAGTGGTTGGTATTGGCAATTGAGGATTGATTGGTATTCAACTTGACTACGAAGAAGATCAAGGTAGAGTGAAGACATGATTATGAATTTGGATTAGGATGGATAAAACAAACTTAGTGAGGACCATACAAAAATTGTGATCTTTGGATGACAATGCAAGGTTTCAATGCAAAATGGATATGAAACTGTGATATTTTTTTGTGATTTTTAAGGATATAAGGATGCAAAGTGCCAATGTACCTAAGACCAAGATTAAGGAATGGTGGAATGATAATGACCCTATTACCAAGGATATGATTTGCAAGGATGAACCTATGGGTAAATGCAAACTAAAGATGTCACTAATGGAAGATTTGAGCAATTTTCTTTCTGGTTTTTGATAGAGGTTGTTTGATATCAAATTGGACAAGTTTGGTCTTGGGTTCTAGACTACAAAATTTGGAATTGTTTCAAGTTGAATGTGTGTCTTTCCAGATTTGTGTAATGGTGTTTGTTTGAATATTTGAGAAAAAACTTGGAAAACACAATATCTTGTCTTTGAAAATTTGAAAACATGCACAATGAAGACAAGCACAACCCTAGGTTAAGCAAGGACAATATTCACTAGATTCCATGTGGGTTTTCCAAACTGTACTTATTCTTAGCGTGTGAATCCAGAAGATTGGCTGTACGGGATCTCCCTTACATTGCACTCACTTGTTAGGCCAACCAAGCTTCCAACCCCCATAAAACTCCCATGGCAGGTTGATCACCTCTACTAAGAACTGCGAGAATGTGGATGCCTTCACAACGACCGTTGCTGTGCTAGAAAATAGAAGGATTTTGGCAACTACACAAAGGTTTTTAGTTCGAGACCCCCGTTCGAGTGGCCATACATGGGGCACAAGATTAAGCTCCATTTAGGAGGCACTCCAACTTGAAGAGGTTACACTCAATAGGGTTTTGGGGAGTAACTTGGTCCATGTGACACATCCGCACTTGTAATCCTAGGATTTCCCTTAAGATTCACATTTATATACTGGTTGGGGATAGCTCGGCCAAAGAGCTCTGTTGCTGGTCTCAGTCGCCTTGGGGTGAGTACTTTTTCCCACCAAGGAAGACCCAAGTTCTAGAGGCAATAACCGTTTCTCTTACACCCAGGATCACATAAATGCACAAGGGGAGAGGATACTTTGATTATTGCATCAAAGGGTAACACAAAATTGAAGACACTTGTAAATTTTAATTACCAAATTATAATGCGAGGAGGACACACAAGACACTTTGTTTATTTTAAAAGTTTAAATTGATGTGAAACAAACAAAGTTCATTTTAAGCCAATGACATGAAATGCATGTTCATTTTAACCAATGAGTGTGCATGAAATTTGTGTTCATTTTAATCCCATGACATGAAATGCATGTTCATTTTAACCAATGATTGTGAATGCAATTTGCGTTCATTTTAAGCCCATGACATGAAATGCTTGTTTATTTTAACCAATGAGTGTGAATGCAAATTGTGTTCATTTTAACCAATGAGTGTGCATGCAATTTGTTGTAGTTGTTGAAAACAAATAAAATTGATTATGCCTAAAGAAATGAAAAAATCAATTTTTTTTTCTAAAGAAACAATTTTTAGACTCCCTCCAAGTTGTGCCACATGTTAAAAACAAGAGATTAATAACTCAAAAGAAAAGGTTAATGGCAATAGAAAATTAAAACAACCATAACTTTCTCAAAACTTAACGGAATTTCAAATCGTTTATATCCATGGAAAGTTAAAACTCAAACCTTCAAAATCCAAAAAATATTTTTCCAAGATTCAGTATGAAAAAAAAACGTTATAGTCAAAAGAAAACACGGGTTTCAACAAGTAAACTAAAAAAACAACAGATACTAAAATAGCCATAACTTTATCAAATCTTAACAAAATTTTAAACCGTTTGAAGTTTCAGAAAGCTGAAAATGAGGGCTACAAAAACCAGATGATAATTTTTAAAGAATTTATGCGTCCATTTTTTTGTGCTCAAAAGAAGATGACGGGATTTTATGTAACTTTTTTACTATAACCTGCAAAACAACCAAACAAACAAGAAAACAAATATTTTGTTTTTTCTAAAATTATGAGATTCACGTCAGGTTCACCAATGTAAGATGGGGAAAATCAAATTAGATTAGATTAAGTGACAACCAACACTTCTAAACTAAAATCCCAATCTAAACAAGAGAAAACAAACAATGCATGAGTAAAATGAAAGCATCACACTAAAATACTCCCCATGCTTGAAGTTGATTCACTTCTCTTGCTCTCTTATTTCTCCTTTTGCAATCTTTGCCCTCAGATTTGTAGTCTAACTTATGCAAATATCTGCAAATTGTAAGTAGAAAGTTGGAGACAAAATGACTATTAAATTGAAAATGAAGGAGAAGGATTGCTTTTATAGACAACCATTCGAATGGACGAATGAGATTGATCTTCTAGAAAGATTCTAAGATCAATGGACGAGGATTCATGAGAGGGAGGTTACGAAATGGATGGCCAAGATCAAGTTTCTAGAAAGATGCCAAGATCTATGGTTGAAAATTGATGCAACCAAAATATGCCATACATGGAAAATATATGACATCGATGACTATGACGCCTGACGACTATGACAGACATGTAGGACATGCAGACTATGACATGAAATAATGACAAGGGATCTTTGACCAAAATAGAGGGATAAATAATTTATTTTAAATAATTTATTCAAAAATGGAAGAGGATGACAAGTGGCAAATAAATAATTTATTTGCAGGAAATGAAAAAAGAGATTTAATTAAATTCATAAATTTAATTAAAGGAGGAGATAGAAATTGAATATGGATAATTGATTTGGATCAATTATTTAAATGAGAAGAAAAATACATAAATAAATAATTTTGTCAATTATTTAATTATAGAAGAATAAAGGTCAAATAATAATTATTATCTAACTATAGACATGCGATGAAAGATAAATAATGATTTATTTAATTATTGAAGAAAGGGGTATTAGTGACAATTAATTTATTTTAATTGATCAGGATAGAATAAAGATTGGAAAGTGAATTAATTAAATAATTAAAAAAATATTTAATTAATAAAGGAATATGATCAAGAATAATTAAATAATTAAAATTATTTAATTATTAGAGGATGATGACTAAGGAAAAATGCTCGTAGATCTTAAGACATTTTTCAGTCTACAAATACATTTTTGTATGTTATGATGCCTCTAACATGCATTATTCTAGGGAGAATAGCCACATCTAATTGTAGAAGGTGATCTCCCCATAAAACCACATGACTTACACATGATAATGTATTGGACTCTTTTAGGGATAAGAGATGTTTGATTATGTTATCATGTCTAAGACATACATTTTTCAGGGATAATAACTTGATTTTACTATATTTTGTAGAGAGATTAGCTTCTTCCCATTGGATGAGGCTATTCTCCCTACAAAAATGCATTTCATATGCATCATAACCATCATAACCATCATCATGTTTTAAAAATAATAATTTGGAATGGACAAAAAGCCCAAAACATCACCATTTTCAAAATTCACCATTTTATAGGTTGCTCGAGAGTGCGAAAGGGAGTTATAGGCATTTGGAGGCCAAAGAAGAGTGACCACTCTCCCTACCAAAACAAATTTGACACATGAGAAAATAGCTAGTAGGTATGTATATCTACCAGAAATATAAGCCATTTTTCCATTCTACTTAGGGACTTTCAAGAATTGAATGAATATTCGTTCCAAAAAGCAGTATTCATTGATGGGTTTCCAAGGGTTTTCCTTGCAAAAAAAGGGTTTTCATTTGATACATAGAGTTCATTATGTGATTTTATATGGAGGGTTTTATAATTTTATGATTTTGATGTTTAGTCCAAAAGTATCAAAAATGAGGAAAACTATCCAAATTGAGCTCATGTGTGACTAACCAATTTGGTTGTTATGTGTTCAAATTTGAATGTCCTCACATAGATAATGGCATGGACCAAGCTTCAAACCAAGATTAATGGCATGGACCAAGCTTCGTGGTAGATAGTTAAACCTTCATAGCTTGTGTGATATAACAAATTGCATGCTTCATAACACACTGCATTTTTCAACCTGCACATCACAACATACCCAAGCCCTTGTGAATTTTAAGCCCATATATGTAGGTGTGCATTACAAATAGAAGAACACCAGTTTCTTGCCATTATTGGAAATAATGAATAAGATTGTTGATAGTGGTGAATATTGTGTAGTGTAGGTTGTGAAGCATAATGTGTTTTGAAGCCTACCTTTACTTATACCCAAGATTTGTCTTGAAATGTAGATATACAAATGTATAGATGGGGTTCTATTTTATCAAATAACACATTTCTCATTAAAGGGGGACTCTATTAACCATCAATATATAATGTACTTCATACTATGCACTTCATTCTATTTTGTAAAAAATCATGTTGGAAAACCCTAGGTGTTAAGAAACGAGCAACCCAAAGAGTGTTGTAAAACCATTTGCAACCCAATTGGTTAGTACCCCTCACCAAGTGATTTGGTCAGTTTACTCCTCCAATCCTCCACATGCACTCCAACCTTCAGCTTTCAATGTGTAGATAGAAAACACAAAGTTTTTTTTCCTTCTTTCTCCAAACTGGAAATGCACATGTTATTCCATCTCTAATTCTTGTGCCCAAAAAAAAGTTCTGAAAATGATCACTTCTCGCACAAGCCATGGGGCTCGGTTTTAGTAGCTAGCAGGAGGTGGAAAAATTGACCTAGCGACACCATTGTCTCCTCACTACCGTTTCCATAACGTTTTCTCCTTTCTACCAATTTTGTCACTTTTATCCACCATTTGGCGGGCCCTGCACTATGTCATCTCATCATGTTATGTATGGTTTTATGTATGGTTTAATGTATTTTGGTATGTACATAGGTGCATCTTGTCGGCATAAGCATCTACACAATTGAAAACACATTGTGTTTCTAAAGCTCCAAAATGGGAAACAAGGAAAACTCATATTTGTAAAGAGGCTTCTACATTACAAAACACATTGTGTTTACAAAAATTTAGCATTATGTTTACAAAAAAACAATTCCATTACAAAATTTGGGAAGCCTAATGGCCATTTATGTGTTATTATGGCCTTGACTTTGTAGTTTGTATGGTATATTATACTATGTAAAAATAATTTCAATAACAATTTTCTGTAATCACAACCTTATGAAATCCAACTATGCAATGACGCTTCACAACTAAACAAAGGTACATGATTTAAATGGAGAAATACTCTAATATAAAATGATAAATGTTATTTTCTTTTACAAATATATCTGATCTAATTACCAAGGATCTAAAGGTTCCTATTCTATTTTGGGAGATAAATCATACTGATGTAGTGTTGGAGAAATCATCCTAAAATTAACACAAATCAATTATGAGAAGGATAATTAAAAGGATACAATATCACCTTTCACCGATGCTTTAAGCATTTCCCTTGCAACACTCACACTTCAAGGAGGAAACATGATTCAAGTAAAATTTTGGGATATAATATGCACACAATAATGTAACATTTATTTTATTAAATTAAACTACAAATTATTTGTATTCCCCACACTAAGCATCTCATCTAAATATAAATCAAAAATTCTAAATGCAAAATAAATTTTGGAAATTTAACTATCCAGTACACTTGCAATTCAAGCTATGACAACTAGAATCACTTGTATTTAGTGTAGAAGCTTCACATCTCCTGAAGCATCCTTCTCAATCCACCTACCCTTGTTTTGTTCAAATTTGTTTCCTCACCTATATCAACCACCTGGAAGAAAGACAAGTGTCAGTGATAGATTAAATTGACAAATTAAAGGCATTTGGTGCTACAAAGAATTCACTTTATTCCAAAATTCACCAGTATTGGATTATATGTTGTGTTGACTACAATATTCTAGCTTGCATAGAAAATAAACAAACATATTAAACTGTACAATGGGAATTTAATTTCCAATTTAACCTATCATTGACACTAGTAATCTATATCAGCAATTATATCTTCCATTTTTCCATTCTACTAGAACTATGAAGCATTGAAAATTCATTCAGATATATGAAAAAATCATATCTCCTTGAATATGAAAGAGGCCATTACTTGAATAATCAATAAGGGCAGAGAAGACAAACAAGAAAGATAACACACACCACTATCAAACTTCTATTTATATCATTACTTGTACATACAATTGAAAAATAATAGATTATTGCATGACACGTTGGTTGCAAATCATAGTGTGCATCAGTTATGCAAGAATCAAGGTTAAGATGTCAATGAAAACCTTAGTGATAACCCTGATTGACCAAAAAATAGTAGGTGATCACATTAGTTAAATATGATAATGCACAAAATAATTATAGATTGGAAAACATTCTGTGTTTCATTCTCCATGCTCAAACCTAAAGGGTGAAGAGAACATGGAGGAGTTGTAGGTGGGGAACATACAAAACATACAAAATTGAGGTGAGGAGTGACTAAGAAATTGGGTTGCTACTTGTAAAGGGTTTTAGAACAGTATGTGGGTTGCAGGTTTTATAACACCCAATGTTTTCCAACTTGGAATTTTAGAAAATAGTATGAATGCAATCAAAACCTTTTCTAATCAATGCAGTAACAACCCAATTGGTTTGTCACCCCTTATCTTGATTTAGTTAGACACCCACTATTTTCCAACATGCAGTTATTTATGTCTTAGTATGAACATAATGAAAAAGTTTTGTTTAGTACACAATAAGAATGTAATGGGACACAACTAATCTCCTAAAAAATGCACCTATATACATACAAAAATACATGAAACCATACATAAAAACATAAATAGAAACATACATAACATGATGAGATGACATAGTGAGGGGCCTGCCAAATGGGGGATAAAAGTGACGTAACTGGTAGATAAGAGAAAACATTAGGGAAATAGTAGCAAGGAGATAATGACACTATCAGGTTGGTTTTTCCACCTATCGGCCGATAAAACTATGCCCCATGGCTTGCACAATCATGGGGAGGAGTTATAGGTGGGGAATACAAAAAAAATACCAAATTGAGGTGAGGGGTGACTAAGAAATTGGGTTGCTACTTGTAAAAGGTTTTAGAACGGTATGTGGGTTGTAGGTTTAATAACACCCAATGTTTTCCAATTTGAAATTTTAGAAAATCAAAACCTTTTCTGATTAATGCAGTAACAACCCAATTGGTTTGTCACCCCTCACCTCATTTTGATTAGACACCTAGTGTTTTCCAACATGCCGTTATATATAGACCATATGAATGCAATGAAACAATTTTTTTTAGTACACAATAAGAATGTAATGAAGATCACCTTCAAAATTTATGCAGACCACATTGAATGAGATACATAAAATATAATGTATTGAGTGAAGAGATTCTCCTTGTTGTTGAGAAGTTGAGGAAGGTGCATGTGCAGTATGCGCAATGGGAAAATGACAACACAAAACTCAAGAAACATGTAGTAGAAAGTATGTAGTCGAAAAGGAATCTACTCTAAAAACACTTGAAAAGAAGAGAACCAAAATGAATGAGATATATAATTTATTGAATAAAGAGATTATTCCTCCTCTTCAAAATTTGATGAAGGAGTACGTGCACTATGTGAAATGGGAAAATGGAAATACAAAATTGGAGGCAACATGTACTAGAATGCATGGAATGAAAAATGAATCTTCTCTAAAAACACTTGAAAAGAAGCATAGCAGAGTGTCTGAGATACATAATGTATTGATTGAAGAGATCCTCCATGCTCTTGAGAAGTCAAGGAAGGTGCATGTGTAGTATAAGCAAAGGGAAAATGGCAATGCACAAGTGGACAAACTGAAGAGGTTTTGTATTGCACAAAAAATTGTGTAGGCAAAGAAAGTGAGAGATGTTGCTATGGATGGAGTTGAACAAGTAAATTCTAGATCATGAATAAATTTTATCTATTAGTTTTGAAGCTTCATAAGCATCACTTTCTTGAATAATAACTTGTAATTTTCCTATGACACATTGCACGAAATTGTCTTGTCCATCAAATTTTTTTCTTGAACTTCCCTGACTTATTATCCTTTTCAAAATAGTACATAGGAATTTGAATATTCTTTCTCTTGAAGAAAATTTTAATGCATTCCACTCAATTATCACCACACCTTGGCTAACTTCACTTTCCTCATTTCGTTTGAATGAGATGAAAGATGATTTAGCCAAACCGTGGTGAACATTGATTGGAAGTGCATTAAAAGTTGTGCTTCAAGAGGAAGATTATTGAAATTACTTTTTCACTCTCTCTAAAAAGCATAATAATGTTAGGGAAGTTCTTGAAAAAGTTTTTATGGACAAGACATCTTAGGTGCTTTGTGTCCCAGAAAAATTACAAGTATTGAGTTTGATATAATTAAATATAGACATCATGAGTCTAATGAAAACCTTTAGCTTTGTAGATAGTAAGAATGTAGTGAAGTTCATTCACCTTCACAATTTCAAGCAACTCCTACTTACACTAAAAGTTACATTTTAATTTCCTCATATGATTTAAAAATAAATCTAGAATATAATTTAGAACAAATAAAATGCTCGCACTAAACTAACTGACATGGGACAAAGTGTTTTCCAAAAATGCAAACAATATATATATATATATATATATATATGTTGCCAAAAAATAAAATTCTCAAAAAAAGCTAATTGAAATGGGATAGTGTTTTTCCTAAATTAATTTTTTTTAGCTCCAAAATACTTGAACAAATAATTTCATAATAAACTAATTGGCATAGGATAGTGTGTTTTCCAACACTACAAATAATGCGAACATTTTATTTGTTCCAATTAGATGAAAAAAGGGAAATGCCATATTTATGTCATCAAAGAATTGTTATAAAATATGAAGGTGGACTTCATTAAATTTTTGGAGTGTACGAAACAAAATCTTTTCATGAGGGAATAACTGAGAGGAGATATTGTGTTTTCCAACACTAAAAATAATGCGAGCATTTTATTTGTTCCAATCAGATGAAGAAAGTGAAATTCCATTTTGACTATAGTAAAGAGTTGTTCAAAAATTTGAAAGTGTACTTCATTACATTCTTGGTAATAATGAACAAAAATTTTCATAATGAACTAATTGGCATGGGATAGTGTGTTTTCCAACATTGTAAATAATATGATCATTTTATTTATTCCAATCAGATGAAAAAATGGAAATGGCATATTTATGTCATTGAAGAGTTGCTCTAAAATTTCAAGGTGGAATTCATTATGTATTTTTGGAGCGTACGAAACAAAATTTTTTCATGAGGGGATAATTGAGAGAGACAATGTGTTTTCCAACACTACAAATAATGCGAGCATTTTATTTGTTCCAATTGGATGAAAAAAGGGAAATTCCATATTTACATCACCAAATATTGGTTCTAAAATATGAAGGTGGACTTTATTACATTTTTTGAGTGTACGGAACAAAAATTTTTCATGAGGGAATAACTGAGAGGAGATAGTGTGTTTTCCAACACTGCAAACAATGTGAGCATTTTATTTGGTCTAACCCAATGAGGAAAGTGAAATTCCATTTTGAGTGTACCAAATATTTTTTCAAATATTTGAAAGTGGACTTCATTAAATTCTTGGTCATAACAAAACAATTTTTTTTCATAAAAAACTAACTGACATGGGATAGTGTGTTTTCCTACACTACAAATAATGAAAGCATTTTATTTGTTCCAATTAGATGAAGAAAGTGAAATGAATTTTCGACTATACTAAAAGAGTTTTTATATAATATTAAGGTGTAATTCAGTACATTTTTGGAGTGTACGAAACAAAAAATTTTCATGAGGGAATAATCAAGAGGAGATAGTGTGTTTTCCAACACTACAAATAATCTGAGCGTTATATTTGTTCCAATCAGACGAAAAAAGAGAAATGCCATATTTATGTCACCAAAGAGTTGTTCTAAAATATGAAGGTGGACTTCAATACATTTTTGAAGCGTACGAAACAAAAAATTTTCATGAGGGAATAACTAAGAGGAGACAGTGTGTTTTCCAACACTGCAAATAATGCGAGCATTATATTTGTTCCAATCAGATGAAAAAGGGAAATGCCATATTTACGTCAGCAAAGAGTTATTCTAAAATATTAGGGCAAACTTCATTATATTTTTGGAGTTTACAAACCAAAAACAATTCATAGGGGAATAACTAAGAGGAGACAGTGTGTTTTCCAACACTACAAATAATGAGGCCATTTTATTTGTTCCAATTAGATGAAGAAATTGAAATGCCATTTCAACTAGATACCAAAGAGTTGTTCAAAAATTTGAAAGTGGTCTTCATTAAATTATTGGATCGTAATGAAACAAAACTTTTCATAATGAACTAACTGACATGGGGACAATGTGTTTTCCAACACTACAAATAATACATGCGTTTTATTTGTTCCAATTAGATGAAAAAAGGAAAAATTCATAATTATGTCACCAAAGAGTTATTCTAAAATTCGAAGGTGAACTTCATTACATTTTTGGAGCATACAAAACAAAAAAATTCATGAGAGAATAACTGAGAGGATACAATATGTTTTCCAATGCTGCAAATAATGCGAGCATTTTATTTGTTCCAATTAGATGAAAAAAGGGAAATGCCATATTTACGTCACCAAAGAATTGTTCTCAAATATGAAGGTGGAATTCATTACATTTTTGGAGCATACAAAATAAAAACTTTTTATGATGGAATAATTGAGAGGAGACAATGTGTTTTCCAACACTATAAATAATGTGAGCATTTTATTTGTTCCAATCAGATGAAGAAAGTGAACTGCCATTTTGACTGTAGAAAATAGTTGTTCAAAAAATTGAAAGTGGACTCCATTACATTCTTGATTGTAACAAAACAAAACTTTTCATAAAAAACTAACATGGGACAATGTGTTTTCCAACACTACAAATAATGCAAACATTTTATTTATTCTAATCAGATGAAAAAGGGAAATATCATTCTGCACTTATCCAAATATACATTATATTTCTTAATATTATCCAAATATACATCCATAGTATGATTGCAGATTGGAAAACACAGTGTGAGGTGAGTACATAATTTTTGAAACCTCCAACCCACACAATGTTGTAAAACCCTCTATAAATTGAGGGAAAATGAAAACCCTTGTTTTCCCATCAATGAACACTTATCTTCACAACAAATAGCCATTCAATTCTTCATAGTCCCTAGGTAGAAGGGAAAATCGACATATATTTTTGGCAGATATACATACCTACTAGCTAGTTGCCCATGTTTGTCGCATACATCTTGGTACAAAAATTGATCACTTTTCTTTGGCCTACAAACCTTGCAACTCCTTTTTGAGCACACCAACAACCTTCAAAATGAGAATGTCAAAAATGGTGACAAAATGGGCTTTATGTGGTTTTAAAAATATATCATTTCATTGTAGAACCTACATCACATTTTCTAGCCTGGTTATATATTTTTCATGGTTTCTAGTTTCTCTAAACGATATTAAGTTATTTCACTTATATTTCCGTAATGGGTTGTCAATTATTTCATTCGACTTCCTCTAAAAGTTTTGTGTTTTAAGAACATTAAAATGGAAAAATTAAAAAGCCTCAACACAAAAAGACATAAACAACTTTGCATTTCAAATGAAAATCCCTTTTTGCAAAGAAAACCCTTTATTTTCCCATCAATGAAAACCCATCTTGGCAATGAATAGCCATTCAATTCTTCACAATTCCAAATAAAAATGGCAAAATGACATATATTTCTGGTAGATATACATACTTGCTAGCTACCTTCTCGTGCCCATCAAATTTGTTTTGGTAGGGAGAGTCACCACTTTGCTTCGGTCTTCGATCACCTGCAACTCCTCTCCACACTCTTGAGCAACCTACAAAATGGCAGATGCCAAAAATGTTGATGTTTTGGGCTTTTTTTCTATTCCAAATAATTATTCTGAAATTGCCAAATTTGGGGATTTTTGTGCATTCAAAATTATGATTTTGAAAACTCATCAGTGTTGCCACATTTTACTGACGAGGGGAAACCTGATGACAATGGAAATGACAGGTGCTTAAACATCCGTTAACGCCATCTGTCAAGTCTTTTTGTCAGTGCGTTTTTTTCCAGCATGTGGGATGGGCGATGGTGTTATGTTATAATGTTGCATGCATAGGTGATTTTTGTCGAGAGTTTAGATTCTCTCGTTAGAGAATAGGGATGGATAGGGAAGAGGAATAAATAGATTACTTCAATGGTGAAAATGGTGATAAAATTCTCTTTAGGATTTTTTATAGTTAGAGACAAAAATGGTCACGTAAATAGGGGTGAGGATTCGATAATTGAGCACCCTAATTTCATTTTTTTAAAAATACTACTTGGAGATTTCAAATCACTCTTATTTTTTATAGTAGCTTATTTGGAAAGTCCCTTGCTTATAATTAAGGTTTCAAGGTCACAACATCAAATATGATGTCACATTAGCATGCATGTTGTTGAGGTGTCCAAAAAGGTCCAAAACAAGTTGGACCGATAATTGTGCACTAATTCATGTTTAATTAGTGTGTTGATGTGGCATCACATTATGTGTTTATTTTTAGATCTAAGGAATACATTTCATTCAATTATGGTTAATCATCATCAAAACTAACAACTTTAAAGCCACAATTATTGGTGTAAAATTGTTAAAACTATTAGACATTACATCAACAAATGCTATAACAACTATTGGAACATGCTCAACTACTAGGTCCTTTCCCCTATAACAAGGTCAAGGATTATTTAATGGTTTGGCACATGATCTATATTGATGCGAATAAAACATTTTTCTTATTAATCTAAAATTCATGGAAGTGCTAGTAAGTTTAGAATATTTTCTTTGTTTTCTAATTTTATGTTTATTGATAATTTGTCAAGTATTTATGTTGTCATTTTTGAAAATTTTATGTTTTAATTGTTAAGTGTAATATCACCTTTTAAAAATTTGATTATATTCAATTGAATGTGTGATCATTCCAACTATTATGCAACTACTCCAATGATTTTATATTGGTAATATTATTGATCCTACATCTCATTTTTCATACATTAATTTCTTGCATGTGGCATTCTTGCACTAATTTTGGCCTAGAAACTCTTGTTCAATCCATCTTTGGATGATCCTAGCATAGATAACTCTTTGTTAGCCTTCCTAATTATGGATTCAATATTATTAATATATTGTAAAAAGTTTTTTATGAGTTTTCAAAGAGGATTATCTTTGAGAGATCTTGCTCTTGCATCCCCATGCATATATAGCAATAGGTTTGAACATATAATTGAGATAATTATATAAAAATTATTAACATCTCTATCTCTATAGTTTTCCTTTAGCATAAATTTTACTCCCTCAATCTTACTTTTTTGGCTTTTGTACTTTACTTTCATCATGATCCAAAGTTTGGAGAGGATAAGGAGGTTACAAAATGGGAACCTAAGGATGATCTTGCCAACAACAAAATTTTTTCCCTCGTCTTGAATAAGGGCAAGTGCACCAATCTATGACACAATTTAGGTGCCAAATTGAAAAAAAGTAAAATAAAAACCTGAAATAAGCCATTTGGCGCACGCCAAATGGCTCATGCCAAATGGATTATTTGACATAAAAGCCAAAAATCGGGTTTCAAACCCTCATTTTGTCTTCAACCCATGGCTTGAGGAAGAGGATTTCAGGTCTGCAACTCGCGCTCACCAAATCTCTTCCATTGTTTGCATCCTTAGCTTGCCATTTTCCACGAGGATGCTACCAACATGTTGGAGAGGTCGAAGATTGCAAAGAGGTATGAATTTTTATTCTATTTATTTCAAATTTGATTTAGAATGCAAATTTAAATAGGTTTTTATACTAATTTTTTTTCTAATTCTTAGGGAATGAATCTCCACCTTGAAACATTGAGAATTCACAATCACCCCCTCACGAAGAACCTTCTATACAAGAACAACCTAAAACCCCTCCATCAATTCATATGGATCCTCAAGGAACACAATAAAATATTCAAAATCAAATTAAAAACAATAAAAGAAACATTCAACAATTAATTGCAAGATTAACCGAGCATGCCGAAACCCACACTTATAGGAGAGGGATTTCTGAATCATTGCAGTCAATTGTAACTCATGTAGGAGAAATGAGCGAGCAAATGAATTTTTGGTCAAATAAGAGGCATGCGATCAGACAATCTTATGCTAGTGGTTTGTCATATGCAGATGTCAAAAAACTAAAAATTAACAAAGATGACTTGTGTGCCCTATTTATAGACCCAAAAACTAATGAACCTTTGTCTCATGCATGTAGGAGGTTCCCCATCCATTGGTGCCACCATGAGTTAATTAATTTGTTTTTTGGGAGTGTTGGTGGATGGTATTTGACCAACCTCCATGCAATAACCATGAGGTGTACAATAATTTTTGAGGAAAATCTATTGTGAGTTTGTCCTCAATAAAATGTCAAGCTATTTTGACATCTTAGACTTTCCGAGTAGAGGTGGGGGCTCCACACATGATAGACCTGCTGCACATTGTAATCCACAGTTGGCACCGAGAGCCTTGGGAAGACCCATGGTGGAGCATGTCGTTGTTCCTTCTATTATTAAGGACAGTGCAGAGGTGGACATGATGAAGTCAATTGGCTCACTCACCTAGACCATTTTACAGTGTGCGAGTCCTCTAGTAGATCCTGCTGTGGAGGAGACGTGTAGGCCCCGAGCTCCACCTCACCATTGTGGCGCTTGTGGTTCTATTTGTACATATGATTATTAGGGTGCTCATGATGTAGCTACATAACCTACATCAGTTGTAGAGGCGATAACTTTCACAGATGATATTTTGAATGATACATTCGGCATTGACACTTAGGTAAAATTTAGCAAGTTATTTTAATGTTGTTTATTAAATTATATTTTAAAATTTAAGAATAACTAAATTAGTAGAATTTTGATATGATGAAAATTTAGGGTCACATTTTTCATGAGGCATGCTCTATTCCTACAGACCCTTATACATTCTTGATGATGAGTCCACAGGTATGCAACTAGTATTAAAGATATTATTATTGTATTTGAACAGTTGAATGTTATATTTGAATGTTTGTCTCATAACATGCTTTAAATTTCAAACAGTTTCCTGGTGCAACTTCTTCCTCCACACCTCATGATTCATATACTCAAACAACGTACACTCAGGTAGCCTTTAATCATTAATGGTATTGAAAATCTATGTTAGCTAGTTTTTATAATTTTGCATATAGACAAATCTAAAAAATTGATGAGAAACACAAACATTGCATTCAAGTATTCCTTGATCGTGTCACATTATGTTCTCCTAATTCAGTTTTTGTTCCTTTATTCCTTCCTAATCCCTTACCATTAACATTTAATATGCCACCCTATTTTTCATTATCCCCTCCTAGACCATCCCACTAATATCTTCTAGTCCATGCTATGTGTCATTATGTCTTTCTACTCCCATCTTATTGTACCCATTATTATATCACCCTAGATGTTCCATGATCCCTTATGTTCCACCATATGTTCCTTTATATCATTCTATGTTATACCATATTTATCCACATTTCATCCTAGATAACTCTTCTCTATTATTGCTACACATAGGTCAAGTTCACACTTCGTGTACTATAGTCAAACCCTATACACCTCCTAATTCACCCTATGTTGCATTATTCCCTAATAATCGCATCCCATTAACCTCAAATTTTCCACCCTATATTTTTTTATCCCATCCTAGCCTATCCCATCAATCTATACTAGTCCATCCCATGTTCCATTAATCCCTTTGGTGCAGGGGCACCACTCTTTTCTATGTTTCTTCATTAAGTGTCTGATAGGCAAGGTGTGTTAGGATTTTTGAGCTGAGTCCTGTTATGCCTTGCATAACCACCCCATCTTTTGCCTTGGTCAAAATGGGCCCCCCTTGTTGTTCTTTGTCTTTGTTGTTTTTCAAACAAAGTTTGGAGTTATTTTGCTTCTAACACTTTGTTTGTTTTTGGTTTAGCCTGTCAGAACCGGAACCGGAACTAAATCGGATTTTGAAAGTTCTTTTGAAACTAGTTTTGGTTCTCATCTCGATAGTCTTTTCTTTTTGCTTTTGTTTTGTCTTTAGTGGAACCAGAGCTGGAATGGGTGTTAAGTTGGTCTTTATTGAAAATTGTGAAATCATAATCCATTCCGCCCCCGCCTCCGCTATTTGTATTTTGTTTTTAGTCTAAGTCCTTTTGTTTTGTTTTATTATGTCGGTCTTTTGCTTTACTTTTTGTGTTTGGTTTTTCTTTGTGTTTAGTTGGCAGACCTGGAATCAGAATGGAAATGAAGTTTGGAAATTTCTTAAACTTTTGAATTAGTTTCCATTTTTGGTTCTGCCCCTGCCACTTTTGGATCGTTGACTTTTTGACTGGAGTTACACTACAGAGAAGTGTTTGTTCTCTTTTAGTTCCGACTCCACCTTAACTGTGCTTTAATGCATTAATGACAATTGCTCGTGTAGGTAGAAATATTCATTTTTACCTTCATTAAGGGTTAAATGAATCATTATGATCATTGTTAAGAGATCTAGGAGCACGAAAGAGTAGCAACGGAGTTCATTTGAGCAAATTGATCAAAAGAAAGGAAGGATATTGCATGTGAATCAGTTCAAAGGTTAGCTCGGGTTCTTTTGCATTTGAGGTAGGGTTTTTTTTATTGTTATTGTTCTTCGTTTATTTATTGTCGTGTTTGTTGCGTTTTGCTTTATATCTACTCATGCTTTGAATCATTTCGTTCTAAATGGATTTGTATTTCTTGGTATGATTGTACAAGTAGGTTCTTGTTTTATTTCATTTGTTTGCTTATTTTGGGTTTCTTGTATTGTCGTTTTTGATTCTTTTTATTTTAGAGTGTGGTCGCTTTCACGTTTTAGTCATGAACGCGTCATGGTGGTTTGATTTGCAGTAGATTAGATTAAATTAGGGTTTTGAATGGTGTTGGTTAAAGTTAAGGATCTACAGTGAGGTAGATTAGATTTATCATTTTTACTTAGGGTTTTGTCGTGTATTTTGTTCTGGTAAATGGTAAGTTTTAAAACCTATGCCCTAGTTTTTATTGGATTTGTTAGATTAGGGTTTCACATCTTTCAGTGATCACAGTTAAAGGTTAAAATATGATGCTCTTAAATGCAGTCGTTCCCCATGGTCATATGAATGTAGTGTTTTTAAAGCCCCTGTTCGTTTTTAAGCGACTTCAGTTTTAATCACGAAGTTATGTGGTAAATCAACAAATTTTTTTTTGATGTCATGGTCAATCTAGGCGGAGGCGAGATCGATTGTGAACTTGAGAATTCTGTTTTACAAAAGTTATCAATTCCATTTCCATCCTGTCTCCAGCTTCGCGGATAGTGAGAAGTCTTCTTTGGAAATAATAATAACCTGGCAGAAGCGGAGGCGGAATGGAAATAGAAAATGAAAAAGGAAAATATGAAGAAAACCAAATCCCTTTTTGATTCCGATTCCGGTTCCGATCACCTTTCCGATTTTGACTCCGAGCCCGTTTGTTGTTAGTGAAGTATCTATATCAGTTTTGGCTCCGATTCTGACAGTATTGTAAAAGAGATTGTTTTACGGTCGTGTTTCTGCCTAGTTCCGCCTCCGGTGCATGTATGAAAGGTATGGTTTGTTTAAGCATGTTTTATGATGATATCTAAAGATCTAATTAGAGGTTTGCTTGCAAGAAAGTTGAAAGATGTCAGGAACATCAGGGGAAGCTGCTCAAAGGAACCAGCCTGCTGGAACATCAAAGGCAACACCAAAACCAAAGAAGTTAAAGCCAAAACAACTGCCTTATACCTTGAGGTATAATCATAGGAGTCCAGTTGTGAAGGTTAGCAAGGTGGAATCCGACTGGGCAGACATCATTGATACCAAATTGGGCCAGTACAACTTTGAGGAGGCATATGTTGAAACATTCAATGAGGATGCAACACCAAGAATGAAGAGGATTGTTGAGCTTGGTTTGGCTCATATTACGTTGTTTCCTTTGTCAATCCAATGCCCGAAGTTGATCCTAACAGCAGCTAGTGCCTACAATCCTGCTACAAGACTATGCATGGATTCACAGAACAATGTGATCATCAATCTTACTCCTCAAATGTTTCAAAATATATTTAGTGTTCCAAATCCCAAGAACTTGGTGTAGCTAACTGAGGCAAAGGCTTTTGAGAAGTATAGCAAGCATAAGGACTCCAATAAGTCTCATCTAAACAAGAAGTGGTTAAAGACATAAAATAAGTCTTTAAGTAAACTTGCAGATCAGCCCAAGAGGGCAGATTTTTATAAGGAGGTGTTCGATTTAATCATGATGCTATCAAGAGTTTTTGGGAAGAGGGATACACTGCGGTTCAAGGAATGGATGTTTCCTTTCATCCAGACAATCTTAAATGGAGCCCAAGAGTTTGATTGGCCAATGATTGTCTCTAATGCCATATATGATCAATTGACTAATGTTAGGGAGACCAAGTGTTTCTTTATGACCTCTTACATTGTTTATGCAGCAGCAAGATTGGGGATTTTCCCAGGTTTGAACAAGGTGGGCATAATGGGAGCTTTGGATGGACAGAAGAGGGTATGGGAGCACTATCATCAGTTGTCTCTTCAAGTTGCTGAGACTCATTTCAGAAAGGTCAATGATGCATTTTTATATGTGGTCATCAACCAATTGAATGGAGATGCAGGATATCAATTGAGTCAAGAAGCCATGGCATTCATTGCTGAATGGGGATGCTGGTATATCCAATACCCCAAATTTACATATTTCAGGTTATTTGGTTTTGAAGGCCACCCACACTTGCTGCCAAGGTGCTGCAGTAACAAGATAGTGCTAATGGAGTTTGTGTATCAAGCTCTTGGAGTTAATGCTCGGTTTGGGATTAAACATAAAACCTGATGTCATAAGTTTCCCATGAAGTTGGGTGAATATAGCTTTCAACACTTGGTAGGAGCAAAGGTGGTTTGGAATGAGCTGATACAATTGAAGTTAGGATTATACATAGCTCGGAAGTATTTTGATCCAAAGGGTAAGATGCATGCATTGTTGGCTTCGGTGTTTACTAAACATTTCAACTTTTTAGAAGACTTCTGGAGTGATCGACAGGATGAGTATGATCTAAGGAAGAATAATTATGAAAGATTGTCTATTTCACTCATGTCAGAGCTAGGTATTAAAGAGAACATTCCTGACACATTGGTGGATGATGGAATTGTACTGGATCCATCCTATGAAGCTTTGAAGATTGGCACCAAGGGTCTGGATCCAATTGATTGGAATGCTGAAGAAACCATTGATATCAAGAAAATTGGAAGGATAGTGTTGGATAGGAGTGTGCAGTGGTTAATGTTAAGAACTCAAGATCCTCAAGAATCAGCCCCTAAGAAAGGTAAAGGGTACAAAAGGATCAAAAGGAAGACACCTCCCAAAGAGCCATTGGAATTCCTTCCTCCGGATATTGATGAGATAGAACTTGAGGCAGTAGATGATGAAGAGGAGACACAAGAAGAAGATGTTCCAGTAGGATCTGCTATTTCAACACCTATGTTAGGTGAGTCATCTGCCCAAGTCCCAATTACAAGGAAGAAGAGTAAGGAAATTCAAGAAGGATCTCTTCATAGATGGCTGAAGCTGACAAGGGGAAAGAAATGGAGAAAGAAGTTCTAGAGGTTGGGACAGATTTAGATGAGACTTTGTCAGAGAAGGATATACAAGAGAACATGCCTCTAGAAGAGGACATGGAGCAGTTTTTGACATATGAAGATTAGTGGAAGTTGTTTGAGGATGCCAAAAGAGATTCTGATGCAAGGGATACAATAGAGAAACAAAAGGAAATTGATGCTAAGGTAAAAGCTGATGTTGTATTGCATCAGCAACAATTGAAAGCAAAACAAGTTAAGGAAAAGGCAACAGTTGATGAAGTAGAGAGAAAAAGAAGGGAGCAAGAACATGAGCTCAGGGTCAAGGAAAAGAACGACAAGTTGGAGTTAATACAGAAAATTCATGACCTTGAGGAGGAGAAGGCAAGGAACCGAAGGGAAAAGGAAATCTTGGTTGCTAGGTTAAAACTTATAGAGGAGGCTCGCCAGAAGGAAGAAGAAGAAGAAAGTGTAAGAAAGAAAAAGGATGCTAAAGAGTTGGTGAAGAAGCAACAAGAGGAAGAAGCAAAAGTAGAAAAACTTAAGGCCTTAGAGGCAGAGAGATTAGAAAAAGAAAGACTAGAGGCTTTGGAAAAAGAGAAACTTGAAAAAGAAGCTCTAGAGAAGGAAAAGTTGGAAAAAGAAAAGGTAGAGAGAGATCGGTTGGAAGAAGAGAGTAAGAGGAAAGAAGAGGAAGAAAGGAAAGAACAAAGAGATAGAGAAGAGGCTGAGAAGTTGGTGTAGATGCATATACTACAAGAATGACAAGAGAAATCAAGGGTTGACTCTCAACCTCAGGTAAATGTTCAACCACCTTCTACAGTTGTTGCTTCCTCATCTATGATGACTACCACTCCAAGTGCTCCTACTTGGCTAAAATTGGACCTACAGAAGAGGGCAATAACACCTCCACAACCTCTCAATTGGGAGGATATGATGAAGGGGATTGAGTAGGAAAGGTCTAAAAAGAAGGCTAAGATTCTACATTCTACCCGACTCACCGACAAAGGAGAAATTGTTGCTGAATGTGCCATGCCAATGACAGAAAAGGAGGTAGGGGACATGCAGCTAACAGATTATCAGTTAAGTACTGTCAACTTAGGAAGGCCCACTAGGAATCAATAGATGAACTTGATTGATGTGGTGGCTTCAACAACCAAGTCAGGAATGATCGAGGATAAAAAAAAGAATGATGAGCTTAAGGCTCAATTGGATCAACTACATTCATTCTTGAAGAGTGTCTCCTCTCCAAGATCACAACAGGTAGCAGCCATCAAGACTCCTATTTTGTTAAGCAAAAAGGAGGTAGATGATTTGGTGTAGGTAAGAGGCAAAGCGGAGATGGTAGACCAATGGGTGGACAAGTTAAACCGAGAGGTGGCTGAAGTTTTGGTTAAAGGTTTTGAAGCCTACAAGGACACAAAAGGGTTAATAAAAGAGATGCATCAATATATTGAGGCATTAGAAAAACAAGAAGAAGAGTACAAAGAGTATAGTCAGAAATTGGAAAGAGTGGGTGCATTTCCTTTAACTACTCTTTTGGAGCAATCAATACTTGAGGAGGACAACAAGGATTTTGTGGAGAAAACCTCTCATATACTCCGGTTTAGAACTGAATTTTTGTGTAAGCATAAGAATGAAATTCAAGAGACTGTTAATAATTTGACTGAGAAATTGGAAGAGCTAGAAGTAGTCATTGCCATTATTGTAGATGTAAATGTGTTGAAAAAAGAAGGCATGCCTTTGAGTCAAATTAAAGAGAAGTGGGATGAAAGGTTCAAAGGACTCATGCAGAAAGAGAATGATGGAGAAGAGTTGGTAATAGATCGACTAGTGGATGTAAAGGAAGAAATAAAAGCTGTTGGGAGAGAGTTGATAAAAATAAGAAGTATGAGAGAGTTTTCTGCAGCAGAATTGGATCAGATCAAATTTGAAGATAGCTGGATTGATGGGCCAGAAATAGATGCCTCACAACAAGTCTGCACTAGCTATGATGAGTTCATGGCAGATCCAGCTTCACAGGCATGAATCCATGCATGCATAATTTTCCTCTTCTTTGCATGTTGCATGTATACAACACTGATAATTCTTGGGGGCGCATGACTTCTTTTTCTCTCCTATCTTCTATTTTTAGTTAAACTAAATGTCTAAATGTAAAGACTCAAGATCAAATTGATCTGAGTTTCCAAGAGAATTTTGGTTCCTAAAAGGGTGGATAGCCTAAAATAGAAGTGGAGTTCGAGGTTTTGTATATCTATAAATACCCAATGGGTATCATATTGTAAAGGTCGGCTAATTGAGAATAGGATTGGCTTACCTAAGATTAGGAGATAGAATTTTGTATTGATTTTATAGAGATACTTTGTACTTGATCTTTTTATAGTTAATAGAATTACAGGTTTACGCAATATGGAGTTAGCATTGAGTTGTTCTATTTGATAAGGCTGATAAGTTATAATCTATCTGAATGCCAGTGATTGTGCTAAAGAATGATAGTTTCTTATGTGATGAAAGTCATTAGAAGAAACTAGATTTAAAGATTATCTTGTTAGATTATCATTGAATTGAAGTTATTAAAAGTCTGTTGATCTATAATCTTGATGATGAATGAATGTGTGTTGTTTTGAAAGTCTTCGAACTATTTGTGATGTGTGATTGTGAAGTTAATTAAGCACCTAAAATGTATGCAGTGGTATAGATTATGCTATAGATTGTGTCATCTTATGGTTTTCTTGATCTGATTAGAAGAACATTCATTATTTGAAGATATATGTCTGGATGATAGATATATTTGATTCATACTTACTGGTTTACCCCTTTAATCTATCTTTTTCTTTTGTTTGAAACCCCATTGATTTACCAAAATAGTTTGATAAAAGAAGTCATCGCTTGAATATTTTACTAGCATAGGCCCCTTGAACATTACAATTGCATGAACCGATTGAGTGACACCAGATAGTTGAGAACTAACTACCAGGACCTTGGGAGTTAGGCCACTACATGTTGTCTTTCTTTTTCAGGAGAAATAGAGTAGAAATATTCTGTTTTAACGTTGTTTGTGTCATTTTCACCATCAACAAGTCCTTGAGTCTTAATAAGGTCCAATGTGACCATTCTATTGTAATTGATCAACTTTGAGGGGCTTTTGTATTCATCTTGTAAGGTTTACAAATCATGTGGAAGGAATTGTCAATTTGTCAAAGTTGACAAAGGGGTGTCAAGGTAGATAGGATGATTTTTTCTTGAGTAATTCATTATTTTTTAGTTGAATAAGGTCACATTAGAATATTTTTAATAGTTTAGGTGTTTAAGAGGGTCTAGGAAAATATAAAGAGTCAAAACTTGAAAGTGCAAAATTTGTGACTTGCATAAATGCAACAAATTTGTAATGCAACGGTCATGAGAGGTTTAAAAAGTAGTTGTAAGGAATTTTGGAATTGGTTTGATGAGGAGAATCCTTTAAAAAGGCATGACAACTCATTTTGTAACGTTGGCTTGAAGTTTGAAGCATTGGCAATAAGAATATCTTTATTTTTCATCAAATTTCTGAGTTTTCTTGTCATTTGCAGGCCTGTACAAGCCCGTACAATTGATTGTGCCATGTAAATCATTTTACTTTATGGTGGAAGGTGTTAAAAGTCTTTTGGAACAATTTTGAGGGAGATCCATTGTGATTTGTGGTAAATATCCTTGTTTTCCTGTGATAGGCCAAAGACAAACCGTTTGAGGGTTTTGTAACCAAAATCATGATTTAATTTCCCTTACACCAATTGTACCTAATATAACTAGTGTAATGGGCCCTAGGGAGTCTAAGTAAGTTGTAGGTTGCATGATTAGAGTTGTTGAGAAGGAACTAAGGAGATAAACCTATTGTCTTGATGAGTTTTGTGAAGAAAAACACATGAAGATGGAGCCTTGGGTCTAAGGTTTGTGGAAATAAATGAGAGTGGATTTTTTTTCCAAATTTTGAGCATAGTGGGGTCAAAATATACATGTTTGAGTCAGTGGCATGGTTTGGGAGGTTGTGCAAGTGGGACTTTGAATAAACCCTCTTGACTTGGCATGAAATTGATGGTTTTGGATTTTGCTATGTTGGAGGTGTCAAACCTGGATGTTGATTATGGTTTTAGAGGTTTGAGGGCATAGGAAATGCTGCCCCAAGGTTTCAAGGGTCTGTGTTAAGTTTAAAGGTATGTTTCTTTGTAAATCTGGCCTAATTCATGGCTTAGGACAACATTGAGGGTCTAATTTCAAGGGATTGGTCCAAAAGAATTGTATTTGGTTAAGAGATATGTTGTATAAATATGAAATGGGTATATGAATCCACATTCTAATTGTTAAGTGTTTTGGAAAGCATGGGAGTTAAAGGCCAAAAATTGAGTTTGCACTACTGCTAGGTTACATGGGTGAAAGTGAGAAGTTAGACTCTTGATTGTTGTTAAGCTTTGATGATTGTTTGGATAACTCTAATAGGCCATTTTAATCTTTTTAGATGCCTCTTGAATGCAATTTTTCTCTTTGAATGAGCTTGCGCCCCCTCTTTGCATCACCCTTCTATTGCCATCCCATTACCCTCTCTTATTTCACCTTATGTTCCATTCTCCCCTCTTGGTCTTTATATCAACATGATACCTGAGATATTGTTTCATTTGTAGATGTTGACAAGAGACAACCCTAGTGATATTGGTGGCATGATGGACCATGGAGTTGCTGCAATAATAGCCAGTTCTGATCCATTGAGAGAGGTATGGAATAGATTAGTTGATTTGACATTATATTTTCTCTTTTATGGTCTATTATAGACAATTTTCATGATACTTTTATGTAGTTTAATTTCTATCTTCATGGTTGCTACAGGTGGTTGTCACTCCAGATCGTGGATGTGGTGATGCTGTAAATGTGCATGATGACTATATGTATGCGGTAAGTGATTATATATTATGTTATATGCCATTCCATAATTGAATTTCTATGTTTTAACATCTTTAATTTTTATTGTATTAGTTGAAGGTCTAGAGTGAAGAGAGGAGGACTAGCAAGCGTGTTCGAAAGACAAGAGAAGCAACATTCACTCCATCCAACCGAATTTCAAAGGAAGCATGAGATCTATTTCCTTCCCCTAGAGGGAAATAACTATGTATTAATGTTGTTTTTTGTATGCCTATGCGGCATTTTGGAACATATGTTTTGTACTATTGATATATACGTGACATTTTATGTCCATATGGCTCCTTTGTACTAAGCCTGTATAGTTTTTTTGGATATATTGTATATACTTTTATCAATATATATCATTGTATAACCTTTCGGATTTTTGATTAAAGAAACTCTTATTTTTCTACTACCATTCCTGAATGATGTTATCATGCGTATCGTGTAAGTTGTATGCTTGAATTTTGTAGGAATGGATTTTTTTTACATCTAATGCTTAATTAATTACTATCGAATGCTCAATAAGCCCCATCTAAATCGTATTGTGTAAATAAGCTCCATTTGTGGTGGTTTGTATCCTTTGGAATGCTTCAATTACTTGTGCCTCACTTATTCGCATGTATGCTTCACTTATTCACATGTATACTTCACCTATATTGTGTATATTCATGTGTATGCTTCATTCTTCCAATGCATAGCAACAAAAATCTTTTGGGGAAAAAATTGACAAACCAAAAGTATAATAGTTTGTGAAAAAACTAGGAAAAATTGTACAACAAGAGATAAAAACTTTTTTTTAAAAAAAATTGAAAGATATTTCCATATCATATAGAGATATAGAGAGCAAATAAAATAAATATTTTAACTAATGAATTGTAAAAAATGGATTTTTGTAGTTTATATTCATATCTTTGATTACATTGCATTGCACATCTTTCAAAGTCAAAGCATTACTTCACTTTGCATAACTAATAAGTAGATGCTAATAGATGAAAAAATTTCAATTACAATATAGTTTGTACAAAGTCAACCTAAGCAGTTATGCAATTTATTCACATTGCATAGCTAATAACTAGGAGTAGCTGCCAATTGCATTTTCTTATCATGGCATTCTATGAGACCAAATTTATTTGAGGTATTTTTTCAAATAGTTCCCTGATTTGTCTATGTTACCACATTTTTCATACATGTCTACCAAAGCATCTTGTCAAACAGTTCACTGCCTTGTTGCTATGGATAAAATCCTAAAACAAGTGATTTCGAACAAGCTATGGATGCTTCGAAAAAATATATCAAAAGCATAATAATAAGTAATAGCATAGACAAGATAGTGAACTGTTTGAAAAAATGCATCAAATAAATGTGGTGATGGAATGCCATGACAAGCCATAGACAAGGCAGTGAACTAGTTCAAAAGATGCCTCAAATAAATGTGGTCTCATGGTGACGGAATGCCATGACAATCAAATTGATTTTGATTGTCATGGCATTCCATCACCATGAGACCTCATTTTTTGAGGAATTTTTTCAAAGAGTTCACTTCCTTTTCTATGCTACCACATTTTTCATACATGTCTATCAAAGCATTATATCAAATAGTTAATTTCTTTGTTTCTATGGATAAAACCCTAAAAAATTGATGTAGTAGGGGAGGTCCTGCAATGTCACTAGACACAATTCCAATCATTAATCACAATCCTCAAGTCAAAAATCCTCACAACTATGGATTGTCATGGCATTCCACCATGAGACCTTATTTCTTTGAGGAATTTTTTCAAACAATTCACTACCTTGTCTATGATACCACATTTTTCGTACATGTTTACCAAAGCATTTTATCAAATAGTTCACTGCCTTGTTGCTATGGCTAAAAGCCTAAAACGGGTGGGTTTATTGAAAATCCTATTCCCACAACTCATAACACCTTTCCAATGCATCAAAAATGCTTAAAAGAACCCCACATGCTTAAAATTCCCTCACAAACTGCTGCCCCAAAGGATTTCAACCATTTCCACTCTTAAACCACTGAATTTCACTAAAACTCATCAAATTGCCAACTAGGGCATCACACCAAACCACTCAACTCACCTACCCTACTCCAGAAACCATGGAAATATGTTTCCTACCCCTAATTATGCCATTCCACTAAATTACAGTAGGATACAATGGGTGGAATGGCTATAAAGTCATTTCTTACACACTCAACTACTTGCATTTGACAACTTTTTCCCCAAGTGAGAAATCACCACCACGGGAAAAGGCCTCTGAGATACCAAAAAATGAGAGAGGTTATTGTAGAGGGGCCCAACGTGATCCCATGGGCTTAGACGAGAAGTTTCTAAGCATCATAGTGTCCAAATACGAGTATGTTGAAGTTCACAACCATTTTGCACTTTGGACCCTTAAGGGATCGATTTGGTTGAATGCAACTTAGAGCGATTTCACATGTTTGGGTGTGAAAGAGGACCATGCCTAGTGCAAATGTACCCACCCAGATGTGTTGGAACAATCCATTTGGTCACTCGAGCTGTAGAACGAAAGTTGCACCACTTTGCAACTTTCAACTACTTGCATTTGACAACTTTTTCCCCAAGTGAAAATTTGCCACCACAAGAAAATGTCTCTAAGATAGTGAAAACCGAGAGAGGTTATTGTAGAGGGGCCCAAAATGATCTTGTAAGATCAAATGAGAAGTTTCTAAGCATCATGGTGTCTGAGTAATAGTATGCTGAAGTTTGCAGCCATTTTGCACTTTGGATCCTTAAGGGATCGATCCGGTTGAACATAGCTCAAAGCGATTCTGCATGTTTGGGTGCAAAAGAGGACCATTCCTAGTATAAAAATATCTATTCAGATGCATTGAAATAGTTCATTTGGTCACATGAGCTTTAGAACAAAAGTCGCACCACTTTTCAACTTTCAACTACTTGCATTTGACAACTTTTTCTCCAAGTGAAAATTTTCCACCACAGGAAAATGCCTCTGAGATAGTGAAAATCGAGAGAGGTTATTGTAAAGGGGCCCAACTTAATCTTGTACGATCATACAAGAATTTTCTAAGCATCACGGTGTTCGAAAAATAGCATGATGAAGTTCACAACCATTTTGCACTTTGGATCCTTAAGGGATCAATACGGTTGAATGTAGCTCAGAGCGATTTCGCGTGTTTGGGTGCAAAAGAGGACCATTCCTAGTGTAAAAATACCTATTCAAACATGTTGGAATAGTTCGTTTGGTCACACGATCTGCAGAATGAAAGTTGCACCACTTTGCAACTTTCAACTACTTGCATTTGACAACTTTTTCCGCAAGTGAAAATTCACCACCATAGGAAAATGCCTCCGAGATAGAAAAAAATGAGAGAGGTTATTGTATATGGGCCCAACACAATCTTGTAGGATCAGATGAGAAGTTTCTAAGCATCACGATATCTGAGTAATAACATGCTAAAGTTTGCAACCATTTTGCACTTTGGACCCTTAAGGGATCGATCTAGTTGAATGTAGCTCAAAGCGATTACACATGTTTAGGTGCCAAAGAGGACCATGCCTAGCATAAAAATACCTATTCGGACGCATTGGAATAGTTCGTTTGGTCACACGAGCTACAGAAAGAAAGTTGCACCACTTTGCAAATTTAAACTACTTGCATTTGACAACTTTTTCCCCAAATGAAAATTCGCCACCACAAAAAATACCTCTGAGATAGAAAAAACTAAGAGAGATTATTGTATATGGGCCCAATGTGATCTTGTAGGATTAGACAAGAATTTTCTAAGCATCACGATAGCTGAGTAATAACATGCTAAAGTTTGCAGCCATTTTGCACTTTGGACCCTTAAGGGATCGATCCGGTTGAACGTAGCTTAGAGTGATTCCGCATATTTGGGTGTGAAAGAGGACCATGCCTAGCATAAAAATACCTATTCAGACATGTTGGAACAGTTCATTTGGTCATATGAGTTGTAGAATGAAAGTTGCACCACTTTGCAACTTTCAACTACTTGCATTTGACAACTTTTTCCCCAAGTGAAAATTTGCCACCACAGGAAAAAATGCCTCTGAGATAGAAAAAATTGAGAGAGGTTATTGTAGAGGGGCCCAATGTGATCCCATAGGCTTAGAAAAGAAGTTTTTAAGTTTCATGGTGTCCGAATACTAGTATGCTGAAGTTTGCGGCCATTTTGCACTTTGGACCCTTAAGGGATCGATCCGGTTGAACATATCTCAAAGAGATTCCGTGTGTTTGGGTGTGAAAGAGGATCATGCATAGCATAAAAATACCTATTCGGATGCATTGGAACAGTTCGTTTGGTCACACAAGCTGCAAAAAGAAAGTTGCACCACTTTGCAACTTTCAACTACTTGCATTTGACAATTTTTTCTCCAAGTGAAAATTCGCCACCATAGGAAAATGCCTTTGAGATAGAAAAAACTGAGAGAGGTTATTGTAGAGGGGCCCAATGTGATCTCATAGGATTAGAGGAGAAGTTTCTAAGTATCACGGTGTTTGAGTAATAGCATGTTGAAGTTCATAGCCATTTTGCATTTTGGACCCTTAAGGGATCAATCCGATTGAACATAGCTCAAAGCAATTCCATGTGTTTGGGTGCAAAAAAGGACCATGCCTAGCATAAAAATATATATTCAGATGCATTGGAACAGTTCATTTGGTCACATGAGCTGCAAAAAGAAAGTTGCACCACTTTGCAACTTTCAACTACTTGCATTTGACAACTTTTTCTCCAAGTGAAAATTTGCCACCACAGGAAAATGCCTCTAAAATAGAAAAAATAGAGAGAGGTTATTGTAGAGGGGCCCAACATGATCCCATAGGCTCAAATAAGAAGTTTCTAATTGTCACGGTGTTTGAATAATAGTATGCTGAAGTTCACAACCATTTTGCACTTTGGACCCTTAAGGGATCGATTTGGTTGAATGTAGCTCGAAGCAATTTCACATGTTTGGATGTGAAAGAGGACCATTCCTAGCGTAAAAATACCCACCCAGACATGTTGGAACAATCCATTTGGTCACATGAACTACAGAACGAAAGTTGCATCACTTTGCAACTTTCAACTACTTGCATTTGATAACTTTTTCCTCAAGTGAAAATTCGCCACCACAGGAAAATGCCTCCGAGATAGAAAAAAACAAGATAGGTTATTGTATATGGGCCCAATGAAATCTTGTAGGATCAAATGAAAGGTATCTAAGAATCATGGTATCTGAGTAATAGCATGTTGAAGTCTGAAGTCATTTTGCACTTTGGACCCTTAAGGGATCAATCTGGTTGAACGTAACTCAAAGTGATTCCGCATGTTTGGGTGCAAAAGAGGACCATGCCTTGCATAAATATACATTTTTAGATGCATTGGAACAGTTTGTTTGGTCACATGAGCTGTAGAACGAAAGTTTCACCACTTTGCAACTTTTAGCTACTTGCATTTGACAACTTTTTCCCTAAGTGAAAATTATCCACCACAAGTAAATGCCTTTGAGATAGAAAAAACCGAGAGAGATTATAGTAGAGGGCCCCAACATGATCCCATAGGCTCAGATGAGAATTTTTTAAGCATCACAGTGTCTGAATACTAGCATGCTGAAGTTCACAACCATTTTGCACTTTGGACCCTTAAGGGATTGATCCGGTTGAACATAGCTCAGAGAGATTTCGCATGTTTGAGTCCGAAAGAGGACCATACCTAACATAAAAGTACCCACCTGGACGTGTTGGAATAATCCATTTGGTCACACGAGCTATAGAATGAAAGTTGCACCACTTTGCAACTTTCAACTACTTGCATTTGATAACTTTTTCTGCAAGTGAAAATTCGCCACCACAGGAAAATGCCTCTGAGATAGAAAAAACCGAGAGAGGTTATTGTAGAGGGTCCCAACATGATCTCATAGGTTTAGACAAATATTTCGTAATCACCATGGTTTACGAGTAATACCCTGTCAAAGATTGTTGCCTTTTTGCACTTTGGACCCTTAAGGGATCAAGTCGATTGAACGTATCTCAAAGTGATTGTAATCTCTTTTCGATGGAATTAGATGGGGAAACAGACTTAAATCCATTTTAGTTTTAGTTTGGTTGGATTTCAAGTGATTTTGTGCATTTTAGAAGCCAATTATTGAGGGTCAGTCTGTATACCCTGTTTTAAGGGTTTTGAGTGCATTAAAATGTCATATTAAACCTTCCACCCACTGTATGCTTATGTAACTTGATGGAAAGGCTTAGTTAGGGTTATAAAATGTGTGTGAAAATTTTTGTGTGCAAGGGAGGTGAATAGAGGGTTTTTAGGTGATGTCGTAGTTGAGCAGCCTATTAGGCCTACCTTGTGTAGCATTACCTTTTGGCTTGTTGTGACTTTACCTTTGGTCGTCCAAAAGGGAGGATTTGAGACTTTGTAGGGGCATCCATTTTTTGTCGAAATTCAATGGTTTGGGCCTAAAATAGGCTTGTATGTGGTTTTTGTCTTGACTGTCCTATCGGGCAATGCTACAAGGGTTAAGGGTAAAAGAGGACTAAAGGTTAGAGAGATGAGAAAATATAATTCCTTAGGTGCAAGTTACGATGTTATATCCTAGATTGATAAGGAGAAACATGTTCTGGGGTAACAAATCTGGTCTCAACCTCTATCTCAGTCTGATTGGCCAAAATCCCATGTCAAGTGGCAAGGTTACCTTGTTTTGAGTTTGGTGAATTGATGTCCAAGTGGGAATATTTGAGAGAAGCTGTGTCATATCTCCTATTTGGTTGATCCATTCTGCATCATGGGGAGTGCCTAGATACCTTGGTTCTTGTTTGGAACAACCTCGTTAGGTCCCCTTGTGGCGTTGTAGATTGGTCCATAGTAGTTGTTTTGTTGAATGTCATACCCTGAGGTCTTGGGGGTTTGAAGAGGCCTGCATAAGGGGTCTGAAACTTGTGTGAATTGTCTAGTTCTTTCCTCCAACTAGTTTTATTGTTGACTATCCTAGTTGACAGGGCTACAAGGAAGTTAAGGCCTAATGTTGTTTTGAAGAGTCCATGGTTGGGAAGTTGAGGTACCTTGCTGAGTCAAGTGAATGTTGATGTATTAGTGGGAATATTTGAGAGAAGTTGTGTCAAATTACATCTTCGTTGATCCACTCTACATCAGGAGGTGCGCATACCGATTTTTGGTGATTCCCTAGGTGGCATTTGGGGTGTTTTTACATGAAAAAGTGAGGTTGGACAACACTGTTTTCAAGTTTTTAGTAAGTTACTCCAAAGGAGTCTTAGGTGGAATTGAGGTATGTTAGAGATGAACTAGGTTTCATCAATTTCTATGAAGCATACACTACCCCTACCTTGTCAACCCTATAGATTTGGCAAGCCAGTGAGCTCACTAGCTTGCCAATTTGGTAGGATTGACAAAAGGTGAGTTTTGAGGAATTCAATGAATCTGCCTTGGGGATTTTGCAAAGTTGATTTAATTATCATTGCTTGGATGTTGACAACCTTTGTAGGGTCCTTGTTGAGTTTGATGCTATTTTACAAGGTTGAGTTAATTGAAATTTGATGTCTTGCTTGACATATTTGAGAGAAGTTGTGTCAATTTGTGTCTTGGGTTACCACCACCTCTGCATTAGTAGGGGCAATAAAATATGCCTTTCTACAATTATATCAAACATTATTTCATTCTTACTCATAAATCCACATGTTTTCTTTGAAGACAACTTTAAATGTAAACCATGAAGCATTACAACTAATTTTAAATGTAATATACACATTTAATTGAGGCATATATTAAGGAATATACACATTTGCATGTATTAATTTCTCATAATTTTTGTATATCAAAAAATACACTAAGTCAATGATAAATATTACAATAGTGATGGAAGAACATCTTGAAAATCTTCTCATTTGTCAATACTTGTATCAATACATGCAGGGAAATAATCCTCCCATTTGCAACACATATCATGAAATATATTGTACTTGAGAAGAAATAGAAGGAGCTACTACCCAGTTTTGTTTCTCCATTCCACCTTAGTTAGCCCAGTTATTTGCATTCCAAAATGGTTCAAAACATGTACATCCCCCACTCCCTATGAAACACATGGGTAGTAACCTCTTTGTGGTTGTGTAGTATCATAAGAATTTGGTCCACAAAAAACTTGCAAAAACCTCTCAATCTTAGACATAGACTCACATTAAAACCATTAAAAGAGAAATAACTAAATAATTTCAATCATATAGATGGCGAGACCTACTATCACCTTCATGCATGCTATATAAGGAGGTCAATTCAAGGTCCTACAATGGTGATGTGCCCCTTCACTACTTTATCATCTCCCGATGATCCTATGTATAAATTTAAAATATATCACTGAGAGGCTTAACATAAAATATGTAGCATATAAGAATCTGATAAATCTACGAGATGGAAAAGAAAGAGAAGATTGACAACTAGAAAATGCACCAAAAACCAATGTTTCTCATACCACTGAACAATTGCACCACCAGCCTATGTTATTATTTTATTATATACTTTAACAAACTTCAGTATTACCTACAGTCACAATCAGAAAAGGATCAATGATAGTCGTAAATGTATATGACATCAAACACTAATGGTGAAAAATCCTGATTGCAAGGTGTTGGTCAGAAAGAGTGATCAATAACACGACTTTACAAATTCAATGTGCATACTTACAAATCAATCTAGGGAACCATCCGGGTCTGCTCTACTTTTTATTTTGTCAAGTATTGCCTCATGGTCAGACTCACACACTTTCGACAAGTTATTGTTCACAGGTTTTCCCTTATATTTTATCAAATGAACATTGGAGGCGACGAAAATATTTGAGTAGTGAAGAATTTTCTGATGCGTGTCGAATTCCTCAAACAACCAAATTGCAACATTCTTAACTAGATACCTTCAAAGCCATTTTCCAGTAACAACCACCAAACCTGTAGGATATTCTATGTTTTCTCTGTCTATAACTGGGAACTCCAATTTCTTATTGGCCTCGATAAAACAACACAATTAATAATCTATACGGGCTCTTCAATGTCTTCATTTGCAATCACTGCATAAACGTACCCTGCATTGATATGTTCATCTTATTAGATGTATTTACTGAGAAACATAATAAAACTTGTAAGTAAGATATATTACCTGGTTCTAGTAGGTCCGATACATGATCAAAGTCAATGAATGATTGCATCTCTGTTATTTTTAGAGCCGTTAGGAGCTGATAAGTGTCAAGTGGGGTTAGACTTCTTACAAACCATTCATCAACCCACTTTATTGACTCGCAACCATTCCATGATTGAAGTGTACATGCATAAAAAAATCATGCCATCTTCCTTGTATGGATAGTCCATGTACTTGCATTGGAGCTTCTAAAAGAGTGTAGCTCGCTCGATCCTGTTAATACACCAAACCCTCAATTTCAAGCAAAATACTTGGGGTTTTAATGAAACTCCTATCTCCTAGATCTGCCAGACCCATACAAAGCACCAAACACACTTACCAGACCCTGCACATGGTGAATAATACATTACATGGACAGTCCTTCCCACATTTTGTCAAAACACCACTTGAAGCTCTAATTTTCACCATGAAAAGACCCTGCTACAATCCTAGAACATCATCCCAAACACCCAACCTTGACCCCAAAACACTCTAAATAGGTTAGGCATGTATTTTAAAAGCTAGAGGACCCATTCCACAAGTTACAGTAGGTAGAAAAAGTGTAATGGGTCAAATTACATAATGAAACCCTTCAATCCAAGAACACTATGAAAGTAGGTAGCAACAGTAAAAACAATATAACTTTTGCTATACAAAGAGTTAGAACCTCTAAATAGGTGAAAATGAAAGCTAATTCATTAATCTACAACATACAACTAGTTTCATATCATCTTAGAGTCTGTACAGGCTGTACAACAACAAGAAAAGTGAGAGAAACCAGTAAATTTCTAGAAAATAACATTCTTCTTGATAAAAAATAGGGTACAAATCAACGAACAACCTCTCCTTCAACGCATTTAAGGTTATTATACATATTTTTATTTCATTCCAACTCCCTCCAAATTTGCAACTTTTTCATCTTTTAGCAACTTTTATGACCACATTTAGCCAAATTGCAAGCTATGACACAACTGAACTCCCTTAGCTCCAAATACATTATAAAATGGTCTAATTGATCATACTGAACACAATATACTCAAAATTAACTAAAATCCTAGCATTTGACCATGCTCACTAAAGATAACCTTTTTGAAAAAATTGAGCTTAGAAGGTCCTCCTGCACCAGAGGCCTGAAACGTTGATTTTGAATAAACCCTCTTTGTTTTAAGAATAGAAAGGCTTAAAGAAAGGGTTTAGTGTTTAGATGCATTAGAGAGGGTTCCAATGACTAAGATATGAATAATTTTCTCTGTTGTGAATGCTACAAGGAAGTGAATGTGAATTGGTCAATTCAACATTGAATTGAGGTTTTTGAGATTGAAGATTATTTGAAACTGATCTAATTATGATTGTTGAAGGTTTTGTCTCTGCTCTGCATCAAAAACCTAGGGTATAATTTGTTTCCACCTAAATGAAAACTAGAGAATCTTGTGTTTATTGTTCTCAAAACCAAATTTTTGATTGTCAATGAAGTCATGGAGAATATGAATTCAAAGAAGGGTTTGTGATGCTATATCTTATAATTATTCACTATTTCTTTGGAAATGAGGTAACTTAGAAAGACAATAAGCATTCTCAATTGCACAATATTTCTAATTTTTTTATTTATTAGAAAGGTAAATGGTATGAATGAATGGAAACTTGAATTAAAAACTATGTCAACTCACTTGAATTTATCTAAGCACATGTGATGAAGGTGAATTTTTTATGGAACAAAAAAATTAATGGACACTTGCATTAACATTGATGAAAGCTATTAGGTTTTCCAAATTAGTTGAAAATAAAATGAAATAGAATGAATTCCACTAGCCATGCTAGAAATGGACTACTATAAGCAATTCAAATAGAATTCATAAGTAAATTTATGTTAAGTAAATTTCATGTTTTTAATTTTTTTGTTCTTCAAACTCATAAAAATTGAACCTTTTTATGCAAATCCCATCTAATTCAATGTTGAATTCTATGTCCAATATTTATGATTAATAAAATCATTAAAGAAATTTAGTTTATATTGTAAAAAACAAACAAATATACTAAATAGAAACATTTCAATATTACCAAAATGAATATATTACCTCAGATAATGTAAAATGATGTAGACAATTCAAAATGTCTTCTTCTATGTTGTCTACCATGCAGATTGGTGGTAAAAAGGTGACGAATCAAGCATAGATTGGTACAATATGAAATCAACTGCATAAAAAAAGGTGTTTTTGACTCGGATAAAGCACTGAACCAAAAAAATATAGGAGAATGTGGACCTAAATCATGGGGTCAACCCCTATTTTACCGTTTCAAGGTAAAACACATTTGGCACTCCCCAAATTTGGAGAGCACCAAATTTGGAGAGTGACAAATATGTTGTTTTGAAAAGGAGAGACCTGAGAGAGAGGGAGAGAGACAAAGTGGGAGAGAGATAGAGGGAGTGAGAGAGAGAGGGAGTGGGAGAGAGAGAGAGCAGGGGGGGTTAGGAGGGAGAGACTTGAGAGAGAGAGAGAGAGGGGAAGGGAGAGGGGGTGCGAAGGAGAAACCTAAGAGAGAGAAAGGGAGAGAGGGTGGGAGGGACACACCTGAGAGAGGAGAGGGAGTCAAAGTGGGAGAGAGGGGGTTGGAAGGAGAGCCTTAAGAGAGTAGGGTGGGAGATAAGTGAGGCCTGATAGAGAGGGATTGTGAGAGAGGGCAGTGGAGTGACACAAATTAGTCTAGGTAGCATGGGAGAGAGTGTGACCCGAGAGAGAGAGACTTGAGAGGGAAATAATTTATTCAGTTATGGTGGGGGGAAGACCTAAGAGAGGGAGTGGGAGAGAGAGGGAGTGAGACCCTTAAACCATAAACCCTATACCATTAACCCTTAATCCTTAAACCCTAATCCATAAACCCCCATACTCTCTTAATCCCTCAACCCTCAACCCTTAAACCCTAATCCCTCAACCCTTAAACCTCAACCCTTAAAACCTAATCCCTCAACCCCTATACCCTCTTAATGCCTCAACCCCTCTACCCTCTACCCTTAAACCCTAATCCCTCAACCCTTATACCCTCTTAATCACTCAACCCCTCTACTCTCTACCCTTAAACCCTAATCCCTCAACCCCTATACCCTCTAATCCTCAACCCTCAAACCTTAACCCTTAAACCCTAATCCCTCAACCCCCATACCCTCTTAATCCCTCAACCCTCAACCCTTAACCCTAATCCCTCAACCCCTATACCCTCTTAATCCCTCAACCCTCAACCCTTAAACCCTAATCCCTCAACCCCTATACCCTCTTAATCACTCAACCCATCTACTCTCTACCTTTAAACCATAATCCCTCAATCCCTATACCCTCTTAATCCCTCAACCCTCAACCCTTAAACCCTAATCCCTTAACCCCTCTACAATCTTAATCCCTCAACCCTTAACCCTCAACCCCTCTACAATTTTAATCTGTCAACCCTTAACCCTATACCCTTAAACCCTAATCCCTCAACCCATATACCCTCTTAATCCCTCAACCCCTCAACCCTCAAACCTTAATCCCTAATCCCTCAACCCATATACCCTCTTAATCCCTCAACCCTCAACCCTCAACCCGTAAACCCTAATCCCTCAACCCCTCTACAATCTTAATCCCTCAACCCTCAACCCTCAACCCTTAAAACCTAATCCCTCAACCCCTATACCCTCTTAATACCTCAACCTTCAACCCTTAACCCTTAAACCCTAATCCCTCAACCCTCATACCCTCTTAATCCCTCAACCCTCAACCCTTAATCCCTAATCCCTCGACCCCTATACCCTCTTAATGCCTCAACCTCTCTACCCTCAACCCTTAAACCCTAATCCTTTAACCCCTATACCCTCTTAATCACTCAACCCCTCTACTCTCTACCCTTAAACCCTGATCCCTCAACCCCTCAACCCTCTTAATCCCTCAACCCTCAACCCTTAACCCTTAAACCCTAATCCCTCAACCCCCATACCCTCTTAATCCCTCAACCCTTAAACCCTAATCCCTCAACCCCTATACCCTCTTAATCCCTCAATCCTCAACCCTTAACCCTTAAACCCTAATCCCTCAACCCTCATACCCTCTTAATCCCTCAACCCTCAACCCTTAAACCCTAATCCCTCAACCCCTATACCCTCTTAATCTCTCAACCCTTATACCCTCCTTAATCCCTCAACCCTCAACCCTCAACCCTTAAACCCTAATCCCTAATCCCTCAACCCCCATATCCTCTTAATCCATCAACCCTCAACCCTTAAAACCTAATCCCTCAACCTCTATACCCTCTTAATGCCTCAACCCCTCTACCCTCAACCCCTCTACAATCTTAATCCCTCAACCATTAAACCCTAATCCCTCAACCCCTATACCCTCTTAATCCCTCAACCCTTCAAACCTCAACCCTTAAACCCTAATCCCTCAACCCCTCTACAATCTTAATCGCTCAACCCTCAACCCTCAACCCATATAAAATATTAATCACTCGACCCTTAACCCTCAACCCTTAAACCCTAATCCCTCAACCCCTATACCCTCTTAATCCCTCAACCCTCAACCCTCAACCCTTATACCCTAATCCCTCAACCCCCATACCCTCTTAATCCCTGAACCCAACCCTTAACCCTTAATCCCTAAATCCTCTACTTGAGAGAGAGAGAGAGAGGGAGAGGTGGTGGGAGGGACATACTTGAGAGAGAGGGAGAGGGAGAGGGAGAGAGAGAGGGAGAGGGAGAGGGAGAGAGAGAGAGGGAGAGGAGTCCTGCTAAGAGAGGAGAGGGTAGGAGAACTTGACAAAGAGAGGAGATGGGTAGGGCGAATACGAGAGAGAGGGAGGTGTGTGGAGGAGAACAGAGGGAGAAAAAATGAGAGAGATAAAGGTGAGAGAGAGGAAGAGACAAAGAAATGGGAGAGAGAGAATGGGGGAGTGAGAGAAGAGAAGAGAGAGAAAAGTGGGAGAGAGATGAAAGAGAGTGAGAGAGAGGGAGTAGGATGAAGATACTTGGGAGAGAGAGAGAGAGGGAGGAGAACTTGAGAGAGGGGAGAGCGAGTGGGAAAGGAAGTGAGAGAGAGTGGGAAGAGAGGTGTATGAGAGAGAGAGAGAGGGGGATGGAGATACCCGATAGAGAGTGAGAGAGAGAGGGAGAGAGATAGAGTGAGTGAGTGAGAGAGAGGGAATGGGAGAGAGATAGATGGAGTGAGTGATAGACCTAAAGAGGGAGAGGGGGTAGGAGGGAGAGACTTGAGAGAGAGAGAAAAAGAGAGAAAGATAACAACCTAAGAGAGGGAGATGGAGTGAGAGAGACAAAAAGACCAAAGAGGGAGATAGAGAGAGGGAGAGTGAGAAAGGGGGTTGGAGTGAGATAGATTTATTTAGGTACCTATGTGGGAGGGAAAGAGACCTGAGAGAGGGGATTGGACTGAGAGAGTAGTCTAGGTCGCGTGGGAGGAAGTGAGACTTGAGAGATAGAGACTTTAGAGGGATAACGAGTTATCTAGTTATGGTAATGAGTTAGAGAAGGTATGAAAGGTAAAACCTCGACTATCCATCTACGATCATAAACAGTGCACTTTAAGCATTATCAAAGTTGTTGACCAAAGAGGGGAAATTCTGGTTTTGTGCAAAGCATGCCATTTGGTGAGCACCAAATTTGGTGCTTGCCATATGAATCATCACATTTGGCGCATGCCAAATGGCTTACTTTGGAAGTGTTAATTGGAAAGATTTGCCAAATTTCCTCATATTTTCGTTTGTGCTCCCCGTCTCATTTGCACGTCTTTCAATGCAAGTTTATAAAAAAAACATGATAGCGTTAAAATCTCTCTTAGCTATCTAAATATATAATTCTTTTTTCATTTAATTTAGTTAAGGTTTTGATCCATGACTTCTATTGTAAATGCCTCCGTTTTTGGTCAAAAACCAACATGTGCTAGTTTTAGGATAGATTTTTACCTGTTCATTGAAACATGAAACAAGTTACATTTTTTAAAACTAGACTCCATTATACACATGATGAAAAAAAAAAGAATCAATTTTCTATTAATTTACAAAAAAATTAGTGGGGAACACGCTCAAATTTCAGCTTTTTAGGATGTGCCCACTTTGAAAATTCATAAAATATTATATATTCATTAAAAAAATTATCCGAAAGAATGAGGATAAAATACATGGTGTTAGATAATTTCTCACCATTGGGATTTTTGAAATTCTAAAAAAAATTTAATCAAAAAGGGGGGAGCCCTTAGGCGCTATGCTATTTTTTTTTGATAAAAATAGGACCTGTTTTGCCCCCCCCTTTTTGAGACCCTTAATCTTCATTAATTTCAAAAAAAATAGTAGCTTAGAAACTAGACTCGGAGTACTTCAACTTTTTTTCTTGCCGCATCTTGAAATTTTGAGCATAACTATCTTCATTTTCTCGTGCAAATAAGATTTTGCTGATTTCAGAAAAAAAGTGGCATCTTAAGAGCCAAAATTGTGTAATAGATTGGTGCACTTACCCATAATCTTATATTCTAGGTGTGGATTTTTTTTTGCTTATCTTAGAATAGTTTGCTTATTGTAATAGATTAGAATAAAGAATAGTTATTAGAGTGGTTATTTTGTTGCTCTAAGATTGCAACATTCATTTATAACTCTCAAATTTAGATTAATTTTAGTTTAATAAAATTAGATTAGTTTATTTCTTTACAATTTTAGTAATCAAAATAGAGAAATTATATCCTCAAGGATTCATAAAATAAAACACTTAAAATCATTGAGTAATCGTTTCCTTTTCAAACAAAATCATTCTTTACTTGTAGTAAAAATTAGCAAGCATCATATTTTATTTTAACTTGTGAATGTGATATTTTGATTGAAAATTGATAAAAGGAAGAAAATCAATCGTTGATCATTGATTTCTTTCACATTCTTTTACTCAAATTATAATTAATATAGAAAAGGGAAAAAGCTACTTTCTTAATTTTAATTCATGCATGCAAGTTTTTTCAAAATGTAAAAAGGTTAAAAATTATTTTCCTTAGTACTTTATTTTCGATAAATTGAATTAGATAGACCTAATTATTTTACATGTAGAAAACATATAAAACAAAAAAAGATATAGATTAGCTTCATGATTTGTATTAGCATTATTTATTTTAATATTCAATCTAGTGAAAATATTTACTTGCAAGAAATCAAACACATCATAAAACTCCAACAAAGTAAGAACTATAGCAATTAGATCATTTGCATTTGAGCCTTGACTACTTGCAAAATTAGTCAAACAACAATTATTACAACTTTAAAAATTAGTCCAACCTTTAATAGGTGAAAATTTATATTACTCAAATGAGCACTAAAACACATAATAAGAATAAAGTATTTAATTGAAGGTATTGATGTGAGTTTTTTCCATTCTTAATTGGTGGAATTTCAAGCTTATGTGTTTAGGTGTGCAAGAAGATAAGGTTAAAGCTATTTTGAGGGAATTTTGAGAACTTATCCTAGTTCTTATTTCCATTGAGATAAAAGAGCACATCCAAATCCCATAACAAGTTCAACAATAAAATAGAATCAATAGCCATCGAACTAGCACATCTAGAAGCCATATTTGAGATAAAAACTCTCCATCTCAATAGCTTCCGTCAAAAAACTTATTAAAAATTTAATGTAATATAGAAAAATATCAACATCCATCATACTATTGCAACTATCACAACCATAATAATTATTTATCAAGAAAATATCATTGCCACTCACAAAATACTTGTCCCATTGAAAGAAGGTAGTCCTCCAAACACTCCCCTACTCCAATTTCTTTTATCATATGAGCAGGAGTGATACATCTATTCTCAACCCATATGTGTGCAACACATGGGCCTACCATTTTAGCTTATAAATAATAGTGGTGAGTGACATTTTGAGAACATATATTTTGGTGTTCACTTGACATAAAGAAAAAATATTTTTGGGATGGGTTCTTTTTCTTTTTCTTTTCTGTACATTCCATCTCATATCCTCCTCTACCTTTTCCCATTTTCATACATTTATTATGTAGTAGTTATAATACCCTCAAACATGTAAAGACATATAAAAATTTGAGGGCAAGTCCCTTCTAATGAGCTAGTTACCCCTACCTTTGACCATTATTTTCCACCAAACCTTATGGCTCCTATAACAATTAGTCATGGATGCCAATTCTAATGGTGTTCATCAAGAGAATACAAAACGTGAAACACATTCAACAACCCCATGTGGGTTCAATACCAAGGAAGAATTAGTCGAGTAAGCCCAAACCATTGAAGAGCTTGATGTGTGCTATTTTAGTATAAAAATCATAGACAAGACCCTAGCTTTGTGGCCTACAAAGGCATGGTTACCCATATTAGATTTGTTACTCCTTGATACAAATTTACATGTGATTTTAGAGTTTAAAATTTGATGAAGATATGTACATAGGTTGTCTTTTGGTTTAAAGACATGGTTGATATGTGTGTGAGATTGGAATCTCAGTTCAATGAGAGTTAAGTACATGTACATCAATGGTGATGATTATAGTTTCATGGATGGTTCGTGTACATATGAGAATTGGCACAATGTGATTGTGTATGTGGTTAATAGGTGGTGGTGTGGTTCAGTGTTAGAAGTTTGTTGTTATCTGTAATGCCCCGCCAAGAAACCCTAGAGGATGACACGAAACATGACTTAATAACGAAACATTTTTTTATAAGAAATAATAGTAAACTGCATAATCACATCCTAAGTCATCTAAGGTTCTATGACTACGCTACTAACAAATGAATAAATAAGAACTAGAATGATTTCATTAATAAATATGTTAACATGATTTATCTAAAAATCAAGATTTCATTTTAATCCACCACATCAAATGATCTACAATATGAATTTCCATAACATGTCATCGACTAAACAACAACAATGATCATTTATAACGAGTACATATTCAAGTTTTATTACATAAGAGTACATCATAATTCATTACATAATTACATCGTTACAATAATACTTCTTAGAACATAATTGGGAAGAATAGATCAATATTATAATAAATGGTACAACTGAGTTACAAGTCCAATACACATACATAAAAGGCTGTCTTCTTGAACTGGATCACGAACTAGAATCTGCAACACAAGGTACAACCTCCACAGACTTGAACCAATAGCAAGAGAAAACCAATGGAGGAAAAAACACCAACTTCCTGACCATGTGGAACCCTAAGGTCCACCCCACTATTTGAGGAGATAACGTAAGGTTCCACTACAACAAACAATCAAGAAGATAGAAGGATAACTAAAACAATAATTATAGATGACTTCAATACAACACTATAACAACATGAGTATCAAATACAACACATACATCATTTCCAGAGGAATTCACACAACAGAAGGGAAAACATAACTAAGGAATGCTAGACTATAATAGGGAAGAGTGTCATTGCATAGTTTGATATGGGTTACCCATGCGGACCTTCTTAGGCCCCGACCCCCATCTTGGGTTACTCTATTGACCTCTCCCAATCCCCAACCTCCATACAACCTCATGCAAAATCAACATACCTTTCATGAGGACAAGATAATTGATCTCGCCATTCCAAGCCTTTCCATCTCATCTCAAGCCTAAAACCCATGCGAACCTTCTTAGGCCCTGACCCCCATCTTGGGTTACTCTATTGACCTCTCCCAATCCCCAACCCCCATACAACCTCATGCAGAATCAACATACCTTTCATGACGACAAGACAATTGATCTCGCCATTCCAAGCCTTTCCATCTCATTTCAAGCCTAAACAAGCACTTGAGCCATGAGTGAGGTATCCAATTATCCTATTTAATGTGAGATCTACCCATTCCCCCTAATTCATTTTAGGTTATCACTGTATTAAGAAACTCTCAAATGGGTTACCTTGGACACCTCTTTGGGTTTCGAACCCCATTGAGAGCCACTCCCCCTACTTGCAACTAGTAAACCCTACAAACAAGTAAGATATAAACAATCATGCACACTTAAAAAAATCACATGAATCCCACACATAGAGCAAGGCATTGACCATCTCGCTCACATATCCCAATCAAAAGAATATAAACCCAATGCAAGACATATACCCTCTTGCACACATATCACAATCACATCAAGCTAACACAGTGCAAGACATTGACCCCCTTGCACACTACTCAAATAACGTAACATTCATAAAACCATAAAATCATTCCCTCCTAGGCCTCTGGATGTCAACCTAAACAATTTGCACGAATGACTCCCACTTTAAAACAACCTCTCAAAACACCTCAATTTCCACTAATCAAACACAAAATTCATTACAAGGAATCAATCAAACATTGCAACCATGAAAGACTCCATTTAAGACATCATTACCACATTTCAAGATACTCATTAACTTAGGCATTAAATTCACTTAACTACGTCATATACCACAATAATCCATAATTAAATGTAACAACAACTATCCTATCTATACACTTAGAACACTTCCATATTTCTTAATCTTTCTACTTGTAAACCAACTCTTAATAAAGGTTCTCCATTAAATCTAACCTCAATAAATTCTGCATTAACCATTCAACTAACCATGTATTTATTATTTTCAAGCAAGTATTAAATGACTACCAATTACCTTCCATTAAGAAAAACTATGTTATTTGTTCATACTTCTCTATCTAGTTATCAATAAGATATTACTCATAATCAAGTTCCAAAATAGATTGAAAGGAAGGTTTTGTTTGTACTTTTAATACTTGAATAAGCCTAGTCTAAATATTAATATTAAGTACATTTTATTTCAATTTGTTATATTCACCATTTAAAACATATATACCTACATAAATATATATAATGCATTCTAATATATAATTATACAAAATAAGAAAATCATATATATATACCATTTTACAAAGCTTAAATCTTATTTAGTAAATTTATCTTAACTAGATAACATCACTCAACATTACTTCCCAATTAAAATAACACTTTCCTAATTCTTCCATTCTTAACATCCTTATTATTTCTTTACTAATTTATATCCTTAATAATAAGTATTATTTCTGACTTACAAACCTCCATAATATATTACTAACTTCCTTCATAAATGTATTTTAGTAACATCATTATGACAGTCTCATAACATTCTAAATATTTACTTCTAACTTAAATAATACCAAACATATTATTAATCCAACGAAAACCCAACATCAATCTTTTTCATCGATTACCATTCTATCATGCATATTTACCAAACTCCAAGCATATTAAGCTTCCATCGAATGCCTGATACTACATAACATTATATGGTGCATGTATGAAGTCGCAGGCCAAGAAAATATCAAATGCCATCATAAGAAATAACCATCAAGAATGAAATCGATTATATTTAGATTCACATATAACACAGAGATGGAAACCAACGCTTGAGCTCAAAATAATCAGTATTAAATGCGAAACGCAGAGATGTAAGACGCAACATATGATATCAGAGTGAAATAAAAACCAACGAAACCAACGTTTGAGTGCATGAATAATAACTTAAAACGCTGGAAGGCAGTGATGGGTCAAAAAGAGAAGGGCACACAACCCAAGCTTGGGCGCACGAGTGAGGGGATGATAGATAGAGGAACTCAAAGAGAATTTATCTCATGAAACTATGTGAAGGCTGGGTGCGCACTATGAGGATAGGTTGAAAAGGATCCAGAAACTTTCAAGTAGGTGAGAATTGGCTATGTATGGTAACAAATGGAACGTCGTCAACCACAAGAGCGTTGCAAGATAGCAAGAACTCAAGGGAGAAAGGATGGGATCTTTGATCCGAATGCCTCACATAAATGTCATCTCATGGAACGTGATGTTGGAGGACTGCACAAATTGGTTTGCTGAAAAGGCTTAAGAAACTTTCAAGCAAATGCAAATGCAATCGACAGGTGCAAGCTGTATGCGCCTAATATTAAAGTGCGTGTGTATAAGGGATGATGGATAAGACATATAAGTGTGAGTGTCTCAGGATGTAGTTGCAATTATTCTGGTACATGCATGGAAATCCCAAAACACAGAGGAGCATAATAACTGTTCGACAAGAAGCTACAAAGGAATGCATTCTCAGGTAAGGATGATTGCTTCGCATGCATGCAATGTGTAAAAGCATTGAAAAGGGTAAGAACGATTTGGAAAAATCCCTCAACTAACAACGACAATAAAGAATTTAACAAATGCAGCAGATCGGAATAATTAGAACAATAGTGCCCTACCCAAAATCTACGCCAATAGCGATATGAAATATTGAGATAAATGAAATTGATGAAGAATGAACCGAATCGATAAATAAAGAATAAACTAAATAGAACCTTCCTAGATATCACGATCATAAAATGTGGCACTAAATAGTTTAAATAGATATGGGTCCAAAAAGAATAGACTCAATGAAACCACTCAAACCATGAATGAACCAAGAAAATAAATATGAGAGATGATGTACAATTTGATGCAATTATCCTAAAATTTTAGAATTAACAAGATCTCAGTATCTAGAGAAGATACACGTGAGAAGAATATAGAATTATTCACAACCTCTTAAAGTACAAGAATAGCTGTGGCAAGAACGCATCCAAAACCGTATATGGGTGGAAATAAATTCCTATGTTTTTTAAATAAACAAACCATTTTCTATTCCGTCTTTATTTATCAAGTGTTAGAATCATCTACAAATTATGAAAAACAATCAATCAAGGAAATTCATTCACCGTTTGCATTATGATATTATTGGAATGTTTTGAGGCAAAGCAAAGTATCTATAAGCATTGAAACTGGTTTATCTTTTTCCTTTTGCATGCCTGGAAGTCGTGCATGCAACGGTTGCAAGATATGCACAACAGACTTCATTGAAACTGTAAACTCGTTTCTCCAAATTGATTTGTTACAATATTTCCTTCACCTATCCTTCTACGTTCCTTTCATCCCACGATCAACAATGGAATGCAATTGATTTACAAACATTTTCTTCCCAAACCCTGAATCAATTTTCTCCCAAAAATCCCCTTTTCCCCAACAAGAACATAGAAATCAATCATATCGATGAAAAATATCTAAAAAGGATAATTATTTAAAAAAGGAAAGCTGTTTGATTTTTAAAAACTAAAATAAGATAAAATCAATAAAATCTTCAATAAACAACAAGTTTCCTTTTCAACAACTTGTTTGAAGTTATGCATGTGTAGCATAAAAAACATTTCTATATTTTTAATGATTTTTACTGTTTATTAATTATCTCATTTCATTATAATTCAATTTTTACTTTAATATCAAATTTCACTTTTAAATTGATTATAAACCAGAAATATTAATAAATATATTTATATTTAATTACCAAAATACTCATCAAATGATAATTTAATTTAATGCATCAATTAATCAAAACAACATTAATAAAACAAATTCAAATCAAACAACCCAAATATCAACAACAATTACTTAAACATAATTAGGGTCAAAACAATAAGACCAACTAATCGTAGATAACAGACGACACTGATGAGGTGATGGACCAAAAACTAGGGTAAGGGACCACAAGCTATCTCCATTCAAAAATTACATTGGGTTTAAGACATGCTCAAACCTGTCAATTCAGGTGGAGTCGATGCCTGGTACCTGCAACCTGTAATACACAAAACGGTTGAGCATATACATAATCATACATATAATCACACACACCATGAAAGGAAATTGCAATGTCACAGGACACTCACAAGTGAATGATGTGACACTGTCCTTTTCACTCAATCACATCAAAAGACAACACTCAATAATCAAATCAAATTGTAAACAATCAACTATATAGCAATCAAAATGATAATCACATGATGATCATGATAAAATAATCACATACTGATCATAACAATGCATCTAACATCATATATTGTATCATAAAACAAATCAATTGCTTAACATCGTAGCACATACCTTTAATTATCCCTATTATTTTGCCTTCACCTTCGAGTTCCAAGGTCAAACTACCTACACATCCATGGTGAGAATGGAGGGGAACTACATTATTTCTTGGATGCTTGTTGGGTTAGTTTACTATGGTTACTTGATTGTGGAGTTTCTTAGAAAATTAGGTATGCAAGTGATTTGGCATTTGAGTCTTGAGATTTACAGGTTATTCCTCTTATTTATCTTGGTTTGCAAGTTATTGATGTGATGGTGACTTTACATGTTGCATTGATTGAGGATCTACAAGTTATGTAGTTATGTGGATTAGCCACCCATTTAACTATAATGGGATGACTCAGATGTGGATTATCTATATCCATACTCTTTCTGGTGTTGATGCAAATTCAATTAGTTGATCTTGTTTGTGATCATTTTTGTATTGGTATGTTGCATTGGGATGGGAGGATGGATAATTATATAGTGTATGTATAGTTTTTGGTTAATAGGAAAAATAGGTTTTGAAGGGACCCAAAACCCTTACAAGAAAAATATTGCCAAGAAAATTAAAACACAGTCAACTAGCAACCTACCAATAGCAAAAAATAACAGAAAAACAACCGCATAACTATTTTATATTGTTAAGAGTATTTGGCACCTCAACCTCCTAGTTGTAGAAGTTTTGATGGAGGTTTACCAAGTCCAAGAGATCATGTTTCTCTTCCTCAAAAGTTTTATTTTTACTCCCCCTTGTCCTCAAACTTGACCCCTTTGAATCTACCTACACTTGTTTCTTCCCTTTGTCTTTGCTTGCTTTCTCTTTCCCTCTGCTCTCCTCAAGGATCCTATCATTAATCTTCTCCCCACTCAATTATTTGAGCTTTTTTGTAAGGATCCTTATCCCTTTAGCATAGTTTTTATAGAGTAGTGGCTTATCTTTAAAATATTCTCTAGATTTCTATCAATCCTCCGATTTTTCTTGTCCAAGTCATTCATTCGACTTTCAAATTTAGCCTTTATAACATTAATAGAAACCTCTAGACCATCCAACCTACTCTTCATCTCATTATTCTCCTCCCCATTCTGGTCCTGATTCTCTATGGAAATTTTCTCCTACAAATCATGAACTTTGATATTTATTTTGTTGATTTCTAAAAATAACCATTTTTCCAGTTTAAATTGATTAGCCACCCCTTCCCTGACAAGCCATAAGATTCCATAAATATCCTCTCTATTAGTGTGGAGAGAAGTGAAGTCTTTAGGTAAATGTGGGTAGTCAGCAACATCACAGTTATCTTGCACAATACCTTTCTTCCAAGAGTGGATCTCAATAACCAATTTATCTAGACCTTTCTCCTTACCTTTACTAGATGCTTCACCTTTAGGCTTAAGAATTTGATTTCCCTTCCTTTTTTTTTATCCCCTCCCCCCTCCTCCCCAATTTGAGAACCCTCAAACTAAGAGACAATCCTCTTCATTTTCTTCCTAGAGGAGTTCTTCTTCCTTATGCCCTTTCTTTTCCTATGATCCTCTTCCTCAAATGGGACTACAAATAAAACTTCCACCAAGTCTTCTCCCTCATCTTCCTCCCTCCACTCCTCATCATCTTCATCCTCACTTAAATTAGATATTATATCAAAATATTGAACAACCATTGGTTTTTTTTTTTTCTTAGTATTCCCCTTCATCCTTAGATTGAGAATTGGGATTTGATTTTTGACATATTCCATAATCAAGAAAATTAACCCCTCATACAAAATATGTAATTTTGGGTTCTTCATGTGTTCCTTAGTAGCATAATATAAAGAGGCTAACAAAAAATAGGGGAACAAAACCAACAACTTATTTCTAAAGTGATTTAAAAAGATGAAATGAACACCATAGATTACAGTGAACCTACCATCCAAGGTGATATAATGCATGATAAATTCAGCCACTTCCACCCAAATGAGTTTTATGGATAGATGATCATAGCCCCATGAGGAGAGTTTCACCAACTTATCATGCTCTTTTCCCTTAAAAAAATGGTTTAGGGCTTCATTGTTTTCCTTTCTATCATGAAAGAATATTTTGTCCTGCAAAAGAAGCCCAATGATATTTGCAATCACCTCCTCACTAATGGAAACATCCTTTCCATTAACACTTAACATCCTATTCTTCCATCCTTTGATAAATAGCTTGGACACTTCTAGGTCATGACCATGAAGTCTTTTTAGGTAGGGGGCTAGGCCCCCCTCTTCCATAATTCTCCAAAAAAATTGGTTCCCATAGACCTCATTGTAAGATAAGGGCTCCACACGAATTCACTCACCTCCCATAGTAATAGAAATGCTTCTAGTAAATAAACCACCTTTTTTGCTCCATAAATTTTGGTAGATAAGAAAAGGTAAAAAGGACCTCTTATTACCCATAAAATGTGTGAGAAGTTTGATTCTCAAAATCCCCACATCCCATTGACTCTCAAGATCCATGCTGACATTCATAATTTATTATGGAAAGTGATTCTTTGGGTATTGAGGAGTACCCATATCATATTTTTAATGATTCTATTTCAACACCTTCATTAGAAAAGATGCCAGCCAAATTATTTCCCTCACGAAAGATATGTGTATTTTGATTTCATCAAATAATTTGATCATATCAAGGGAATCTAAGATGAAGGTGTCAATAGACCAATTAGGGGTGGAATTATTATTAAGACATTTTATGATGTTTAAAGAGTCTCCCTCAAACCAAACCTTCTTATATCCTTTATCATAGGCTAATTTTAAACCATGATAAGTAGTCATGAATTTGAAATAAAGTGATTGATCTGAATGCCCAAAGGGAGTGCCACCGATGAAAAAAACCTGCCTTCCTCATCTCTTAACACTTCCTCACCTCTAGCTAGCCCAAGGTTCCCTTTGGTTGTCCCATCAAAATAAAATTTAATACACCCTTTTTGCGGGAAACACCAAACCAAATTCTTTCTAGGAGACTTCATATTTGTAAAAGGAAAAGAGATATATCAACATCAAGATTCCATTTCTTTGAAACCTTAGAGTCATACTTAGAGATCCTAAGTTTTAGTGCTTCCATTTTAATCTTAGTTAACCCATACAAGAAATTATCTTCAATAGATCTTTGGATATTTATCAAAACACCTTCGTCATTTAAGTACAACCCTCTAAAAACCCGATTGTTTATTTCTTTCCAAAGGCCCCACACAACAAGTGGGGCAATAGAGACCACAACAACATGAGTGAAGGATTAGTAGATGGACATAATCATTATCCACATAAATCAACAAAAGAGTTGGGAAAAATCTAATATAAGTTCCACATTGAAAGAATCTAATTATAAATAGACAGAGAAATTGCAACCAAGGAAAATGTGGAAGGTGTCTTCCAAGTTACTTTCATAAAGGACACATTAGATAGGAAAGGAAAAAAACCCGTTTGCATAGATTATCAATGTAAGAATTTTCTAGACCATAATTACATGTGACAAGTAACATATACATGAGTGATCTCAAGGTTCCACAACAACACAACTAAAACAATTACAAGAAATATAACACATCAAACAACCATAACATGAAACATAACAATATGTCGTATCACTGATGAATAAAACCATTCATAATCATATAATGTAAGTTACGAGTTCAAGATACACCAAATAAGATTGTGATAAATCTTGATACATCAATATCATAATACAACAAAGCCTCATGTAATCATCACAAGTGAATACAATATAGAATAAGAACAAGTACAATTGTTGATCTTGTTCACGAGCACGCTTAGCATCCAACTCCATGAATAAAGTGAACCCATGAACCTACCAAGAACAATATCGTCTCGAGTTGAATCACCTACAAGGGGACCCAATGGAGGATAGAGCACGTTCCTCCCAACCATGTGGAACTCAAAAGTCCACCCCCCGTGTTAGGAGATAGTATCAGGTCCACAAGTCAAACAAACATAAAGGAAGAAAGAACATAACATCACATGGCTGACAACCACCTCATGACACAATGACATATCAACGTAACGACACATCAAAACCACAAGATAACAAACAAAGCTTCTAGAGGAACAATCACAACAATCAATGAATCAATGTATAAGGGACCAAATGTATTAGGATGAGAGTGTCATCACATAGTTGTTCTAGGCTACCCTGGTGAATCTTCCTAGATTAGCGGCCCTCGTCCCAAGTTACCCTGGCAATCTTTACCAATTCTTGGCCCCTAAACAAACACATGTGTAGTCAAATTACTTTTTGAGAAGACAAAGTAAAAAACTATGCCATTCTAGGCCTTCTCAACCTACCCTTAATTTGTACAGGCATTAAGGTGTTAGGCGAGGCATCAAATTATCTGAATTAGTTATGAAGACCATCCAACCCCCAGTACATTAATTAAGGTTTTCACTTAATTACCAACTTCCAATAGGTTACCCTAGAAACCACTTTGGGTTTCAGTCCCTATCGAAAGCCACTCTTCCTACATACATTACTCACAATCAAAATACAAAGGATAGCCAATATGCACATAAGAAAAACCATGAACATAGACATCATAAACATGATGATATGATATAACTTCGGATACCTCCAATGAGATAACACACCGTGCATGGTTGAGTCCAAAATTAGGTCATTGCGAAAGAACAACAATAACCAAACATCAAACACATTACAATGCAAATCTTCTTTCCTAGCCTCTGAAGACTTCTAAGGTTCACTACACAAGATGGTTTAAAACATGAACCAAAATCCACTTCCATTTCCAATTTACATCCATACACTTATCTCACAAAATTAATCCAAACAATATTAGAAGTATTAATGCAAGGGTGAGTATACAAAACACTCAAATCAAGTCACTAAATGATCCACCTAAATGAGCTATCCTCCTTCGATTATTTACAAATAATAGATGACTTCCTTTGTTTAATTTTCCACTCTATCATTTACTAAGTTCTCCAAATTTTCCTCTACGTAACCAAATAATTATAAATCATAAATCACATTTCTTAAATTCTAATACATTGTTTCTTGCAATAACATAACAAGCACAATTATTTACATACATTCATTAACATTTATATAGAAACATATAGATATCGCAACCCAACATAACCATGTATACATACAAAATCCCTAACCCTAATACTCATACAAATCCAACCACAAAATCGCAAGGGTTTACATCATTCTAAGCATTAGCAAAAAGCCAAAATCTACTTATGTACAAGGAGTACCAAATTATGACTACCCCTATTGCATGTTAAAGAAATTCCATTTGTCCTAATTTTCCAAGTAAAAGATAACCTGAAAATAACAGAATAAATAAATCAAAGGACACTTTAGTTTATTTGTCAAATAAATATATATTTTCTCCTTTAACCAAAGAATTATTCTTTTACATAATATTTCAATTCTTTCCTCTAAATCATCTTATTATCATATTGCCATGCTATTTGTATAAGGAATATATATATAAATACAAATATAATTGCAATAACAATTATAAAGAATAATTAAATATAAATATAAATACCATTACATCGGTATCATTTTATACCATTCAACTTTTAAAAGGATAAATCATCATATTTAAGTAAAAGAAACATCTCATTATATCTACATAACCATCCACATATAATTTCACAATAAAAATATTAAATTATAAAATCCATGAAGATATATATTCTTTTCTCCATTATTGAGGGATTACTTTATTTTAAATTCATAAGTTTCCAAATTACATCCTCTATTTTAATATTTTATTAGTTTTTTTTTAAGGGAACGAGGAAGGAAGGACAATAAGAAGAAACTATCCTTTCTAAATAATTCTTAGTTGACCATGTCCCCATGTGACTGCTTAACTCCATTTTCTGCTTAAATTTAAGTCGCGGGAGTGTTCCCATGCATAAATTTTATTGTCGGGAAAGGATAATTTGGAATCTTCTCCTATTTTAATGGAGCAGCTACTGTTTAGGAATTGAAAATAAGCTGTGGGAAAAAAAAGGGGGCTGAAAATAAGCAGCAACTGCATATTGTTAAAAATCCATGTGGCTCCACAAATTTTTTTCCCTCTTTTTTTAAGAATTGTTTTTTTTTTTTGTTTTTTTTGGTACAAATTATTATTAATATTGTTAATACAAATTTAAACTGGCTGCTAATTAATAAGCAGAAAAATTAAGCATTCATGGGGCCATCAGCTCCACAAATAACTCCTAAATAAGTTGAGCAGTGACTGCTAGCCAAAATAAGCTAAGCAGCCGCATGGGAACATGAGATTAGCATGCAATCTGGAATTTATCATCTCCAATCCGAACTTATTAAAGACTTACATGCCAATTCAAGCCGTCGAATTCTACAGATAAGGTCCAAGATCAAGAATAAAGTGAGCCAAAACAAATCGATTGAGTTTCAACATGAATTTACATGATTCACACAAGGACATAGGGCGACTGTGCTTGAAGAAAACTAGGCGATTCAAAAAGAAATCTACAGTTCACAAGATTCGGTCTTTACCAGACATAGAGATGTAATCAAAAGAAGATTAATGGCGGTGTAAAATACATAATCTCGGTCAGGGAAAAACCACCCATACTCGTTTTCTACAAATTAAATACAAATTTCTGGAGATAAAAGATTCTAGTTTACCATTGTAATTGATAAAATTCTTGCGCGAAGCTCTGTATTCCTCCAACTTCTAATTACCAACTTCTAATTACGAGGTTTCACCTTTAGAATATTGTGAATCAAATATACTTGTATTCCAGAACAAAGATATACATTGGCATAAACGGTTTTCTAGGGTATGAGGTGATTAAATAAGCTTCATTTAAGAAAATGTTGTCTAAGAAACATGGTGAAGCAGAGCATCGGTTAAGAAAGCGTAATCAGCAGGATGTTAATGACTAATCTTCTCCGGCTGTCTACTCTTCCGGTTGTATTAGTTTTGATTTGTTTGTTTTTTGTTTGGGCAGTTTTGCCTAACAGGTTGTCTAACAGGTTTAGGCAGTTTTGTCTAACAGTTTATAACTGTTTTCTGGCTGTTGCTTCTTATATTTATGACTTGTTTCTTTATTGCTGTGTGGCTTGTATGGCTGTAGTATGCTGTGTAACAGGAGTTGCTTTATTCAAGTGAAATAAATAATCATTTACAATGTGCCATTTTCAATCCTGGGCTAACAGTGGTATTAGAGCACAGGGATTTTGAAGATTGGAGCACTCTGTAGAGACAGTAAATTGATTCAGGTGAAATCAATCAATTTATTTTTACAAGGGTTTCATATTTCTAAAATTGAGCAAAAAATTTGAGCAATATTTTTAAATCTGCAGTGTGTATTTTTTCGTTTTGATTCACAATGTAGTCTATTGTTTCAATGACTGGGGAAACTTTAACTGGAAAAGATACTTGGTTGGAATGGCATAGAAAAGTAGAAAATACACTAATTTTTAATGATTTATGATGTAAAATTTGTGATGGAAATACTCAACCTACAGAACCAACTGATGCTAAAGAAAAAGAAATTTGGCAATATAAAAATTCAAAAGCTTTGGCTTTAATAAGAGCTTCTGTTAATGGAGATGTCTATCGACATATACAAGGATGCACATATGCTTGGGAAGCTCTTCATAAATTAAAAGATTTGTTTGATTCTCATTCTGAATTAGAGTTTATTCAGTTACAGTTAAAATTATTTAATCTTGAGTTGCAGAATGGTGATGTTATGAGTCTGGCTTCAGAAATCAGAGCCATAAAACACGATGTTGATGCTGCTGGAGGGAAAGTTGATATATATCTCACAACCTTTATTAAGGCACTTCTTCCAACACATTCCACTTATCTAGAGTCCCTTCAAGCAAGCAATCAATTGAAAACCATTACCTTTGATCAATTGGTTGAAAAGTTAGTAGAACGTGAAAAAGCTTTTGGAAGGAAAATAGATAATACTAGTGAGAATGTTTGTTTTGCTTATCAAAAAGAAAAATCCCTAAACAAAAATTCTTCAAGAGGTGGTTATAGTGATAGAGGAAAAGGTAGAGGCCAATGGAGACAAAATGATAATCAAAATGATAGGCAACATTTATATTGTAAAAGATGTGGTAGAAAAGGTAGTCATGAAGCACATGAATGCAAGCTCTCATGGGATAAAATAGAAGGTTTCAAAGAAAATTCATTTTAAACAAAAAGATAAAACCAAAATATACAATGATTATAAAATTTTAGGAGTAGCCCAAAGAAAAATTCACAATGATGATAATATTTCAGGAGCAGCCCAATTTGCTTGTGACAGTGATAGTGATCAATTTGTGCTTAATGTTTCAGACTTTGCATCTAATTCCTCATGGCATGATTCTTGGGTCTTAGATACTGGAGCAACACAACATATGACATTTCGGCGTGATTACTTTGAAGAATTTCATGAAGATGACTGTGGTCCAATTTACTTTGCAGATAAATCAAGCCTCAAGCCTATTGGAAAAGGAACTGTTAGACTTAAGTTGCCTGATCTCTCAGATTTTGTGCTTCATGATGTGTTGTTTCTTCCTCAGTTGCAACGTTATTTGTTATCACTAGTATTGATTCGACAATAAGGCTACTCTGTTTTGTTAAAAGATGGACAAGTTGTTGTTAGAAAAATATCTAATAATCAAGTTGCATTTACTGGTTATGAAGATGGAAGATTATTAAAACTCAATGGTACTTCTGCTCTTTCTAGAAGTTTTGCATATCTTACTGAAGAAGCTAGTCTATCTCCTAGTCTTTTGTGGCATGCAAGATGTGGACATATTAGTTATGATAGAATTCATATCATGCAAAAGAATGGTGTTGATGGTTTGCCTGTTTTGCCTAAAAAAATTGAAAAATGTGAAGCATGTATTCTTGCCAAACAACATAGAAATCCATTTCCATGCTCAACTTGGAGAGCACATAGAAAATTGCAACTCATTCATTCTGATTTATGTGGGCCTTTACCAGTAACTTCTATTGGAGGATCTAAGTATTTCATGTTGTTCATTGATGATTACAGTCACATGACTTGGATTTATTTCTTGCAGCAAAAATCAGAAGCTTTTGAAATTTTTAAAAGGTTTCGAGTTATGATTGAAAATCAAATCCAATCTCAAATTGGTACTCTTCGAACAGACAATGGTGGAGAATTTACTTCTCTAGTTTTTGAGGATTATCTTCGTCAAAATGGGATACAATATCATCTAACTATTCCAGGTACTCCTGAACAAAATGGTGTGGTTGAAAGAATGAATAGAACCATCATGAACATGGTTCGAGCATTGCTATATTTCAAAGGAATCAAGTTACATTTTTGGGCTGAAGCAGCAAGAACTGCAGTCTATCTTCATAATAGATCTCCATCATCTGCACTTTTCCATATGAAGTTTGGTTTGGGTATCCTCCATCCGTTCGACATCTTCGGATTTTTGGGTCTACTTGCTATGCTCTAATTCCTAAGGATAAAAGAACTAAGTTGCATAATCATAGTTATAAGTGCATTTTTCTTGGCTATTCTGACTCATCCAAAGCCTATAGGTTGTATGATGAAGCTAACAAAAAATTCTTCATTACACGTGATGTTGTATTTTGTGAATCTTCCAAAAGTGATGCAGATGTTGAATGTCAGTTAAAAGAACTTGATAAATGTGCATGATTTTATCCTTGGATAGAAAATCTTTGTGAGGAGAAGTCAAATCCCTTAGACACGCCTTTAATAGATTCACATGTAGTTCAAGATACTCCATCTATAAATGTGCAAGAAGAAACCTCCTCTTATCATGATTTTCTCTCTAATGATGAGCGTGAAATTGCAGATGCATTAGACACTAATGAAGCATCTAATCAAGAAATGGAAACCTCTTTTGTACAACCAAAATCTTCACATAGGTGGGCCAAACAAGTACAACAAACTTTGAAGGATTTAAGGCCTGATGAAATAGGTAAAACAGGTACACGAAGCTCTTATAGAGCTAGGATGCAGGCTCAATCCAATATTGTAGATAACTTAGAGTCCATTGATGAACTCAATTTCATGATAAATTCAGAACCAACTTCCTATAATGAAGCTAAGAATATTGCAGTATGGAGAAAAGCAATGCAAAATGAGTATGATGCACTTTTGAAAAATGGTACATGGGAGTTGGTTGATCCTCCTCTTGGTTGTAAACCTATTGGTTGCAAGTGGGTTTATAGAAATAAATATAAAGTAGATGGTTCACTTGACAAACATAAAGCCCGACTTGTTGCCAAAGGATATGCTCAAAAAGAGGGCATAGATTATGATGAAACCTTTGCACCTACAGCTAAATGGACTACCATTCGTGCTTTGTTGGCTCTTGCAGCTCAAAATGGGTGGACAGTTCATCAAATGGATGTTAAAACTGCATTCTTAAATGGTGATCTCAAAGAAACAGTGTATATGACTCAGCCTGAAGGCTATTTTGTCAATGGTAAAGAACACCAGGTATGCAAACTTGTCAAATCTTTGTATGGTTTAAAGCAAGCTCCCCGAGCTTGGTATGACAAACTTACCGAGCATCTCCTGCAGTTGAATTTCAAGCATTTTGAATTTGATGATGCAACTCTTTTTGTTACAATGGTTGCCAACATGGTTGTCTATCTTGTTGTTTATGTGGATGATTTGTTTATCACTGGTACTAAAGAGGATAATATTCAAGATATCAAAAACCAATTGAAGCAAAGATTTGATATGACTGATTTGGGCCATCTTCATTACTATTTGGGTATTGAGGTGATTCAACAACCCCATTCTATCTTCATCACCCAACAAAAATATATTGGTGACCTTTTAAATAAGTTTGGCATGGTTGAATGCAAACCCCTCAGTACTCCTATGGAGCAAAATCTTAAACTCACATCAACTGATTCTTCAGCATTGGTTGATGCAACTACCTACAGGAAACATGTTGGCAGTTTGATTTATGCTACCACTACTCGTCCAGACATTTCATTTGTTGTTGGAGTTCTTTCCAGATTCATGCAACAACCTAGGGAACCTCATTGGTTGGTAGCCAAATGGGTTCTTCGATATCTCCAAGGTACTCAAAACTATGGGCTCCACTACTACAAGACTAAACAATTTTCTTTGCTTGGATATTCTGATTCAAATTATGCAGGTGACTTGGAAGATGGTAAATCTACATCTGGTTTTTTAATGCATCTTGGATCTGTTGTCATTTCATGGAAATCTAAAAAGCAACCAGTTCCAGCCCTCTCTTCTTCTGAAGCTGAATATATGGCAGCTTTTGAAGCAACTCGAGAAATTTTATGGCTTCGCAACATTCTTGAAGACTTGCAGGCACCACAAATTTCTTCAACACCACTCTTTCTTGACAATCAATCTACTATTAAAATGGAAAAAAATCCAGTCTTTCATGATCGTACCAAACACATTAATACGAAGTTTCATTTGATTCGACATCATGTGAAAGTTGGTCTTGTACACCTCAAATATTGTCCTACTGCTGATCAACCTGCCGATATTCTTACCAAGGCCTTGGGCAGAGAAAAGTTTGAGAAATTCCGAGGACTACTTGGCTTAACCCCTTCAGATTACCAGGGGGATGTTAATGACTAATCTTCTCCGGCTATCTACTCTTCCGGTTGTATTAGTTTTGGTTTGTTTGTTTTCTGTTTGGGCAGTTTTGCCTAACAGGTTGTCTAACAGGTTTGGGCAGTTTTGTCTAACAATTTATAACTATTTTCTGGCTGTTGCTTCTTATATTTATGACCTGTTTCTTTATTGTTGTGTGGCTTGTATGGCTGTAGTATGCTGTGTAGCAGGAGTTGCTTTATTCAAGTGAAATAAATAATCATTTACAGTTTGCCACTTTCAATTGCATTTTCAATTCTGGGCTAACATAGGATTGAACAACGGTTGCATACGTTCTATTAGATACCTACTTAAGGTAAAATCACTGGAATAAAAGGAGAACACCATCAAGCATAAAGTGGATAGAGAGGCCACAGTTGCTAAGACAAAATAAACAAAATCATAGTTCTCTAAGCTAATATATTAGGTTTAATTTAACCTTTTAGAAAAGCAAATCAATAATGCTTACAAATTACTCACAAAGTAATTTTGTAGAGAGAGAATTTTGAATATCATTCAAAAATTTCTTTTATTCAATTATTTCAACTTTAAGATCAACATAGGTAAGAAATACGAACCTGGTTTTCTCTTAATTAACAGAGCTAAAAGTTGATGCTGAATCAAACCCCAAGCTATAGCTTCAATTTCTTCAAAGCCCCAACAATCCTAGAATACTTTCTCTTGAATTCCAACGAAGAATAGAATAATGTACATAAAACTAATTCTAAATAGCTTCTGTCACCCGCAAAAGCCTTCGAATTCACAATCTTCAAAACTTTGCAATTGAAAATACACACAGAAACAAAAAAGCTTTTTCCAAAAAGATTACCATGAAACAACTTTTCAACCAAAACCAATTTCCGTGTACAAAATTTGCATAACCTTTCTTTTTATCCATTTTCAATTAAATTTCATTCACAAAAATTAACTACAGTCTGCATGCCATCAAAATTGAATGGATAGTTAAAACTATTTAATTGTTCAAGTTAACCATCCTCTGACATCAAGTTCGGGTTGAGAGATATTTTGCAAATTTTATCAAAAACAATCCTCTTGAAAATATCTATTTAAATTTTTTTTAAGTTGCACAATATTTCAGCAATATAAATTGAATCAATATTCTATTTCAATAGTTGAATTAATTAAACCTTTTAAACATTAAATCAAACCTTTAATTTATAAAATAATATAACATGGTTATTTAATTCTAACATTGCAATTAAAATCACAATAGAATCAACACTTATTAATCAAATCATTTATCTAATTTAAACAAGTCAACTACTAACATGACAAACATAGAACGACATGACAGAATAACAAATGACATGACGGGACAAACGTCAACCAAATAGGTAACGAACGAGTACTCGTTCTTTCAAGAATGATGGCTCACAACAGAGGACCAAACACTATCTCCCATCAACATATTTCCATTGGGTCTTGGCACGTTCAGACCTGGCGAAGCAGGTGGAGTCGATGCCTGTACCTGCAAGCTGCATCAAACATAACTGTCAATCATGTATCAACTCATATATCGGAAAATACACAGTGAAGAAAAGTCATAGTGTAATAGGGTACTCACAAGTGAGTAATGCTACACTATCTTCTTCACCAAGAATGACATGAATCATAATATCGTAAACATCAAATACATCATAATAACATTGTTAACATTCAGAAACAACATAAACCATAATACTCATGTATCCATCATAATGTCATCATAAGAACATAACCTGATGATCATAATTTTTCAAATGTAACATTTAAAAAGTATAACAACTAACATATCATCAATGACATACTGAAATAATATAATGTAGCATCCAAAGCAACTAAACGACTAACAACCAGTCAAAAACAAACTGAAACAAATAGTATCACTGGAGGGACACTACAATGCATTGATACAATTAAAAGTATGCTACATAAATTCATCAATATAGTTTTAGTTACATTAAATAAAATCGTTTAACCTAAGGAAATAATCATTGAACATGATTCTTCTATCTTTATTTCCCTATTGAGAATCAATAGTCACATTGCAATTCTTTACAACTTTCTACAAGGAAGGAGATGATCTCTTCCATAACTCTTTATGTAATAAATTTAGCCTACAACAATTATGGAGTTGTAGGAAAGTTTTAAACCTTATGGAAACGTGGCATTCTAAATTATCTAGAGACATGGCATAATATTCATCTTCTATAGAATTCATCTTTCTTGAGCATTATCTATTGTCCTATTTTCAAAAAACACAACTTTTTACCTCAATCATCAGAATTAAAATCCTTATTTAACGTAGAGAAGATAACAAGCATTTATACATTATTATCAATTAAGATTATAGATAATATACTATATAATCATATTAATTCTAACAAGATAAAGGCTATGGATGGTCAAGAAAGGGATTTTTTCCCTAATAATAAGATTAATATTCATACCTCATGACTCCCAAAGACTTATGATTAAGTAGGCTCTCCTACTTATTCCCCTACTTAGTAATGTTTCTTGTTTGCTTATTTCCTATTGCAGTCTTCCTCAAATGGTTTTTGTTATCATAAATCACATGGGTTAAAGGATGTATTTACTTAGGGTTAATTATATACCCTCTACCACTCTCTACCTTTTCTTTCCATCTCTTAAAATCCCATTCAAATTACTTACATAACACATAGTTTTGTGATTGGTTGGAGAATAAGGGGAGGCCTAAATATCATTCCTATCCATTCGTCCCTAAATTTATCCATTAATGTCTCAAATACCTTATCCCTCTAAAAGGAACACATGATGTTCCATAGAGATTCTATATCTATTCCTTAGTTGTATGAGCAAGGAGTTACATCTTTCCTCACAAGCCTCAAAGGAAATTTTTGGGAGTTAAGGGAATAACATATGAAAGGGCTTCATAAGATAATTCCAGGTTATTAGTGTATTTTTCAACCTTGTTTGGGTGTTGGATTTTCCTTTCAAACTATCTCCAAAAGGCTTGTGGTTTATAGTGTTGACGCCTCATCAGGAATCCAATAGTCTCCTTTATTAATTTTATGGCATTATTTTGTTCTTTATTTCAAAGCTACTTAATTTTGAATTGTGGATATGAATGACCTTATTTTTAATTTTCCCACAAAAATATTCATGAAGAATTTTGCATATTTCTCAACCAATAAATTGTGTGTTAAAAAATTCACACAAGTTCTACTACTTTGGAGCTAAAATTTTGAATACCTCCAAAAATTATGTCATTTGGGTCATGAGGCAAGCTGCAAGAAATTCTTAATAAATTCCATCTTAGGAGTTGTTCATTCAAGAACATAATATCTATTATGGAGGGATGTCTATATTCAAGGAGTAGTTTTTCTACCTCGCAGGCTTCATTTTTGGCTTTTTCCAACTACTTACATTTTCCCTACAATTTTGTAACTTCTTCTTGCAACTTTTTATTCAATAGATATTTCCTATGGATGCTCCAAATTCTCTTTTAAATACATACTTTCCTTATTATTTTTTGTTAACATCTTTAATTATTCAATTTATTTTCTTCATTCAAAAATTGTATGTTTTAATTTTTACAATTGAAGTGCATATTGAATTTAGTTTTAGATTCTCTCTTCTTCTTCCTCTAGAGTTGTCATGGATTTTCCCCTTTGTTGGCCTCAACTATAGAGGAGCTTTAGGTTCTATTTCCTCTGGATTCATTATTGTCTTTTCTACAATCGATTTGTCCTCTCATACTAGTATTTCATTAATTGGTAAATCATATTCCTCCAAAGGTACTATAGTAGAGGTATCTCTTAGGGCTACTTCTTTCTGGGTTTATGCTTTATGTATTGTATAGTGTTATGGGTGAGTTAAAATTTCCAACACTTGCTCCTCCAAAGGGAAGGAGGATGATTTCTTGCTTCTTTCTTAACCTTGGTTCCTCCTTATCTCAAGTGTCCTATTTCTTCTTCTTCATCTAAGGAAATTATTTCTATCTTTTCTTTAAAATTAGGGTTTTATTGGGTTGATTATTTATTCACTTGTTCCTCTATGGATGCCAAGTTAGGTTTTTAAAGCCTCCATATTTTCTTGGAGAAATATAAACTTCTAGAGTCTGATAACTTAGGTCCTAATGAGTCACTATAGGGGTGGCTATGAAAACTACCCTTAATTCCATTTTTCTTTTTGTTTTCAAAGGTTTGTAAAAACATTGTCCATTTCTTATTAGTTTTTTATTTTTAATATTTAATATTTGTAAAGAAACATGATAAGGTCATGATGCTTTAGATTCCTAGTTCCTTTTAGATAATTATTGTAGTGTCATGAAATTGCACCCCGTGGAAATTTTACACTTGCATGTTTGGCTTGCTGCATTTATGGTGCCTAGCCACATTTATGGAAAACAACTTATGAGTTAAAATTTCATGATTTCAAATCCATAAGGGATAATGAAAAAGTGTTAACAATCCACCACCTCATTTCTTGAAAAGTTGTGAGTTGGACACTTGCGCATGTGCACTAGCATCCTTGAACTTTTTGAGTTTAAATCAAGGAATCTCACAAACTTTGACCATGAAACACATCGTTGTGGTAGAATCATAGGTGTGGCATCTCTTCCCGCCCATAAAATGTCACAAAACTCTATTTTTCACTTCTATTCTCATTCATTCTCACTTCTTATTCCAAATTTCTCTCACTCTCTTCTCTTCTACATCTCCTACCTACTGTGAAGCTCTATCAGATTCACGTCTCGTCAATAACCAAGGCTCTCTTGCAATCATTCAATGTCTCATTTATCAAGCCAAGAGGAAGCCAAAAAATATTGATAACACTCTCTTGTTGCATTATATTGTCTTTTCTATTTACTAAAATACTTGTCTTGTCTATTTACTTGTGATATGAGTTCTCCTCCATAGCAGGGTTTATCTTTATCACATGTCTCATCTATTTTATTACATTTCTTGTCTATTTTTCTATCTATCTAGCTATTCGTGGAGGTGGAAACACCAAAACAGGGTTTTGACTTAGGAAATACCTAAAAAAATTCCAACACTTTTCCTCATCTTGGTTGTACGCAAGTTTCTAAATTTGAAGAGGTGGGTGCTCATTGGTTTTTGGTTTTTAGCCCCTAATTTGATAAGGATGACAATGTACCTATCACAAATGTCCATGCGACATGCTGGCATCCATTTTTTGTGACTTTATCCTTCTTGGGGCAGATTCTTCAAGTTCTCTTTATGTTCCTATAATCAATTTTTTGTAATATGTTATTAGTTTCTATTAAATTATAGTTTCTTCTTCCTAGCTTTGTATATTGAGGAGATTGAGGGCTATTCGCTCCCTTTAGACCCTATTTGTCTTGGTACTTGGGAGTAGTGAATCCCCTCCACATTTTGGTGAACTTGATGCAAAATAAAATCATGTTGGATCTTTTTCTTAAAATTTTTAATGCTTTTGATATTTATTTTTCTAAGGAATATTTTGATATGCTGGATGATACCCTAGATGGTTTCTTAGAGGCATCTCCTTCTATCTGTAGATCTCTTGAACAAATTTCTTCATCACAATTGTTTACATCATCTTCACAAATCAAAGAGTCCATGAATGTAGTTGTGGTCTTTGCAGCTCCTTAAAGTCCTATGAGACTCATCATTTGTGTGACTCTGGATAGCCCATCTCCTAAAATAATTCATTCTATTTGTGGGGTCTCATTCAAAAATGACTCATGGACCTTTACACGAGATTCTTGAAAGCTACAACTTCCTCTCATAAGGAGGTAGCTCATACATACAACACTAGAAGGAATCAACACAACTTAAATCAACCTACTTATTTACCACATTCTCAACCAAGTATTCCTCCAACACCTAAACTTGAAACTAAAGCACCTAGTGATTAAGATCTTGTTGAACAACTTCATGTTACTCCTGCCAAGATTCACTATGGAATTTTCTTCAGTCTGCTTCGGTTTATCAAGGTATGCTTCAAGAAGCTTTACAAAAGATCCTCTTGTGTTCTTCCACTAGGCTGATGGATGTTAATAAGTTTATGAATCATATCTATGTGGATTCAATGAATATTACATTTTATCCACAAGAAATCCCACCTCCAAAAGTACAAAATCAAGTAGATCCTTTGATGATTATAGTTAACATTAATAAAATTGGTATTAGACATGATATCATTGACATTGGTTTGGCTCTCAATGTATGTAGTATTGACTTATTCCCTAAGATTAAGATCAATTCATCTTCTCTTTCTTCTTCTTCCTTATACATTTGTGGATTCGAGAATTCTGGTCGATAAGCCTTAGGCATGATAATCTCACCTTTGAGGTTGGGAACCATTACCATACCCACCTTGATCTATGTTATTTCAAGTACTTTATCTTATAACATTCTCTTGGCAAGAATCTGGATTCACACTTTGGGGGTAATAACTTCTACTTTGCATCATTGTATAAAATTTGTTGCTAATAATGAAGTAATTTTGACCTCGATGCTATACATCTTTGTGAAATGGAAATTTCTAGTCAAACCTCAATTGCTTCCAATCTTAAAAATTATATTCATTCACTGTATTCTAATGCACTCAAATCCTCTTTGATAGTGCCTTCTTTGAAAGCCGCTCCTAAGGTGGATGTCCCTAGAGAAGACCATTCTAAAGTTGAGAATCTTAAGTCTACCCCTTCTACTTTTTCCTATAAATTGAACACATGTCCTGATGATGATTGGAGATAATTGGAATTTATCAAATCTTTCATCAAAGAGTAAAAAGTTGATCCTACCCATATTGACATTCCTACAATCTCATACACCTTTTTCAAGGAAGTTGATTTTCCTCCCATTGTAGAAAATAATCATGCTCTTGCTAAGGAGAATTATTGTGCCCCTATTGAGGAAGATGATCACGCTTTTGTTAAAGAGGCTAATTTTTATATTCTAATTAAGAAGTATGATTGTGATCCCATAGATGAGTATGATCCCCATTGTTGGAATGATGCTCTCTATGTAGATCCTCCTCCTTCTCGAGATTTACAAACACATTACGACCCTAGTTTCAGACTTCTATCTAAGTATGGTTATAGATGTAAGGGTTGTGGGCATAAAAAACAAGGCATTAAAGTCCCTATAGAATGTATACCTCATAAGCATAACTTGGGGCTTGGTTTCTCCCATGAACAGTCTAAGTGGAAACCATGGTAGAGTGTCAACATGATTTCTAGTGAGCCTCTCGATCTAGTTCATCCTAAATTGATTGAAAGTAAAGTAGAATCTAATGAAGTTCCTATAGATTTTTTCTCTTTATAGGAAGTGATGGAATAATTGTTAGGTGTTTACACTCTCATCCACGCTCTTATTACCATAAATGGTGATTCCCATATATCGCTTGAATAAATAAGCATACTGTGTAGAGCTTGTTATGAGTATAGAAAGGAAGGCTCCTTTGTCTAATGTGGATGATGAGATTACTGTTTACCATCTTGAAGACCATAGTACTCTCCTCAAAGAGGATACTTTTGATGTTTTCATTGATCCTAAGTCTTCTAAAAAGGTGATTAGAATTAGAAAGTTCCTTTCTTGAGAAGAATCTAAACAACACTCTAATTTGTTACATTCTCATCTTGATATATTTTTTTGGTCATATGAGGTCATACATGGTATTGATGAGTTCATGGTGGTTCACAATATCATTCTATGTCCTGATGCTAAGTCTATTGAAAAAATATCCAAAAGATGAATCCCAAGGTCGTCTTATTAGTCAAAACTGAGATAAAACGCTTCTAAAAATTGGTTTTATCCATCCTATTGACTATTTGTCTTGGATATCAAATATCATTGATGCCAACAATCCTAATGGTTGTATTCACATTTGCATTTATTTTGATGATCTCAATAAGGCTTATCCTAAGTATTATTTTCTATTTCCTAATATTGATATGATTGTAGACTTGACCACAGGTCATGCCTTATTACCTTTCATGGATGGCTTCTTAAGCTATAATTATATTTGTATTAACCCAGAAGATAAATATAAGAAAACCTTCACTAAAACTTGGGGTACCTTTTGCTATGTGGTCATACTGTTTGGATTAAATAATGTAGGAGAAACTTACCAACATGTGATGAATCTTTTCTTTCATGACTTCATTCACAAAATTCTAGAAGATTACATCGATGAAATCTTGGCTAAGTCTATGACTCATCAAGGTCACGTTGAAAAATATTCATCTTATCTTTGAAAGGCTTTGATTCTATAAGATGAGACTGAATCCTCTTAAGTGTGTCTTCAATGTTGACGTTGGCAAGATTTTGGGATTTATTATCTCTCACCATGGAATCGAGGTCAACAAAAATAAAATTGATGCAATTGTCAACATGCCTCCTAAGAAAGTCTCTCAACTATGTAGTTTGCAAGGGGAGATTCAAGAAATTCATAGGTTTATGTCTGGGTTGGCTGATCATACACTTGCTTTCATGCATTTGTTGAGGAAATATTTCTGCTTTCAATAGGATGATGAGTGCAAAATATCTTTTGAGTCAATCAATATTTATTTAGCCAATCCCCCTATCTTAATGTAGCTATGTAGGATATACCCTTTTTTCTTTATATCTTTGCATCACCTCATACCTTAGCAGATTTATTAGCTCAACATGATGATGATGGTAAAGAAAGAGTATTCTACTACATTACCTATATTCTAGTTGATTACAAAACTTGTTAGTCTACCATGGAGAAAAAAATTCTTGCTCTCATTTTTACAACGTAGAAATTACAAAATTATCTTCTTCACATTGAAACCCATGTTATTGTGAAAAGGGATCTTCTTAAGAATTTGTTTACTATAACCAATATTTCTAGAAGGTTGGAAAAATAGGTAATTTTGCTCTTTGAGTTTGAAATAAAGTTCGTAACTCAAAAATAAATTAAAGGTCAAGTTGTTGCTGATCAATTAGCAGAAGCTCCCTCATCTCACTCCTTTCCTAATCTGAATTTATTTTTAGATGAAGATCTCTTTGTAGTAGATCATGAAATTTTATGGGAGATATACTTTGATGGATCAAGATATCAAGTTGGCTTTGGGGTAGGTTTAGTTTTAGTCTCACTCAAAGGTAAGCTAGTTCCTCTATCCTTTTGATTGGAATTTCATTGCACTAATAACATCGTTGAGTACAAATCCCTTATTATTGGCCTACGTGTTGCGATGGATTTAAACATCAAAAACATTTGCATTCAAGGTGATTTTGAGATTATTGTAAACCAAATTACAAGAACATATCAAGCCAAGAAAAATAAGCTATCTCAATATAGGTATTTGGCATTATCCTTGCTTGATCGTTTTTCTTCTTTCACAATAGATAGTGTCCCTAGGAGAGAAAATTGACATGTGGATGCAATGGAAAGTGTAGCATCCCTTGTGTCTTCAGATGATGGTATAGAAGAATACCATTTTGTGGTTTACATTTCTTCACTCTCTTGTTGTCTCAAATCAAACTAAACTCGATGTTCTGGTGTGTGCTGACATAGACTTGGGGGAATGGTACTCTCACATTTATACTTATCTAAATACTAATTTTTTTCTCGATGATGTGACTAAAAATTCTCGCACTCGGATACGAAAACTTGTAGTCTGATACATTACTATCTGATGTTCTTTATTGAAAATATTATAATGGTCTTCTTCTTTGATGTCTCACTAAGGCAGAAATACCCCTTGTCCTTTAAGAAACCCATTTGGGCTCTAGGGGTGGACATTTTGGTGGTATATCCATGGTGCATAAATTGATTCACATGGGATAATTTTGGAAAATAGTGGAGCAAGACTCCTTTTACTTTGTCAAGAAGTGTTCACAACGTCAAAAAAATAGTAATCTCATTTGGGCTCCTGCTCAAGAGCTTCAAAATCAGACCTCTCCTTGCCCATTCACAAAATGGGGGTTGGATATTATTGGAAAAACATCACCTCCTTCTTCTAAAGGACATACCTTCATCATTACTGCTATTTATTAATTTATGAAATGGTTTGAAGCTATTCCACTTCGATCCATGAATGCTGAAACAATCCATAGCTTTCTTCTAAATAATATTATTGCACATTTCAAATAGCATTCCGCCCTTGTTTCTGATAATGGTACTTCATTTAAGAACAAAGAGGTGAAGTGAGTCCTAGGAAAAATTCACATTCAACATCATTTTTCTACACCATACTTTCCTCAGTGTAACGACCAAGCTAAGAAATCTAATAAAACTCTTGAGCAAATTCTTCAAAAAATAGTGAATAAACATGGCAAAGACTAACATACTCAATTAACCTATGCCTTGTGGGCCTATCACGTGAGCATTATTACAGCTACTGGTACAACCTTGTATAACCTCATGTATGGTGTTGAGGCTATCATGCCTTTAGAGTTGGAAATTCCATCTTTGCAAGTTTCCCTTTAAGGGTTGATTGATGATGCCACTTATTGTGTTGATTGTTTGTGTCAACTTGAGTTGCTTGATGAGCACCAATTATAGGCCCTCAAACATCTCCAAGATTATCAATGATCTATTTCTTAATATTACAATCAGGATGTTCTTTCTCCAACTCTCAAGGTAGGTGATCTCATTCTCTATGGGAATCAGAGGAATGCAAATGCACTGCCTGATCAAAAGGGGAAGTTTAGCCCTAATTAGTTAGGACCTTACATAATCATTTATGTGTATGGTTCTAGTGCCTATATATTGTCGTCTATGAATGGAATTCCTCTAAAAGAACCTGTTAATGCAATGTATCTTCATCGATACTATGCATAATGTCTATGGGGGATATGCATGGAACTCATCCCACAAGGATTGCAGTTCATTATTCTATGAGATTCCTTCATTAACACATCATATTTGTATTTTTTGTTAATGACATGAACATGTGTATGCCATCAATTTATTTAACTAAAAATTATATATACATGCATTTTATTATGTTGTGTATCTATGCATTATATTTGATTAAGTCTTTTGGCTAGACAATTAGATCATCAATGAATTTAATTAACATATATCCAATGTGTGTTTATTAGATCATGATACCATCTAATCTAAATATACATCCATAAACATAAATCCATCACATAACCATGCATGAAAGTAAACATACACACAAATAACACCATGATATCACATAAAAATCTCATATATATATATATATATCAGAATGTCATGTACATGTATCACACCACTGTATCAAAATGTGGTGACTATATATTTGTATGTGTCTATACATCAAAATAATGCTCTACAAAACAATATAATCTATATAAAATTTGGGATGTGCAAAATGGGCCTCTAGCCCCCGGGTGGATGGCTCCTTAAGCCCTCTAGTCCTAGTCCTAGTGGTGGTGGTTGGGGTGGATACTAAACTGATGCAAAAAACCGTGATTGATGTGACTATGACACATACATACTTAGCCACAATCATTAGACCTCTCCTCGCAACTTGGCCACCTCCTCTCAAAGCTTGACCTCCCACTCATGGGCCTGCCACAACTCCTCCTGAAATTGCTACACTTAGGGATTAGCTACCAACCTCATTGCCTCTACTTTCCTATCGAGGTCATCAAGTTGTCTCTACAAGGCATCATGTGCCACTATGGCACTCTCTACCTGTGTCACAACCTGTTCTCACTCAACTAGTGTAGTGTGGAGCTGCACCTATTGGTATGTGGTGACTGATCATGCAAATACTATAGACTTTGGTGGTGGTGGATACTGAGCTGATGCCATAAATCGTGATTGATGTGACTAAAAAATAGACACACTAACTCATTTGACCCCAATTTCTGATGAAACCTATATAATTAGATGTATCGTCGGGTACTTGTGCGAATTTCCATTTTTTAAATTTTTTTTACCTCGACGTTCATCAGAATTTCGATGAGCCGTTGTTTTGTGTACATTTCGATGAAGATCTTTCACCAAAATTGGGGCGGTCCTGCAAAGTTAAATTGTGGCGGGCATAAATTGAAATGAGCTCGACTATTTATTGCAACAGTGTTTTGCTCGACAGTTTTCTTGGGGAAAATCAAAAGAAACTCAAGAAAATATCGCCAGGTTGAGGGAAGTCATTGTCTTTTTCCAGAATTCATTTGTGAAGTCAGATTTGTACTTCCAGGTTTGAAAATCATATTTGAAAGCAACATCTCATAAGATTTCATTTATAATCTTGTGCATTTTTAGAATTTCATTTCTAGATTTTAGACCTGGCTTCACAAATTCTTTATAAGGGAATCGTTTATAACTGATGGAAAATTCTTGATGGATTTGGACAAAGATTATATTTGCAAGGTTTCAATTTTAACCTTAATGATCAATTTGCAATAGATTTGGGAGCCATAGCTAGATAATATCAAAGGTGTTGGTTATTTTTTTACTGTAACCAAGTTTATCTTCTAGACACATAGCATATAAAATCTCAGATAATACTACCTTACAATACCATCAATCTATATTCTAACCCAATAGTACTTATCAAATCCTTATATGAACATAGTCACCTATAACCTCAAGCATTTTAATTAATTCCTTGAATTAAAGCCAAAATGAGAATCACACACCATAACAGTGAGATGAACAGAATAACCCTTGATTATTTTATTCAAGATAATAATATATTCATACAATGGAGATACATGACCTTGAAATGAGTAATTTTCATTCAGATGCTAGTACTGGCTTGAAAATTAAGTACCCATGAAACTAAAACCTACAACATAATGACACCAAATGGTGCAGGAGCACACCTAGGCTAACCTCCATGTTTGTTATTTTGGCTTGTACTTGACTCTAGCCAAGTCAGGATGTTAGTTTGTTTTTAGACCTTAGAAGGCCATTACTTTTGTGGGCTAGGTGAGTTAGTCATTAGGACTAAGGTCACACAAATAGCTAGTGTTAGTAATTTAAGTTTTCTTAATGTTAGTTGTCTATGGGAGATTAGAGTCTTAAAGATGTTCTAAACACTTAGTGGTTGTTGTAAAGATGCCTTAAGGCCATTAAATGAGTTGGTTCCTCAAAATCTAGAGGGAATAGTGGTTCTAAGAAATAGGATCAAGGCATAGAGAAAGATGCCAAATGTTGTAAAGAAGTTAGCATGGGCATGCAACTCGGTTACCTTTGGATTCCCTTGAGAATAGGAAGTGGGAGATTGGCCAACAGGCCCTAGAATCATGGGGATGGCATCTATTATGACCCAAGACTCAAATCTCATGACATGATGTAATTGGTAATTAGTTTTTGAAAGTAAAATAGAGAGCTCTGCAACAATGTTTTCAAGAACAACCCAAAATTTTGTGATGACAGAGATGCTTAATGTATTGAGAGACTGAGTTTAGTATTTGTTTAGTGTTCTATAGGATTATCTTAGTCTTTTTCATTTGATAAGCAAGTTGTTTAGAGTAGGATATTTGGTGTTAGGCAAATTGTTTTGGTTTTAAGTTCTTACTGGTCCAATCTTGACCAGTCAGTGCTTTCATGGCTCCCCCATGAAATCTAGCCTTGGGAAACACCTAAGGATAGGTGGAAATGTTAGGGGATTCATTAGTGTATATAGATTTAGGATTAGGAAGCATGAAAGAGTGGAGAGCTCTTTTTATCACTAGTCTCTAGCCGAGCAGACAGAGCCCGGCTAGAGGTCTAGGAATGTCTTTGAAGATTTCTTGCAAGGTAAAGAGGTACTGTATGGAAAAGGTACAGGTTCAAGTAGGGTTTCATCATAGCTCATAATACTAGGTGGACTGAGGTCATGTCAATCATTTAGTTTATGGTTTGAGCAGGTTCCAAGCAAGATTACAGTAAGTCCTAGAAATTAGGCCTTTTAGCCCTATTGTTCTAAGTTATAGGAAACTAGTGTACGGAGGTTGTCAGGCCCTAAGCCCCATTGAACCTTTTAAAACTTCCAAATGAGTATCCAAATTTGCCTTTAGTTTTGTAGGGTCTTTGGAAAAATTTAGCAAGAATTGACAAAACAGGACTGGTAAAGGCTACAAGGAATAGGCCTGTTTAAGGTCTCAAATGGTGAAACCTTGAACTCAGTAAGGATAGGGTTGAAGAACCTTCTAAAATGGTTCAAATATGCAAGGTTATGAATTTTTTCAATAGGATGGGCACCCTTGCAATGAAGAATGACATTTGTGAGAAGTTAGCACTTAGAACTTTCTAAGTGAGGAAGAGAAATTGAACTTGTCAAATGGTGTTAGTCCTCCAAGGTGAAGCACAAAGGATAGAACTCTTAGAGAAGAGTTAGAATTGGACTTAGTTAATCATCTAAGCCAATCAGGACCTAGAGGAGACTATGTTCCTAGAAGATACAAGCTGGGTCTCTTAGTTGTAGTGCAAGCAAGCCTTGGAACACTCACATCACCAAACCTAAGAATAATATCTTCGCTATAATATCAGGCTCTTTACAAATTCACTTTGCAACTTCAGTTAGACTTGACCTAAAGATATCTAATTTGCTAACCGGCCATATTTTTGGTCCTAAAATCCTTTTTATAGGGAAAATGAAGGAGCAACAAGCATCAGACTAGAAATACACCTGTCACTGGTCACTTGGACCGCCTTATGACATTTCAAAAATTGGTTACAACAGCTGAGTCTCTGGAGAATCTTCTTGTTCATCCCGTCCACTGGAGAATAACTGTTGCATTTGCCAAACTTTGAAAACTTGCACCAAAACTGCCACCAAGACATAGCCAAAATTTGTTATAACCATAACCGCTGAGCTGTTAACTGCTAGTTGTATACTTTGTCCTATTCTTGTTTAGTTAAGTAATTTTCTACCCATCATTGATATTCCTCCTCCGTTAGCCAATTAAAATTTACCACCTAATTTACCTTTACACTATAAGTTGTATACTTTACTGCTACTTGATTTGCCTCCCTTTCAAAAGATTCCAAAAATGTGCTAGTGTTAATGATTTCATCTACCCTGTCCTGCCATTGCTGCAGTGATCTAACATTTCCTTGGGCATCTACAATATCTGGTAAAGATGTGCCACTCCAGTCATCAAAAATATTTACCAACTCTTTAATCCTCTTGCTCAAATCATCAGGTAAGGCCTGGAAACCTTGCAGTGACTTCACAAAGTCTTGAGTAGGCCTATTAGCTACATTTTGAGAATTTCATTTCCACATTTTGTTGTGCAAGTTCAACATTATGATTTTAGGAGTATAACAGTTGGAAATCATTGTAAAATCAAAATTTAATAATTTCTAGAATTAGCATTTGAAAGTGTTTTTTGGGGTCATTAACTTCAGACTATCTTCTCTTTTGCAGGGGTGGTTGCATGCCAATTTTTTTTGGTGTAAAATATCATAATTATTATATTTTGTTACCTGTGTACGATTAAAAATTATTGGAGTACGTGTGAGTTTGATATTTTTTGAAGATCTAAATATTCAAGCTTGGTAAATAAAAATCATATCAGATAATATTAGTCCAGAACAAAATGAAGAGACAGTTGCTAGATTATGGGCTATATTGAAAAGAAAGGGTGATGGGAAATGTTATTGTCCTTGCAATAATTGCAAGGGCTTAAAGACGAGAAGACTTTTAATCACAACAACTGAGAAACATTGTAGGTAGCATGGTCACGTTGAAGGGGGGCATGATTATCATCCATTGGTAAGTTGTTCATTATATATGTTTATATTGATTGAATTTGTAAATGTTTATATTGTTTTAACATTTGATATATATATATAAAATCACTTGATCATGATCATGGTTTATTTGTGTCTGTCATTATTATAAAGGTGGGGCGCCCTAGGGCACACAATATGAATTATCACGGCCCAGATAATGTGGTTTTGCAAGCAGAGGAACATGGAGCTGTGAATATCAAAGATGAAGTTAATGATCCTATGGAAGAAGATGATCATGCACCAGAAAACACAATTGAAGATGATGGTACAAATACATTGATCCATGACACATGTAGTGGCACATCTGATCATGTTGATCGAGATGACTTTGATGATGTTCATGATTTACCTGTAGAGAACGCATACGAGCCGCTTTATGAAGGCTCCCAAACAAATCTTCTCTCTGCTGTATTGTTGCTGGTGAACTTGAAGGTTATGAATGGTTTATCCAACATAGCAATCTCACGGATGTTAAGGTATGTCATATATGTCATTTTTTTTCATCTATTTTAATTGTTGTTAGTTCATCGCTAGTAAATAAAGGATGAAGTATGCACCTTTAATATTCTTTATATTAAAAAGTTATTTTTTGTTGTAGATTGATTGGTGAATTTTTGTTACCACCATCAAATATTTTACCTCGCTCATACCAAGATTTATCTGGCATTATGAAAGATATTGGAATGGAGTATCAAGCAATAGATGCATGTCCCAATGATCATATTATATATCATAAACAACATGAATTTGCAATAGAATGCCCAGAATGTCATATCAGTAGATATCAAACAGATCAACTAACAAAAAAGGTGTCTCGCAAGGTTCTTCGTTATATTCCCATTATTCCACGTATGCAACAATTATTTAGGTGAGAAAGCTTAACGCAATTTATGGATTATATGCACATAATAGAAGTGGAGATGAGATTCTTCGAATGCCTGTGGATGGTTTTGCATTTAGGGAAATGGAGGAAAAATGGCCACACTTTAAAGAAGAACCTCGTAATCTTAGGCTTTCATTGGCAGCGGATGGTGTCAATCCATTTGGAGAGCTGAGATCTATTTACTGGGTGTGGCCTGTTTTTGTTATCAACAATAACATTCCTCCATGGATGTCAATAAAGAGGGAGCACATAATGTTGGAAATGATTGTTCCAAGTATTTGTTTACATCAATTTTTTTTAACGTAGTAGCATCTCATTTGTCTTATTTGTTGCATAATGACTTATATGTTTTTTCATTTAATAGTCATATACATGAATTTATATATATTGCAGTAAAATGGTTATAATAATTATGTAATGTTTATGTTCATTCAACTAGGTAAGTACCAAGTTAAAGATATGAATGTATTTATTGAGCCTCTTATCGATGAGTTACTAAAGTTATGGAATGGCGTCATATGTATGACGTATCTAGACCAATAGGACAAAGACAATTTCAATTCCATGCAATGCTTGTATGGACAATTCATGATGCCCCAGGGCTAACACATTTTTCTGGTATGTTATAATGTTCGGCTGCATGACTTTAACGATATTTAATTTTATGAATTAGATATCATGCATGTTTTTGAAATAATCTATTCATTATATATAATTATAAAAAATGACATATTTAATCCAATTATATATGATTTGCAGGTCTTCAAACAAAGGGAAAATTTGCATGTCCAATTTGTGGTTCAAAGATGAAATCTCGTCATTCAACAAGTTTAGGAAAGTAGGTGTTTGATGAGTATAGGCACTTCCTCCACATAAATCATAAGTATCAAACTACTGAAAAACATCTTTTCAATGGGAAACAAGAGACTACATCAAAATCACGAAGAATGACACCTCGCCTATGGAAGTTGGAATATAATAGAATTAATCATCAAGGTTATACATCAAATCAAATTGTTTATCTATCATTTATGATATGTTTTGAATTTATATTTATATTTTGTGATCATGCTGTAATTGACAATGATTGTCATTGTTAATTTGTTTAACTTATATGCTTCATGAAGGTCGTCAAGGCATTAATGGTCGGCTTCCATAAGGACTGAAAAGTTATCCCAAACAATTTAGTAGGTTGCCCTACTATGAGTAGCTACAAATTGTGCATTTGTTTGATACAATGCATATCAGAAAGAATATGACAAAAACGTTATGGAAAATATTGGATGGAAGGCATGGCAAATTTTTTTTTTATCAAATATTGTAGTGACATTCAGGAATTCAGTCATGCAATGAAAAATGTCATTCAATTAAATAGCGATGGAGACCAAATTAATATAAGTGCCCTTCCTTGGTTATTAACAGAGCAACAAAGCAATGCTATAAAACAAGTCATATGAAAAATTCGATTTCTCACACGATTTGCTGCCAACATAAACAATATCATAACAAAGAAAGGTGAATTTGGGTCAGGGATGAAAATGCATGATTGGCATACCTTCATTAAGGTAATTATTCTGGTATATTATATATATATTTGTATACTGCATGTACTTTTCCATGTATTATGTTTACTACTTTTGAAAAAATATTAATGAAAAGATCATTTTATAATTGTTGTAGTACGTTCTACCTCTATCTCTCCTAGAAAACTTCAACAACAATGTCAAGCAAGTTATATATGATCTTGGAAAATACATGAGGTAAGTAGCGATATTTGTTCAATTCATTGTATATTTTTGTTAAATCTCATTAATATATTTATGCCTTGAATCACTTGTAGATGGCTGTCATCTAAAGCAATCCATAAAGAAGATATAAATTATTGGAAGAGAATAATTCCTCGTCTAATGTGTGAAATGCAAAAGTGTCTACCTTCGACATTTTTCAATGCCCAAGAACACTACCTCATACACCAAGTTGAGGAGATTGAATTGTGTGGACCTGTACACACAAGGTCAATGTGGATGGTTGAGAGGCACTTTAAATTTTTGAAGGCTTTGGTTAGACAGAGAGCACATCCTGAGGGTTCTATGGTGGAGGGATACATTGTATACCAGACCATGGTGTACATTACTGAATATCTTTCTAAGTTTGTAGCAAAGATCCATGTAGATCACATTTGGGATGCCAACTCCATTAACAAATTCGAAGGGGAGTACTTGATGGGGAAAGGTAGATTAAGGAAAGTGTTAGGTAATTATAAGATGGTCATGGAGATTGGTGTAAGTGTTCCAAAGCTTTCTTGCACAACTAGCTAAGAAGACCTTTCCTTGTCTTCTTCTGGGAACCTAATATTTTCTAGGTTCTTGTTAGGCTTAGATGATTAACTAAGTCTTAATCCAACTCCTCTCCAAAAGTCTCACACCTTGTGCTTCACCTTGAAGGACTAACACCACTTTGTTATGTGCAAACTCTCTCCTACACTTAGAAGACTCTAAGTGCCAACATCACAAAAACATTGAATTGATTACAGGGGTGCCAAACACATTGGAAACATGTCATGTACTTCCAACTGGATCCATCTTGGAGGATCTCCAAACTCCTTTCCTACTGGTTTCAAGAATTGGTCTTGAGGAGGCCTATTTCTAGTAGCCCTTGACAGAGACCTTTACTTCATTCCTACCCAAACTTTCCAAACATCTTAAAAAATCAATTCCACATTCGAATACCCTTTTGGATTTTCTAAGGGATTCAAAAGATTCTATACTCCTAAGTCCTCTGTACACTGGTTTCCTATTATCTAAGTTAAATAGGGCTATTAGGCCTAGTTTGTAGGACCCCACTGGTTTTCTTGCTCAAACCTTAGTCAAATGGATTGATAGAACCTCAATCCTTCTAGCATGTTAGGATATGTCTATACCCTACCTGGAACTGTACTTGTTCCGTATTGTACCTCAATCCCCAGCCTAAATTCTTCAATTCATTACTGTCAAACCTCTAACCGGGCACTCTAAGCTCGCCTAGGACTTGACATTAAACACAACTGTTCCACTCTCCATGACTCCTAACTCTACATATGTACAGACCGATGGCTCTCCTAAAACATCCATCTACTCTCAGGAAAATCCCGTGACTAGATTTCATGGGGGAGCCATAAAAACACAAGCTGGTCAGGACAGGACCAGTAAAACCCTTAAACCTTAACCTATCTATTCAGGACACTAAAACATCTTAAATCAACTTACTTTCAAAATGAAAAAAGTTTAATACTATCCCATGAAAATGACTCTAACACTTAATCAAAACATCCAATTCACTTAGTATCATTGTCACTCAATAACACTCGGAGTTTACATAAAAACATAAATTGTAGAGCTATCTTCTATTCCAAAAACTTGATTACAATCTCCCTCTTTCTTGAATTCGAGCCTGCTTCATATTAGATGCCATTCACCATGTTTGTAGGGTATGTTGGTCGATCCCCCACTCCTATCCTTTAGGGGATCCTATGTAACAGAGTTGCATGCAACATTTGCCATAATGGCAACTGTTGTCATGACAATTTTGTAACAACATTTGGCAAGTATTCTATCATTATGCCACCTTCCTAACTCTTAGGACCTCTATCTCCTATATTTCGAGTAACCAACACCATTAAAGGCCTCATGAAATATTTCTAACATCATTCATGTGTTTAGAACACATTTAAGACTCAAATCCCAACTTAAGCTACTAAGGCTACACAATGTAAAAACTATTAACAATGACTAACTTTGGTGACCTTAGTCTTAATGACTAACTCACCTAGCCACAACAATGACCTTCTAAGGTCCAAAACAAACATACAATTACTTTGACTTGGCTAATGTCAGATACAAGCCCAAAATATCCTAACTATGGAGGTTAGCCTAGGTGTGCTCCTACACCAGAGATTAATTAGAATACATTTTACATTTGGTTTTTATGTATATTGTACTTATAAATTAAGGTTGTATACCGTGGTAATTAACTAATTATACGTCATTTGTGAATTTCATTTTTTTTTGATACAGTTGGTCAAGAGTGGGATGCACTACATTTGTACGTCATAAACAATCTTGATTGGATGATAGTATGGATTGAACGATATCAACAATCTGGTCACGCATTAACATGGGAAGGTGTGGCTTCATTGGTTAAAGAAGCTCATCGTAATGGAGATTCCAATGTTACACCAAGGGAAATTGATTTAGCATATGGTTTAAGAGATAAACAGGTATGTATAAATATATTAATGACCCATATTATCTAATTATTTTCAATTATATTGATGTATATATATGTTGAGATTTATTTCTTTGCATACATTCGGCCAAGAATAAATATGTTTATCAACTGACGATATTGCAATAAGTTTTGCATGTTTGACATATTGTAGGTGAAACACCACAAGGCTATGTGGTGCAATGGTCGTAAATTTCGAATCAAAAAGTTGGATGACACGAAGAAAACTTGTGATTATGGGATAACTGCAGTCTTCCAGATGACTAATGTTTCATCTAGAAGTGACATACATCCAGAAGTCTTAGAAAATCAATACTATGGGATTTTGGATGATATATACTTGAGTGTGACTTTAAGTCCTTCAAATTAGTTTTGTTCGTCATCCTATGGTACAGGCTACGATTGAATGAAAATGATCCCAAGAGAACTGTTATTGAACATGATAATGGATTTACCATGGTTAATACAAGGTATTTTGAGCGAGCTGGAAATGAGCCCTATGTTCTTCCAAGCCAATGTGAGCAAGTATTTTACTCAGAGGTTCTAGGTAAAGTGGGTTGGTCATATGTTGCTAGACATGATCCAAGAGGAAGGCCGGTAAAGTATAATGTGGTGGAAGAAGAAGATACTGAAGAAATAGAAGATGATGTAGATGATGATCAAGATCAACAGTTAGTTGATGATGTGCCTGACGAAGATGTCGAAGAGGAGGAACTAGATCATGATGATGTAGGAGTTAATGTTCATGAAGATGATATCCGTGTGGATGATGACATTATCGAAACTGATATCAATGATGATGATGATGATATGACCAATCCTTACAATGTTGAATCTGGATCGGATGATACAGACAAAGAGTTGGATGAAGAAGAAGATCAATGACATTAATTTGTATTGTCTATTTGATATTAATTTCTTGAAAGAATTATATTTGACTTATGTGGTTACATAATTAATTTATGATGTTTTCAATTTTAATTATATTTGAATTATATTAGAATATGTTCAGTTAACAGATGTAAAAAATAAAATGGATAAACCAAAAAATAAAAGCGTGAGACCACTGCCTTGTTGGGTGTATGGAGTCTAATGAAGATCTATAAAAGTGTAATCTATGAGGCAATAATTCAAAGTGTTTGGCACACAGATGTAGTTTATAACTTGTATAAATGTTCAAGTAAATGACTGACAAACTCTACTTGAGATAGAATGACAATCCTAGTTATGTGATTCTTCTTATTGATACAATTAATACTCTTTAGTTACTGTGATTGACTAGGAGGGTTTAATCTTTACTTGAAAGAACCAAATAATCACATCACACAAATACAAAAAAAGTGTATCGGTAAACTGAATATATATATATATGCTTGATATATCAATTTAAACAACAGAAAAGCATCAATAGTATCAACTACTTCGAGCATGAGATGATTACAATGACATTTCACCACATAAGATAGTCATTTAATTTGAAATTTGGCAGCAAGCTCTAAGCTAAGACAAACAGACACAAAACCTTACAAACACATACGATTTAGGCCAGTGCCATATACTATTGGGGAGTCGAATTAATTCACAAATATTTAGATTTCCATAATAGGTTCAAACACATAACATATAAGATCTTTGACAATATTGCATTACAACTGTGTCAATTTCTATCCTAACTCAATACTTCTTATCAAATCCCTTTACAAACATATCCATCTATGACTCCATCCAAACATTTTAATTTACTCTTTGAATTAAAGCAAAAATGGACATCATACACACCATGATAACAGTGAGATGAACGCCATAACCCTTGATTATATTATTCAAAATTGTGATATGTTTATACAAAGGAGAGCCATGAGCTCTAAATATATCATTATAACTAAAATGCTAGTACTGTCATGAAACATCAAACCTTCATGCTGTTGGAACTGTGAAATTTTGACAAATTCATTATTTCTTCATGATTATTAGTCTTTGAAAAAAGATTCATAATGTAGACAAAAATATCCTCACATAGCATATTTTACCAAAATCCGATTTAAAATTGTGCCATAACGCCCCATAAATTTCATCTGACATTAAAATCTTTACATATGAAAATATCGACATAAGTTGATGCAGGTCTCATCGATGATAATATACGTATCCTAAATGTATCGACAAGAAATAGCAAGGGTCACACCGATCAAGTTATACACAGAGAGAATGCGGGTTTCTATATCTTATAGACAAGACAAAAAGTATCGGTGAGACGATGTAAGGTCACATCGAGCTAAATTACCTTTTGCCAATTGGAGTAATGTAAAGTCTATCGTAGAGACTTTGGTCATCAGAGAGAGATTTTAAAACACTGCCTGTAGCGTTATTAGTCTTGCCGATAAAGCAAGGGGAGGACTCACTTGGTGAGACAAACGATGCCGGGGAGAATTCAGGAAGTCTTACCAACCCCTCGAGTTACACTGACAGAACTGAGCATACGAAGATAAAGGGTGTCGAGAAGACAATGCGTGTGGTCTCACCGAAGAAAAAGCGTATCGGTGAGACGTGTCACTGCGGGGAGATCTAAGAGACATCACAGCGAGTATTATTCTATCGTCAGAACAAATTGCTTGGTCTCGATGACATACTCGATAAAGTGAACATCTCGGTGAGACAAAGTACTTTCAGAGTAAGGCAAAGAACCATTGGCCCGATTCATTAAGTTTGAGCGATAGTTGTTTCGGTGAAAGTCATGGCGATATAAAAGCAAAAGGAAAGAAACTATTGGGGAGACTTGTGATGTCGGGGAAACTGCAAGATGTCTTGGCGGGTGGGTGATCATTGAACTCTGATGTGACAGCAAGAATTTCAAAAAAAAAACTTGCAGCATTCATGTCTCGATCGGTAAAAGACATTAATGGCACCACGAAGCATAGGAGATTTTGCATATCAGGGTATAATCAATTGAAATCATTGTCTCACAAAATTCAAAGCGAAGGAGAGCAAGGGAACCAACAGAGCAATTAAGGCATTCACCTGGCTTGAGTTTGGAAGAAGTTACAGTAAGTTTCTCATCCTCTTAGAATTAGTAAAAATTTGAATTATGGAAGGCACTGGTTCAGGAAAACTAAAGGGAAGAAAACTCGGGGAGGGAAGCCAATCAAAAGAAAAAAAGCAAAAGACTGAGTTGCAACCAGAAGGTACTGAAAGGAAGCTAAATCAAGACCTCATAGACCAGTTACCTAGTTCTGGACCTAAAGCTAGGCATTCTGCATAGCTCAAAGCGGAAGTTGACAAATTGGACGACAAATGCAAATTTATAGGTGATGTTTGGACTCCGATTAGAGGCTATGAGTTATTCAATTTCCATTACCACAGGAGAAATCATTTTGAGCTAGTATGCAATCCATGGAGGCTCAATTTAGGGAAATTAGTGTGCCTTAATATTTTTATTAACGTTGAACTGGTAAAATTGCTGGACGGACACTATGATTCGAAAAAGAAAGCTATATGTGATTTGTCAGGGAATCCATTGATACATGTATCTGAGAATGCAATTGCTGAGGTTTTCAGAATGGAGGGAATATGCAATGACAAAGTAGTGAGTGAAGAGCTCGATAGTGAGTTCAGAAGGATGGACACCATTTATAAAGGGTGGAGGTTACCTCTGCACATAATTAGGTGTCATGGGAAACCTACTCCAATGGAAGATAGTGAGGGGCCACCCTTTCATGTAGACCTCTTCGAACCTTACCTAAAATATACTTACTACTCAGTGGGATAGGTATTAGGGATGGAGGTACTTGAGCATATGGTGGTTGTTCCCATGGTGATTTCTGCAGACATTCAGTACCACAATTCCAGATCATTTGACTATGTTGCACATGTTTTTAAGGAGTTGGATGAAGGTTTGATGGTGATAAAGAGTGGTGCTTCTGTTCTCCATCTCAGAAATTACTCACTACTGATGCACTTAGTGTTGTATTTTGGACAAGAGTTAGGTTTATGGCTCCAGGAGCTGAGGATTTCATAATTCGACAAGGAAGGTAGGTCATTGCCTATTCAATTATGGATTGTTGTTTGAGACAGCAGGTTTGCCAATTCAAATTTCTTGTATTTTGAAGAATTCTTTGTGAAACCCTTGTATAGATTTTTTAGCCATCCTTGTGATTATTCTTTATCTGAACAAGTAAAAAGGTTTCTTAGGCCTAGAGATTACAATGGACCAATTAACCACAACTGGGGGGATTGGTATTGCTTAGAGAATGCCACAATGATTAGGGTTTATGGCTTTGAGGATACACCTTTCATTCTGCCCAGAACTATCCCGGATAGAATTACATACCTTGAAATTGTTAGGCAAATGGATTACTCCAGTGTTATGAACTTAAGTTCATATGGGAAATAGGCTTTTATGCCCAGTACATTGTGTTTTAGTGATTTCACTGTATCAGCCAAGGAAGGTTATGATCTGATTATGGACAAATTATTGCACTACAACATGAGCAGAGCACCAGTGAGAAAGAACTTTGATCCAAAAGGGTATATCCACTCTGCCAGACAAAAAGTAAATCTCAGAGAGTACCATCATGTGCCCTTTAAATCTGATGACATAATCAGAAACCTGGAGGTAGAGGAAGCTGAAATTGTGATTGAAAAATATAATTAGGAGTTGGTGGATGTTGAGTCATTATCCTCCATTAAGGGGATTTCAAAAATAGACAGGCCACAAAGCTCATCTGGGAAAGTTTCAAGAATGAAGACTCAGGAGTATGCCTATGTTGCTAGAGAAATAGACGTTAAGAAAACCATGGATGTAGATACAAGACATGAAGACTATAGGTCTTTCATATCAGATGATGAATTTATAAAGACCTCGGAGTTTAAGACATTTTTATATAAGAAAAAAGGGAAAGAGATAAGGGGACAGGTTGACAATGTCACTCCAAGGAATGAGGATCAACTGTTAAAAAGCTTAAAGGATGAAGTGGACAAAGAGATGATTGACATGACCCCTAAAAAGGGGAGGGAGCTGCTTGAAAAGGTAGGTGTTATGATTTTTCTAGGTTTGGATATGAATTCTGCATTAGTTTTTGATAGTTTCTTAAAAGATAACAATGCTACCCACAAGCTCAATATAGAGAAGGTGACGGAGGTATACACAGGATCAAGATACAATCCTGATGATGAAACATTGATGATGTGGGCCTTGTATCCTCCTCACAAGAAATCAATTGTTATTGCTACTGAAAAGGAATTCTGACATGTCATGACCCTGAAGGCTGGGGAGGTTGATCCTATAGCGACTGTTGATATTGGGATAAATATAGCCAAGTTGAATAAAGCCCAAATCCAAGCATTGATAAGGGAAAGGGAGATGTACAAAACCAATAATGAGAGGATGTTGAGAGAGAATGAACACTTGAAAGACTTGGTAGGTGGTGTAACAGAACCAACAAGGATGCTCACTCAAGGTGAGAGTTCACAGAAAAAAGACCGTTGGGAAGGGTCAACTGCATACTCTTAAGGGAGAATGGATGCATTTGCTGCAATAATAAAAAGAAGGAAGGTTGTTTTAACCACTTGGTTAAATAAACTCTGGGGAAAACATTCACAGTACGTAGATGCAATAAAGGAACATAGGAGAGTGGATAGTAGAATTCAGGAAAGAATTGAGGAATTGGAGGAGGACACTACTAGTAATGAAGAGATTGAAAAATATGCCAATTGTATTATGGATAGGCACAGGGATTTCTATGTGGAGTTACAAGGGGATATGTAGGAATTGATAGAGGCTGCCAAAGATAGATTCACCAATTTATGTGATGATGAAGGGAAAATGAAGGAAGTGACTACATGGAAAAGTGAGTGCGAAAAAATACTCCAAGGGATGCTGGAGATAGCCACTGTGAAAGATGTGATATTGGATGCAACATGTGAGAAAAATGAGCAAATGATAATGATGGAGATTATGATCCGTGATGCATTGGGAGATGCCGACACTCATGAGCGCCAGGATTATATGGAGCATATGTCTGCAGTCCATTTGTGGCTCAAGATAAATTAGTTAATAGTGGATTTGTCAAACCTTTTATGCTTTAAACCTTTTTGAAAAGGCACATCCTTTTGCAAACTAATGTATAAGTATCCGTTGTTGGATAAATTTAAGGGGTAGAAGATAGAATTATAATAGGATAGACAGCTGTAAGCATTAAATTTTTAGAAATGATGACATTCAAGGAGACTATGTTGCATGTATGAACTTTGAAGGAGATAATGAAAGACTGTTGATTTAGTGGCTTCATTCTGGTATCAATTGTTTGTTGGATTCTTGCGATTATTTGATTGTCTCCAATCTGATGTTTCTTGGTTGTTTAAATTGAAGTATCAAGTATATATTCTATTTATCAGTACACATTTGTTGTTTTTGTGTGATTTGGTTTATTGGATTCTTTAAAGAAGAATTAAAATTCCTTTCAATAAATTACAGTAATCTGGGAATTCCATTTGGATCATTAAGAAGAATCAGATTATTAGATTTGATATTCTACCTCAACTAGGGTTTATCATTTACACTCTTGCATGTTTATAGTTATATGCCAAACAATTAGAGGACCTGCTAGATAGAAACCATTCATTAAAGGCTTTCATTTGACTCTGTATTACCCAATAAGGCACTGGTCTCCCTTATTTACATTACATTAGTTTTATTCATTTCATTTAACATCTCTTAATTGAACATATTAATTCATAGCTTGATATTGCATATAAAATTTAGACCAAAGTAGGATCATATCTTTCCACTATTAAATTGCCATTTGTGGATAGCTAGATCAAGTAGGAAACATAAATTGAACATATTAATTTAGTATAAGAGTCAACCAATCATAAGGAAAACATAATATGAAGATGAATTTTCTCAAATCTTGTGGTTGTAGATGCCCTTTTGAAATCTATGCAAAATGTGGGAGGATAGACAAAGCTCATGAACTATTTGACACAATGCCTCGAATAATTGTAATCTCATGGAATACACTCTAATTAGAAAAGTCTCATCACTGCCCTCATAACAATCTATCAATTTGTTTTAGTGTCTATTGTGTTATACCCAATTTGGGACATGGGGTATAACAAAATAGACACTAAAATAAATTGAGAGATTACAATTCTTTGAGACATTTTGTCAAATAGTTCACAAGCTTTTTCTATCCTTCCACATTCTGTATAAATTTTAAAAGGGCATCTACAACCACAACATTTGAAAAAAATCATCTTCATATTATGCTTTGATGGATGTCTATACCTTGTTCCAAATCTCCCATATTAAGGAAACCAATAAGGATTTTGGTGAAGGTTGTGTTGGTGTTTAAAATACAATCCATGTAGAGGTTGCAGACATCTAAGAGGTAACCAACCCCTATCGAGGACAACTACAACCACTAATGGCCAACTAACGAGAGTTAGTAAAGGATTGACTTCTCCTACACTTTTGGCTCTGTAGGACCAAGGTGGGTAAACCTAAACGTGTTCACATGAATGTCTCATGATTGGTAAGAACATTTCCTGTGTACAGATTACAATTCCTACACACTCAAAGGGATAGTGATCATCTCAAGGTTTTGGAAGACCAGAGAATGACTACCAATACCAAAGAGCAATAGAACTGACCCACTTATTTGTTACAATACCTCCCTGAGGAGGACAAGGCTATATTCAAGTGTTTTGTGTTCAGTATTTGGATATCCTTGCTTAGAACCTATAGTCTTGAACTAATAAAATGACACAAACATTATCTAGTGCTTCATGCATCCATAGGGCAACAGAGTCATATAGAACAAAATCCTGATACGATGAACCCATCTCATATAGCATTACTATGATGAGATATTTTAGCATATTAAGATAGTACTTCTTCAAGAATCATGAGTATATACAACCATGAACATGTAACTTATTTTTCAAGCATTTGATTAACTCTTTGAGTTAAAGCAAGAAAATTAATCACATTTTCAATTAACTATTGAAACTGAACAAATGAATCTTTGATAAAGCTATTCATAATCCATGGCACACACCCAGGAGAGTAAACCATCTTAATTTTATAGATTTCTTTTGATATAAGTAATTAAAAAAGCATATCACACTAATCTGTATATAAACCTAACCCCAGGATGACTTCTTGAAACAAAATGTTCATAACACTTTAACAATAAAGAGGACTGTATAACTTCCAAGTGTCGGATTGCAATTTTTTTCTGACCCTTCACAATGAGCCATGAAATCTCCTTTATAGAATAGGAGAGCAACAAGAATTAGGCTACTTTGTGACACCAAATTGAATTTTAGCACCAAAATGAAATTCAAATTTACATTCCTTGTCATAATGATACCGTGCATGAACAAAGGAATAAAAACGGTTATGAAATAACTAGTCGAAAAACAAAATTTCGTGCAAAGCACACACACGTCCATATCCACATCCACATCCAATTGATAGAACAACAAGAGAAGAGAAGAAACGTCCAACGGAACCATTGCCAGTAATCATGAAGAAGCAACACGGCCCCGGTACAAGCAACCGCTCCGAGTTCGAGCCTGCAATAGCGATGGCACCACCTCCTCTTTACCAACCTTGCGAGCATATTCTCAAACAACTGGACCTGGTACTAATGCAGACATTGGCTCAATTGCCAAAACCTCCTCATCCACTCCCATAAGATTGGCCAGGGAAGCCAAATAGTACCGATAATTAGAATCAGTCTCAGATTCATCAGAATTCGAGATGATTATTGGGGACGAACAATGTACTGGCCTCTTCCTAGTGTTCCTAATAATAGCCTTGGGAGACATGGGAGAATCAAATTTCTTCATGACTGGTGAAGCTAGCCTCACACTCCTTCGCTTAACTGATTTACTCATGATAGAAACAGAGCGCAGCCACAAACAAAAGAAAAACCTTACTGCACTTAGACACAATAGAATGCAATGCTGATTACATACAATTCAGTTAGCATTTATAGAGCAAGCCAGTATGTAGGGTACAATTACTTGAAGGTGATTCAAGCACTTGCACAGTTAATGATCCGGATAACTATGAATACCCTCAGTAGGATGGCACTATTCGCACGCAAGAGGAAATCAGGTGGGGATCCTCGAGAGAAAAGAAACCGGTATCATTAATGACACGAGCAACAACCAAGTAATACATGCCATGCGGGCAACTCACACACTTCTTCCCTATAAATGAACCGCCGATTCGAGAGGCACTTTAACAAACAGAGGGTGGAGATCAAGTCAATGGATGTTGACAATCCACGTTGGTAGAAGAATAGACCCAGACCTCACAATGGGTCCCATATAATCCCACTGGCATGAAAAGAAAAGCCACGTGCCACTCCCTCGCGAACCTCGCAACACTCTCCTCGATATTTACTTTGCCCGTGCGAGGTGTGCGAGAGATCATGATTACCTCATTATTAATGGCTATTACCGGTGAAAAGATGGCCCCCTATCATATCAAACACCTCAAGAAGAAAACCCATTCATCCATTCATGCCACGCGGCCATATCTCGTGAACCTTGCACTACTTTGATGACGCCAGTAGACAAACTTGCAAGGTTTGCGAGAAGCAGTCAAGATTGAATTCTGTGATTAGACGGCTCATTTTCCCTCAGATGGAACATTTAAGTGGGGATGACTATTATCGATGAAAAGATGGCCCCCTGTCATATCGAACACCTCAAGAAGAAAACCCATTCATCCATTCACACCATGTGGCCATATCTCGCGAACCTCGCACTACTTTGATGATGCCAGCAGACAAACCTGCGAGGTCTGCGAGAAGTAGTCATGATCAAATTCTATGATTGGACGGCTCATCAGCCCTTAGATGGAACATTTAAGTGGGGCCTGCATTGAAATTTCTGGTGGTGTAATACCTAGGCCATTACGCCAAAAAGACCGGCAAATCAGGTGAAATAGGGCTGGTTAAGCACGACCCGAGAGGGATGAAACCTCACTTAAGTGATCGGTCCACCATGGCAACAAGTCATCGTTAAAACATAACAAGAGGGTTTTGACCAATCCATACTGAAGGTTACCCTGAGTAATTTAGAAACCCTCTAACCCCAGCTTCAATTTATTGAAGTTCCATCAGGTTGTGGAATTTTTCTTTGCATCTACCAATTGCATTTGTTTGAAAGTTTCTAAAACCTTTTCAACAAATACATTATGTGTATATTCTAAATTCATTATAGTCCTTATAGTCCTAGTCCACATCACTTTGTTTTTTGAAGAAACTAATACCATATATTTCTTATTTATGTTCTAAATTGGATACATGTTTATAAGTTTGATATTACAATTAATAATATTAATTTTGGCAAGACATTAAAAGATTTTGTTGATTTTAAAAATATATGCATCCCAATGTAAAAATGCCAACAATGGAAGCAATGATTGTAACACATAATTTTTGATGTAGTATCCAATTCAAAGGATGATGTTACAATTTAGGGTTATGATTGGGTATTTAATTAGGGTTAGGATTTAGTGTTTGGGTTAGTGTTAGGTTTAGAGTTAGGGTTAGGGTTAGGAAAATAATGTTAGGATTAGGGTTAGATTAGGGTTTATGTTTTATGGTTAGGGTTAGATTTAGAGTTTTAGTTATGGTTGGGATTAGATATGAAATTAGGGTTAGGGTTTAGTATTACAATTAGGGATTATAGTATTAGGGTTATATCTAGAATGAAGTTTTAGGGTTATTGTAATTATGATTAAGGGTTGTTTTTATATTTGGCTTAGAGTTGGGGTTAGGATTAGGGCCAGGGATAGGGCTAGGGTTAAGTTTAGGGATAGGTTTAGGGTTATTAGAGTGAATGCAACTAATTAATAAAATAAATAATATTTAGGATTAGGTAATTAGGGTTAGGGTTGGGGTTAGAGTTTTGGTTGTGGTTAGGGTTATAAAGATAGGATAAAGGTGAGGGTTAGGGTCAAGGTTAAGGTTTTGAGAGAAAGGGTTAGGTTATGATTTGGATTACCCTAAACTCTAACCATAACCATAAAACTAATCCCAAACCTAACCCTAAAGAAAACACATAACCTAACCCTAATTGTAGTGTTTGAGGCTAGGCTCAAACACTATATAACCTAACCCTATATAACCTAACACATAACCTAGCACTAGAAAAAATTCTTCTCCCAAACAATCTCCTCTACTTCTATTCATGCCTACTAGAGTTGCAACATTCAACATTGGTGCTTCAACCATTCATTCAAAGCTAAGAATTTGAAAGCAGCGTTCATTTGTAATATAATTAATCATTTAACAATATTATAATTATTATTAATCTAATACAATATTAATATTATTAATAATATACCAATAATGTTAATAATCTAATATAATTACTATTAATCTATATATAGATTATATATAATCTTAATATATAAAATATATCATTATAATTCATATAATGTAATATAATATTGTTATATAATATATTAATATTATAACATTACTATTAATCAAAGTGTTTTAATATTTATGTCGAGTTTTAGTACATTATATGACAGGTTACTAAAGGGGCTCCGAGATGCACGTGCTCAAAATCGACGGTGATGTTATAATCTTGATGAAAAGTTGCTTGATGGTTATGTTCAATACTGGTGACTTCTCAAACACAAGAATATGTGATTTTGGCCCTATTAGGAGAAGATTTAAAAGTTGATTCTAGAGATGAGAAAAATTATCATATTAAATTATGAAGCCCCTTTCTTTGGCAAGGAGATTCCATGTGTGTTCAAAAATTCTTGTTGCACACATTTCCATTACTCATGTTGCTAGAAACCTTGCAAATCCTCATATTTGAAGATTGAAAAAATGGAAAGGTATATTTTATGGCCTCCCTTTAACCAAGGAAAATGGTTTCACAAAGTATCTTAGGAGTTTTATTATTTCCCTCATGACTATAATAGGCTTGGCTTACTTTATATTCACTACTCTAAATGGCGCCATAATAGGCTTTGCTTGCTTTATATTCACTACTCTAAATGGCGCCATAATTTTTTTAAATTTAATTAACATACTCTAAAACCTAACTAAAGCAGGTTGTAGCTCATCAAATTGGACAAGTGAAAGGTCAATACCAGCACTGAGGAAGACTTTGGAGGAGTGAAAACAAGGTCAATACTAGTGCCGACAAAGAGTTTGGAGCTAAAACAAGTTCAATACCAGCGCCGAGGACCAGGTTGAGGGCACTCAGGGAAAATCGATGACCAAGGGACAATGAGTACTATAAGTTTGGCACCCCCATTCTCTTTAACCTGCAATTTTCATGCCTAGTTTCCAAAGATCTTCTTGCACATTGGCCCCCCCATTCTCGTAAAATGGTATAATATAAGACAGAAAAAATAAAATAGTTTTGTCTTTCACATTTTTATAGTGATTACTAGAGGCATATAGACCAATTCTTCATAATAGATGAATTTGATCATAGTTTTCCAATGATGCAATAGTTCAACTTTGGGGTGTATCATTTAGGCAACAGTTCAACTTTGGGGTTCATCATTTAGGCAATGATGGATCCCTACTCTTTCCATATGCTCTTTCCTTTCTATTTCTTCAAATGTATAGTTTATGTCTTATATTGTATTGAAATAGTTATTCCCACAACTTGTGTGGGACACCATACATTTGTAATTATCAATAAAAGACATTTGTGAAAATTTTGTGCAATCTTTCTCTTGTATACATTTGCATAATGAACTGCAATTCATTTGATAATACTTTTGTGTATATGAATGGAACTTAGTAGAATTGAATGTGTACCTTTATCTTTATTTTTGCAAAAACTATCCCAACTTTACTTGATTGAGTTAGAAGCTAAATTAGGTAAAAAAATTGGTGACATCTTCTATATGTTTGCCTGCTAAACATCCTCACCAGTTGCCTAAACTTATCCATTGGGCATGGTGTCGACTCTTGGAATTTGACAAGACTTGAGAAATAGTCTTGCATAATGTTGTAACTCTTCCAAAATAGTGCATAATGTTGGCATTTTTTACAACCCAAGTAGAACCTACAGAAGCTTCTATGAGCTTGCCATACTCAATTTTAAAAGTCCTGAAGGCACTGTGCCAACTTAACGAGAAAAATGCAACAAAACTGTTATCTCTCCTACACTTCAGACTTTGTAAGATCCAGGAGGGTATCCCTAAAATATATTGTCATTCATGATGAGAATGATTTGCTCATACGTGGATAAACAACAGATAAATTCCAGTCTAAGTTTAAACAAGATAATCATTCAAGAAATTGGCTATTTCTCAAGAGAATTCAGCTCTTATTTAACAAGTAATTGAAATAACACCTAAGTGTGTTTTTATGAAATATTCGAGTGAAATTGCCTGAAGCTATAACAAAAAATACAAGAACAATAAGCAGTCAGAGTACCAGTGCCATATCCTAAAGCACGAAGTCAAACTAGAAACTGAACTACAGGGTAAATTTCATCTAGAGCATCTATGATCTGTATGTAAGGCATTACCATCCATTCATCAATACATGAATCTGTTACTCTTTAGCAAATCCTATGTGCTAATTTGCATGAACTTATTGAACAACTGAAGCATTTAACAGGTCCATTGAACCAGAGCTATAGTCAAACATAATCCACATGAAATGACAAATGAAATCTAACGAACATCATCTTTGATAGACTTTTCATTAAAAATTCATGCAAATTATTACAATAGGAGAGAGAATAGACTCAAAACAATCACAAGATTTGCATAAGTATGCTCCAAAACCCCATGATTTACTAAGTTCCCAAACAGACTCAAAGCTTCAAAAAACTGGACATATTCTTTTCTCTCTCTCTACTTGATTCTTCTCTTACGTATCTTAAGTAATTACAATAAACCTATTCCTCAGCCCAGAATTCCCTTTTATAAAAACAAGGGAGCAAACAAGGTTTAGGCGGGAGGATACACATGTCCATTTTTTACTAGACCGCTAATTCCTAATCAGTTATCTTTACATCATTTTCTTGGTAAGAGAAGAAAAGCTTAAAACAAAATGATGATTAATTTGTTACGGAGGAAAGGAAAGCGTGGTTCCAAGTATTGATTCCCTAACACCAAAGCATCTTTTAACTGCTCCATGTGCTGATTTTATTTGCACAATTTGTACCTGAATCCGGGAAGAGAATGCATTTCAAAATATAATACCGTAGGCCAGACCTGTATTTTACATGACCAAATTGCAGCTCTCATCCCCATTATTTATAATTCAAGTTCATCAATAAACATCTTTTTCCATGACTCAAAGTCTTCCTCCGACGGCCAATTGAAAGCCACCACCCAGTCCACCATTTTTCGATAAGGTACATACTTTATCATTAATGATGTGGCTATCTTGTCAAAATTCTCTAGGAAACTAATGACAAGTGATAAATTCTCTAAAGTGTTCTCCAACATGTGAATATCAACATTTTTGCATATCTCATGAGTTTGGGTGGTCATTATATTATTCATTTGCTCCTTCCACTCCTGCAAAGGCTTGACACTATCCTGACTATGCAAAATATGAGGTAGTGGAGTCAAATCTTTTCCATCATAAATATCCTTCAGTGCTTTGATTTTGGACTCCATAGGAGTAGCAGACCCCTAGAATTTTTGCTCAACAATAGTCTTAACAAATTGATATGTTTTCATGATTGTAGGATACTTATTCCCATGCTGCTTTGCTCCAAATCCCATAAATTTCAATTTTTCCATTCTAGGGCCCCATCTATTTAGAAAAGGGATAGCCAATTCCCTATCCCTTGGAAACAATTCAAGTGCTTGTAGCATCAAGGCATAATTCGTATGAACACCATTCAACTTACTCTAGACCCGTTTATGTAGATGCCTTAACACAGTATCAACAATTTCTGAATTATTCCTTCTTACTGCATCCTGGATTTGATTTACCATCTCCTTATATTCTTCAATCTGCTGGAGTAACTTTTCCCTAGAAGGATCTTCACCGAGGTACTGGCCTTCTCAACTGCAATAGGCACTTGTCCCATATTATACGGGACCATAGCCCAAGATTGAACCTGTGCAGGAGGTTGGGGTTGATCAATTGGTGGGTCAACAATAATTTGGCTAGAGCTAATCTGCTTTTGGGATCTCAAAATTTCCATTTGTTGCCTTAATAAGGCCATTTCTGTTTCCAATTCCACCACCCTTTGCTGACTCTTATTATACTCAATAATAATGTCATTATACTGGTTCCTCAGAGTATCTTAGTTTTTAGTTAAATCCTCCACGGTTGCCCTAGTAAATTTGGCAACATTCACAACCATGTCAATAGCCTCCAAGGCAGGGGTATCAACAACTCTCTTCACAATCAAATGACCACTAAAATCGGATGTTTCAACGATAATAGGTTTTCGAGACCCTGTAGATAGTGACCATATTGCTAGAGAATCCCACTCTTCACTGAAAGCTGATCCTTTAAGTGCTAATGCCACCTCCTCCTCTGTTGCAAGAAGCGGTTTATTTGCCCTTCTTACTGTATCAAATACTACAACATCAACAATATCCCATTTAGGGAGTAGCAATATCCCACACTTTTGAACCAATGTTCTGCCCTATTCTGGTGTGGTTTCCTTAAACCTCTCCTTCAATTGTACTCTGAACTTTGACTGAATTATTTGCTCTGGAAGCTCTGGGTGCAAACTTCTCTCATGTGCTACCTGCTCAGTATAAGATGAGAGATGAGCTCTGCATACAAAATCTTCAAAAGCATGGGTATGGATAAAAGAGTCATCCATCATGAATTCTTTGCAGGCTTCCATTCTCAAATCATCACTATTTGTAATTCCTTTAATCTCATCCTTCCCCAATCTTAGGGTGATGGCTCCTGAGCTCATTGCAATGTCAGTCGGATCTAGTGGCATTTCTAGATTTATTTCATTCAGAGTTACAATAATATCCTCCTCATCATTACCTTTCTGGCCAACATCCCCCATACTATCAGTTCTAGGCCTCTTTGGGGGTGATGTGCTAATCTATTCTGAACTCTTCAGAGGCGAATCCAGATCAATAATACCAGATACTGATTTCCTTAGGACGGATGATGCACCACTCATCGTAACTTCCTTTGTCCTATTTCTCTTCCTTCTTGAAAACACTTTTATTTTCCCTTGAGGCTGGTAGGTAGGCCTTTCTTTGATTCTTATCTTAGGGTGTTGCTCAGTAACATGTGACTTTGCCTTTCCTTCTACAATCCTTTACTCCTTCAAGACTCCTACTATGCTCTCGAAATTATCAAGAACATAGATTGCCCTGCTAATCTCATCTTTAGCATTAGGTACACGATCAAAACCAGGTATTTTCTCCTATTTACTTCTTACCATTTTTTAATAGGCAATGTACATTGCCTTTCTCTCATCCTGTAAGTCCTTATCAAAAATATTCTTAATGATATCTTCAGGATAGTAGAAATTGTGAACAAAGGTTCCAGTCCGATGTCTAGCCTTCATTTGGGAGATAAAACCCTCAGGATCATAATTCCTAGGGCGTACGGTATTCAATCTATATGGCTTGAGTAACAAGTGTAAATTTCTCCACCCTCCCTTTATCATAACAAAATATGCAAAAGCTATATATTCAGGGAAAAAGGTTCCTTTCTTGTGTTTAGTAGGAAAATGGAAATCTTGAGATGCTCCCAATCGCCTCATAATCTCTACAAAACCAAGTCTGAGAGGAACTTCTTTAGGTAGGACAGATGGGATGGCATTGGTGCCAAAGATCCTGAAGATTGTAGTATTGTGATTGGGGATAATATCACCCCAATTGTGGGTTAGATTTAGCTCAGGCCTCCTCTCCAGAGGTCTTAGAAAGTCGTGAATTTCTTTTGGAATCCTGGGTGTATCAACAACTAAAGCATTCCTTAACTTAGATCCAAAAATATTATGAAAGGTGACATAATCAAAATTATGATCATTTTTGTCTAAGACCCTAGTCCAATATTTGACAGGCATTTCAATATCTCCTTCCATCTTCTTCAACTCCATATCTTTTTCAAATACCTTCTGACCACTATATAAAAACATATGAATCAACAGTGAAAACCATCTGAATTTTACCCAATTCTTTCCCAGCTTCAAAGCTGCTAAGCTAGAATCTATGTTCTCTGCAAGGTAAGTGGCAAAGTCATATACCACATTATAATGAAGGTGTTGGAGGTTGACAGCCATATACATTATCTCTATAGGCACAGTCTTCTTTAGGTCAATCCCCAAAACTTGACATAGTGCACAGATGGTCTTCTTGAAATGAGGGGCGAAGTAGTCTATTGGGAAAGGTTCACGCTCATTCTTGCCAATAACAACCTTTTTCTGATTCTTCCCTCTTCTCGACACAACCAAATGGGGTATCAAAAGGGATATCCTTATCAAACCCTTAGTGTTTCTATATTCTTCCCTGAAGACCTCCAATTTGATGGGAATCATATCCCAGCTCCATTCATGTAAGCCAAAAATCTCTGCAATTTCCTCTCTAGTTACTTTAATCATAGGCTTGCCAAGATGTGTTCTGACAATTCGAGTCATAGGATTGTACCTTGCAGCAATATATTTTAATAAGTCTACATCTTCATAGACATTCGGTACCACCAGCTTACCCAAGTCCAGTCTCCATAAATTACACAAAGGAACATGCAAATTTCTATTTCCAAACCAATTGGAAAAGAGCTGTCAACCAGTGTACGACAATTTGGCATCATGGATTGTACACTGTTTATCCATTAAACCTTCATGAATCACGGGTCCATAGAACAATATCCTTCCTTCTTGCTTCTTTCTCATAGAAGGTTTCAATAGATCAATAATATCTTGTGAGTAACCCCTAGGCGTAGCTTGGGAACCAACAGTTCGTGCCTTGGATGCCATATATTTTAAATAGAAGGGGATTTGAACTAGGGTTTTCTTAAAGAAAAACAAACAATTACACCCTATTCTCGACTATCGTTATAGAAAACTTTTTTATATGCACACAAATCACTAGCAATGACCTATATAAGCTCTAACAACCAATTCGCTTAACAATTCACCAGGAATTGAAAAGGACACAATCGCCAATAATTCAATAGGCAACGCTAATATATTCTGAAATTACAAAAGAAGGCATTCGTATCACTTACTGTTTATTTTAGAGAGTGTCAACTGTCATGATAATGGAGAACTGAGATAATAGCCGCTTTTCTAAACATCGAGGAATTCTTATAAACTAGAATGCAACACTAAAATAGCAATCCACTGGTTATTTAGCATTTAATTACGTAGGCCGAGTCGAACTTGACCATTATTACTATTCACTCACGTGAGATAGAACGACTATAGTATAGCACTAGTCTGTTTGAAAACACATCGTTGATCAAAGATACAGTTGGCTAGACGGACGGTCTAGATTTGGTCAATAGTAGTTTGAAAATGACACATCCTCCTTCTAGTCAACAAGTGAGCAAGAATATTGCCCATTAGGTACCACATCAGCATGGAACAGGTCCCACCTCATTTTTTAATCGATAACATCGGCACCCACGCATCAACACATCATGTACCTCATAGCATTATTGAAACTGAAGTTTTAATTGCGTAAGGTCATCGAGGGATGGCCCAGATGCATCAGATAGTACACAACTGTCAGCATCATCACCCGTCCATCAGTCAGCACTCAAAAACTAGCCCCACCAAGTTACACAATAGGTGGTAGCATCTCGCAAGCCTCGCAACATTTTCTGTGATGCAAGCACAAACTTTGCGAGGTGTGTGATGAACAGTCAAGATCGCAGTTCTTGCATCCGTCGACTAATACAAATCTGCACATGTGAAATAGTTACTTTAAAGAAAGGGGACCACTAGGCAAACGAGAAATAACCCACGGGGTCAAAAAATAATTCAAAGGCTACATTGTAAAGGTTAATAGGTCAAAAACCACAGGGACGCATAAGTCAAAATGAAAAACCGAAAGGATAGGTAAAAGGGGCTGGTGAAGTGACGGCCAAAAGGGATAAAACACGACTTAAGTGACTAAGTACTGCGGATAGAAAATCAACAGCTAGAAAGAAAAAACCCCCAAATACCAGACCAGTAGAAAAATAACGAAGATAAAACCACCCCAAAGGGAAGGAAAACAAAAGCTCCATCACATAACACCTACCAACCTTATTCAACCTACCAAATGACTCAAAACAAACTAACTGTGCAAACAAAACTTATTCACTTAAAACAAAAACTATCCTAACCTAGACTAACTGAGGAAAGGAATACCTAAATAAAACCATTAACTGGTTCATGAAAGTAGCTACCCTTTCTTTGCAACTTGTAATGCTCCATATGTTTGTGAGCATCAAAGAGGAAATGAAGAAATGATAGATGTTTAACCAACTATTGCAATGCCTCATAAATGGAGAAAACAAATCCACAAATCCACTTACCATTCATGTTATCTTAAAATGGAGAGGATAGTAGGATAGAGTCCTCATGCTTGGGTGCAATAATGACTTGTGATGCATTGCTAGTTTCCATCCTGGTTAGATGTCTGATAGGACATCCCCTTGAAAGCTTTAGATTGGTTTTTCCTTTTTCCTCTTTTGGTGTGATCATATCCTTCATCTTACTCTTATGGTGCTCTTTTGGTACAAGAAATTGATTTAGAACTTCATGGTTTTATTCTTCTTTGAAAGAACCCAATAAGGTTGATATAATATTATCATGACTGCATTCTTCAAACCTTTCTACCTTTTTTATGGTTGTCCTGTTTCATGGCTAATAAGTTTAGACAAGAGAGAAGGAAAAATAGCTTGCTTTTATTGATTGAAAGGTAAAAATACAGCTGAGTACAAGTCCGTGAAAATGAGTTACAATGCTATATTTTTCTTGAAAGCTCCAAAAATGAGCTACAATACTTGTTGAAAGAAGAAAGAACTAACTCCAAACTATCATTTGAAGTTACTTTATGCTTGCAAAGATGCTGCACAAAGATGTTAAGTAGATTTGATTTGTGATGGACACATTTGGATGGTAGTAACAATAACTTGCAATCTATCAAGACTTGATTACCTTATAACCTGTCAATTTCTAGTGATGAAATGATAAATTAATCATAATGTCACCTTTGGATCACATCACCATGAAAGAACTTCATCCAACATCCTTATGAGTGCAGGCACCACAAAATAGGTATTTGTCAGATTTGTCTTCCTCAAGCGAGGGAAATTCAGGAAGAGAAGAGGAAAGCGAGACATGTAGTAGGTCTAAAAGAGGGAGATCAGCTAGAGGTCAAAAGATTAGAAGAAAATTCCATAAACGCATGGAATTTTTTCTTACTGAAGGGGGGTCATGTTCTTATGATGATGAGAGCATAGGCGACATCGAGGTGCCCTTGAGATACAAACATCTACGGAAACAATGGGTACCCAAGGAACTTCCTCCAATAAACACTGATCTTTGTGTCAATGAGAGGATATATCACATAGCACCATCATCATTACATGGTTTGGGCCTATTTTGCATGGATGGCATAAAAGTCTGTTACGACAAAGTTACTGAGTTGATGGAGTATGTTGGACCCTATTACAGTTACAAAGATTGGATGCAGCTGGTTCGATATACACGAAGTATGCGTAGGTATGCACTATCAGCAAATTATATACAACTAAAAGATAAGGATCAAAATAAATGAGTGGCTAGGTACATTGACTGGAGGCCAAAAGCATCAGGGAATATTGTAGGGTTTATAAATAGTACATGACCTGGGTCAAAAAATAAGCAACCCAATTGTATATTCGAGGCGCGAGAGGGAAACCGTGTATTCGTATGTGTGATAAAATCAATAACTACAAGGGAAGAGTTGCTAATCGATTACAATTTGAATCACTTAGATACAAACACAATTACTATGGGGGTGGTATGTACTATATATATACCATTTTACCCAACCTCCAATTAATGACTCCAATATACCATTTTATTATTATGTTTTTTTTCGTAATCTATTGGTTTCATTTCGGTAATGTTTTTTATATTTAATTTTTGTCACAGTGGGACATTGATCATATGAGGAAGGCTCTGGCTCAAAGCACAGATCATGATCCATTTTCAGGCACTTCTATCCGACAGGTTTACGTCATTGTAATTGTACAAATTAGATACGAGCAAATGTTTTATTATTATTTTTTTCATGAGTTTATTGGGTTAATTTTGATAATGTTTTTAATATTCTTGTCGCATATGGCTAATCGGGGAAAGGCACCAGCAGTATAGGAGAGCATCCATATGGAGGTGCAGTCACTATTATGTGATGATGACATCGCATTTTCCACAAACCCTGTGGATATGATGAGGAAGGCCCAAAAAAAATGCAATCAAGAAATCCTTCAGTTGGTATTCATAGTGCCTCAAACAGATGAAATAAGAGAAAGGGTTAAAATATTGTCTCAGAGAGCACAGAACTTGGAAGTAAGCTGTCATGAGATCTTTAATTATAACATAAGTTCATTCATGGTTTTATATTTTGTACTCTTTTATGTCATGAACTAAAATATGTATTGTTTTTACAAGATTATTTGCATCCTCATGATCATGCTGCTGGCCATGATCAAGGTATTGCAAGTGTTTCCTGAGAAGTAGGAGACGGTACAAGTGTCAATCTTGATCTTCCTATGCATACAACACGTCATCTGACCCCATCATCTGTGCCTATATTGTCATTTGAAATGTCAGCAACACATACCATGCAGGAATTCGGTAGTCCACCCTCTGGTAGTGAACACATGCCACTACATGTGTCAGTACCTGTGGATGTAGAGGCCACTACTACTGGTGATGTTTTAGCAGCATTTTGTGGATCTTCCCATATTACTAGTACAGGAACATTGCCGGTCACATTTGTGGTGACTGAGGATTTCCTTCCCATAAAGATAGAGAAGGTCCCGGGTACTTTAAAATGTTTTAATTATTATTATTATTTTTTTAAGTAAGTGCTAACAGTGGGGATAGCACCTTATTATATTGATTTACAAAATGGCAATATTTGCCTACATTATAATTGCAGGAAATGATGTTTTTTATAAACATCTAAGTGATATTTCATTGGAGCTCTTTGGGCCCATCATACGTACATGGTGGAATGCCAAAAATCAAGATTTAAAAGATGAGCTCATTAACCGTTTAGTTGTGTTGTTCGGTGATAAAACATTCAACTAAACCAAGGTCCTTAAGAAAGCTAGTACCTATCTAAAGTATGTGAGGGACCAATATAGGTCACATTTAGAGAAGAACAGAAAGTACGAGCATCCCCCCATGATTCCAGAAAGGGAGTGGAAGGACTTGGTGTTAGATGGAAAGGAGAAAGCTGAAAAGAAGAAAGGAAAGATACTACTAGGCCAAGGAAGGTATGTAATACTATCAACAATTTAATTATATATTGATTAATCTTTCTTTTTACATAATCTAACGTATTTCAAATTTTTCATAGGCTGCCTGACACATCAAAGGCAACAAAGGCAAGACTAGAAAAACACGGGCAACACAAAATTGGCTCTGGTGGTTATATGAAATTAGCCGCATGATTTGTAAGTATCAATAAATGAAATATTGCATCCAAATAATAAATTGCAAACAATTTTGGTTTTATCACATCATAGAAGCAAAATTCATGATCGCATGCAAAAATGCAAGGATTTGATTTCAACAGAGTGCCCACACAAGAGGACCTAAAGATTGCCTTCGACCAAGACTATGGAGCCTTGAATGAACAACTAAGAGTCTCGACTGGGCAAACACAATCTTCCACTGCATCCAACACAGAGGTAAATAAACTCAATAAAGTTTATTTCAAATTGAATACTTGTGCAATCTGTTCAATATTAATTTCCACCATAATAATGTGCCTATTTTTTTTACACAGATAAGCAATGATAATCCTGCACATGACATTGGAATGCAGCCTGGTGAGGGTGGAGCACAACCTGCCGATGAAGGCCATGGTGTGCATCCCAGTACTAGATGTATTCATGTGCTATACAAAACGCAGTATGGATTAATACAATTAAACATCTTTAATTGCATTTAGTGTATTAATGAATGTAACCTTTCGTGTTTCAACTTTAGAGCATGTAGAGCATGATCAACATGTTGAGCATGATCAGACTAGACAAGATCGGGAACATGATGTGGCTCCATCAGGTAAGTAGGATCACTCTAATGTTCTTTTAAACATTTTTAATTGCAATTGGTGTATTAGTTAATGTAATCTTTCATGTTTCAACTCCAGATCAGGATTTAGAGGGTGTTCAACATGTTGAGCATGAGGCTATAAGACAATATCAGGAACATGATGTGGCCCAATTAGGTAAAGAGTACCACTCTAATGTTCTTTTAATTAATGAAATACGTGTAACAATAATAATAAAACATATCAATTTAACATTTCTTTGCTATTGCAGCAGACCCCCCCTTGCAGTCACGTCCAAGCGGTTGTGAGTACACGACTAGGCATACATTAAGATCATGAGCAGAGCTCGAAACAACTCAAGGGGGGACAGATGATTTTGAAAACGATACTCCACTTCAGCTTTTTTATCTGCAAAAAAGAAACAAAAAAAAAGTGATTGTAATCATATTATGACAGCCATATTTTTGATAATGTGTAAAAACTGAAAAAATGAAATATGTTAATGAATGAATCTGAATATGTTAATGAAAAAATGTTATATGTTAATGAATGAATGTTATATGTTATTAATGGATGAATGAATGAATGTTATATGTTATTAATGGATGAATGAATGATTAATGTTATATGATCGGGTATGGGGAATTGAGAGTGATGTGAGGGGGGGGGCGCGGGCGGAAGGGCCAAATGAGCTTCCACCTTCATGTGGTTGGCCCTATTAAGTAGAGATTATTAAACTACTCTCAAAACAAAGAGAAGCTCAAAAAGGTAAGTAATGCACTTTTTAATATAAGAAATGCATCATTTGAAGCATCAAACCAATCTGCAAAGATGAAAGAAAGTGCTAACTTTTCACTATGAACATTGCGTTGTGTGTGGATTTGGTTTCAAAGCTCTGTTGATGGAGATGGCTTGTATGAAAGCCAAGAAAATAGTTATCATTATTGCTGCTACAAATAGGCCTCAAATCGCTGTAATAGTCTTGATCTTTCAATGAAAAGGTTTTAAAAAAAAAGCACTTTCTCGTCGAATTTACGACAAACTGAAAAAATGTTCGACAAATTTGCAATGTATTCAACAAAGTTTTGCCATAATGACTTGCCTATTTCATTGCTCGTTCGATGAACTTCTATCACCATTTCAATCTAAACTATGTTGCCAAGACTCCTGCCGATGTAATCTTATTGGCGTCATATAGCTGCTTGGGTAGACATTCAGAACTTACTCTGATGATATATGTCTTACCGATATGCTTTCCTCGGTGAGACAATATGTCTATCTCGTCGATGAAAAGTTATCGCTGAGACAAAAAACCAGTCCTCCCGATATATCTTCTCAAGCAATTTTGATCGCTGTAATAGTCTTGATCTTTCAACGAATAGGTTTTTTTTTTAAAATGCGCACTTTCTCATCGAATATACGACAAACCGCAAAAACGTCTGACGAATTTGCAATCTATCTGACGAAGTTTTGCCGTAATGACTTGCCTATTTCGTCGCTCGTTCGACGAACTTCTATCTCTATTTCAATGTAAATTATATCTCCAAGACTCCTACCGATGTAATCTTATCAGCGTCATATAGCTGCTCGGGTAGACCTTTAGAACTTACTTCGATAATATATGTCTTGTCGATATGCTTCCCTTGTGCTTTGTTGATGAGACAAGATGTGTATCTCGACGATGAAAAGTTATCGTTGAGACAAAAATCCAATCCTATCGAAATATCTTCTCAGGCAATTTGGATCACTATAAAAATATTGATCTCTCAACGATATTGCCAATACGTTGAATTTGAGTCATAATGGCGATGGACGTACGTTGTTAATCCGACGGTTTGGCAAAGGTATGCCTCCCGTCATCTAGGCAGTATTCCTCATGCGATCAATGAAGTTGGCATCGCGGTTCCGATGAGCATGCGTCGTGAGGTCGATGTTTTGTAGCCCGTCGGGATGTAGACGAAATTTGAGCGACGACGCTGACTTCTGTTAATCGTCGGCCAACCGACAATGTTTCATCGAGATTCCAACAAAAGGCTGTCAAAAATTGGGGTCAAATCCTATAGTGACATACTCAACCACAATACTTGGACCTCTCCTCACAACTTAGCCACCTCCTCTCAAAGCTTGGCCTCCCACTCATGGGCCTATCGTAGCTCCTCTTGAAGTTGTTGCACTTGGGGATTAATTGTCGACCTTATCACCTCTACCTACTTGTTGAGGTCATTGAGTTGGCTCTAAAAGGTGTCATGTGCCACTATGGCACTCTCTACCCGTGTTACAACCTATTATCACTCGCTAGTGTAACATGAAGCTCCACCTATTGGTATGTGGTGACTAATCATGCAAATCCATTTTTGCATGTCAAGGGGCCATTAGTTAATTTTTGTTAACCGACAAATGAAAAATGACTTTGCAAAACCCTAATTCTAGAAGTTTCCAAAAATCTTGTTATAAGCAGTTGGGATGCATGTTGTGGTATGGTATTTGTGAGATTGTAATATGTTTTGCATTAGATAATAAAATAATTGGGTGGCTGAATTTTTGTGGATGTAGCCCATATTGGGTGAACCACGTTAAAATTCTATGTTGATCTCTTTTGTGTTATTCTTGATTATTATTTTTGGGTTATTTAATCTACATATAATTGTCAATGTTTATTGATCCAATCTACCTGAACCCTTACAACTAGTATCAGAGTCATGTGTATTTTGGTCGATTGGCAAGAAACCTCTAGATTTGAGTGGGAGAAATGGAAGAAGGAAAATTCAAGATTGAGAAGTTCAATGACCAAAAATATCAATTATGGAAGATGCAAACAGAAGATTATTTGTATCTATGTGGGTGAAATATGTAAGTTAAAATAACAAAATCAAACACATCTTCATGCAATGTATTATATAAAAGGAAATCTAAATAACAGAATTAAAAAATATAGCTATCCTCTTAATTCATTCCATGGTTCTCTAATATCAAGGACCCCTGAAAATCATGCTCTCAGATCTTATTAGTGTTTCACATGAACCTGCAAAGATTAACAACCTAAAATATGAGATTCTATGATGAAATCTACATGCCTATATTTTTGGTATTTTTGATATTTGATGCTTGAAGACTAAATGATCCTATGATGAGATGATACTAAAATCCAGATGTTGCTAAGATTAATGATGATAATATAATGGAAATGCTATATGAAGGATGAAATGAGCTAAGCTACTCAAAATAAAATTGCCATTATAACTCTACATGAACTAAAATACTCAAAAACTAGTTACAATGCTCTCCAAATTATGCTTAAAATGCACTATGAATTCTACAACATAAGCTTATCAAATTTTACTTGTTGAAAATCTGTAACAATGAGTCCCATTTATAGGTTTTCTAAGGCTCAAGGTGATGTGGCAACAATGCACGATCGGGATTGCGATCCTACGACATCAACGGTGGAGCATCAAGAGGTTAGAGAGAATCAAGGTGATGGTTCCCTTTAGCAAAACAATTTGCCAAATTTTAAAGGGAATCACAGAGAAGGAGGAGCCATGTGTCTAAATTAGTTCCAAATTGGTTGCAAAGTTGTTGAAGATAATTCATATTTTTCAATTTAGAAAATTCATTTTTGTGAGACACATGGTGAGGTGGCAGGTGAGTTGGTAGTGGTTAAAGGAAATATGTAAAAATGTGCTTAAATTGAATTAAAAACTCAATTTAAATGGAGATGGTAAATTAGAAAAATGCCAAATTAATTTATTTGTGCATTTTAACCAATTTAAGAAGAATATGATTTAGAGGCCAATTTGAATTTAAAATTTAAAATTTAAAATTTAAGTGGAAGAGGGAAAACCAATTAAATAACAAATTGATTTAATTTGTCCATTTAATTAATTTAGGAAGAAAGTGAATTTTTGGAAAAGAAGAATTAAAATAATGAATCATATAAATAAATTTAATGATTTATTTATAATAGTAGAAGAATTAAGAATATTAATTAAATAGCAAGTATTTAATTAATTTGTGCTCAAGACCATTTTTGCATGCATACATTTTTCCACTCTTTGAAGTGATGTGTACAGACACATTACTTCAAAGAATGATATTTTTGACCGCAATGATAAAATTTTTGACATGTCCCAAACTCTAATTTTGCAGCAATGATGAAAGGATGCCCACTTGGGAGATAAATCAGGGTTTTTTGAATTTTTTTAATGATTTAAATGATTTTTCGATGATGTGCTAATGATCGAGAAATTTGATAAGGATGACCAGATTTATCTCCCGAAAATGATGAAGAGTTCCGCCACAATGTTGATTAATTGATGAAAATGCCCCTTTTGAAATTTTTTTAAAAAAATGCCACAATAATTACCCCTTAATTAACCTTTAAAAGGTCAAAAAGGGTAAAATATAGGTTCATTTGTAACTTAAGCATTTTGAAAACTGAGAGCCTATAGAGAAAATATGGAGAAAATTTTGTGTGCCACACATGGATTCAAGCGAGTTCATCACCACCAGCGTCTAACCGCATATGGACCTCCGGTACGTACCCCAAAAACCTCTTTTTAAATTTCAAGATTTGAATTTTCCCGCTTAAAACACATTTGAAATTTCAAATCCTTTTCATGTTTTAGCACATTAGGATAGAGTTTTAGTGCATAGAGAATCCGCTTTAGCACATAGAGAACCCACTTTAGCACATAGAAGCCCTATAGTAGTGCATCTAGTTAGGTTAGGATCCAAAAATAGGCTAGTGCATCCAGAACCTACTTCAATGCATTAGACAATTAGATTAGAACATAGGATATTTAGTGCATCAATAGGATAGAGTCACACATAGAATTGATCAAGTAGAGCATCCAAGAAACAACGCATCAGGACCCTGTTTCGGCGCATGCAATTCATTTTCTAGCGCATCCATGAAATGATGGATCAGAACCCTGTTCCGGTGCATCCAACAATTTTTCTAGCGCATTTGGTAAATCAGCACATAAAAACTTTGTTTTAGCACATTCAACTAAAATTGATGATTTTGATAAATTCCTCCTAGATTTTGATGATTGATGATCACATCGGCCGATGATAGGATGGAGTTGATTGATAGGTTGATGATTGTCCTCATGATAAGCGAGGAACAATGAATATGATAGATAGATAGATTGATTGATTGGTGATCAACCTCATGATAGGTGAGGAACGATGAGAGGATAGATTGATGTTGATCTCATGACGAATGAGACTCGAGTGATAGGATAGGTTCTCCTCAAGACTTGATCAGAATATCATGCGAGCCGATTTGATTAAATGATGTGCTGATTGATAGGTTGATTGATTGATTTTCTGACCTGATGCTTTAATTTGATTCTAGGAGGGTGGCTTAGTGAACCTTCAGGTTCATGAGCGCTTTCCAGAGACATGGAACATGATCCCACAGTTGACTCTGATAGATCTCTCCATCATTGACTAGTGTGGTTTGACTTCATTGATTAACATTCCCTAATATCGGATTGATTAGGGGCTACTAATAGCACTTGTAGAGATGTGGCATAACGACCACAACACCTTTCATTTTCTAACTGGAGAGATGACAGTGACCCCAAAGGATTTTTATTGCATATTGAGGATTCTAGTTGTTGGGGAGTTGGTTGTTTATGATCATGAGGAGTAGGGGGGCATAGTTGCCATATGCCAAATATTTCATGATGATCAATTTCTTGGTTATGAGATTCCATGGCGGGAGTTGATTGCTTCTAGGTGGGCTTTACCATATGTACTAGCTAGATTTATTGGAGGATTTCTTTGCCTTGATTGTAGGTCAAAGGGCTTCTTAGTGGGTTAGGGATGGATTTTGGATAGTATGATTGCTCACACTATGAGGTATGCTTGGGGCTCATGCATGCTAGCACATTTGTACCAAGTGGTGTATCTTCGGGCGAGCAGTCTCACAGTAGGTTGCACATTGTTACAACTATGGGCCTGGGAGCACATAGCTATCATGTGACTAGTGGGAGATAGGGCTCAACCAGTAGGATGACTGCTCGTTTTTGGATACATAGGGCCAATTGTCCAACATAAGCTGGGAAAGTTGGATTATTAGAGGCAGGTCCTGGATGACCTTGACACTGTGATTTAGCGGCCCTATCTTGATTGTGAGGCTTGGGTAGAGGATGGTTCCAAGTTGCCTTATGTTTTTTGTAGTAGATATCTGATTGGCAGGACGCCATATGTTTTAGAGCGGTTTATTTTTGGGAGGGTATACAGACAGTATAGACACATTTAGGGGATGCCACAAGGGGTAGCACACTTGCTAGGTGCATGTAGGATATACTTGAGTGGGGGCCAACCCTCGACTATGATGCAGCCTGCATAGAGTATTATGAATTACAACTGATTTATTGGTAGTACCATCCTAAGGTTGTGGATGCATATTTGACAGTTGACTATGTTGAGTACTTTCACATGCATCCATTTCCAAGCATTTATAGTCTAGATGAGCCTACACCAATTTTGGAGGTAGGGAGGAGGGTTTGGCCAGTTGTGCAGCCGGGAGGAGGAGATGGAGGTGAGGAGGAGGCTGAGGAGGAGGTTGGGGATGACGGAGGTGATGACAGGGGGGATGGAGGTGGAGGTGGAGGTGGAGGTGGAGATGGGGGTGGATGGAGTTATGCTTCTGACTTTGGGGTTATCCCCAAGAGGAGGGGATCAACACTAGGTGGGCAGAGACTAGTTATTCTCAGGATGCCCTCTCAGAGGCAACAAAATTAGATAGCTAGGTTATAGGTGTAGGTGCAGACATTGAAGGGCCAGATCTAGATGCTATAGGAACAACTTGCCTAGGACTAGGCTCAGATATAGGCACATGCTCCAACACATGTATAGATTCAGGGGCAGACGGTGTAGTTTTAGGTCCATGTAGCCACTCTTACTACAGAGAGAGATGTTGCAAGGAGGCAAGAGGCACAAATTGTGGCAGTGGCAGATCAGATTTAGATAGCAGCTCAGGGTACTGGTACAAATGACCTCGTTAGAGAGCTTAGAAAGTCTACCAAGGAGGCAAAATATTATAGAGGCAGGTACCATGAGGTCGTACCACTAGAGTAGAGGGTCAGTTATGTCAAATCTAGATCTGGTCACTCCCAGTCTCGCAAGACTAGCAGAGGGGTTACAAAACCACTTCCACTAGGTGGACCTCCACCAGGGCCAAGGCCAGTAGGGGCAGTACCATCAGGGGTAGGCGGTGTTGGGTAGAGGCCTGTGACATCAGTTGGTAGTACTATAGGATCCCATGGACATGTCTGATTTATTATACTTTGATTCAGAGACTCGACTTGTGCCACATTTTTGATGTATCATTTCTTAGTTGATATCATTGTATACTTGACATGTTATTACTTTGAGGTTATATGATATGCATCGACATTCGATGATCTATGTGTTGATTTTTTTACTATGGATGGATGCATTTAATTCATGTTCTATATTATTATGCCATATTTTATATGATTATGCTATGGATGCATTAATGGATGATGATGCTATGTTTCTATATTTTTATGAATGATGTGTTCATGAGATGGATGATATGAATGTGATATATATATGATTTATGAATGATGCATTGTATTTTTGTAATTTTCACATGTGTATATCGATGTATGGATGCAAATGGTTTTATTATGGAATGTAGATGTATGATTTATGGTATATGCAGATGTATGTTCGATAATGCTCTCTTTTTAGATTTTTCGTGATGTAAATAAATGGCCTAGATGTATGGATGATTATGCAAATGAATGTAATGTACTTTTATGTAATTTTGGTATTTTCTATGCAAATATGTGAAATGGATTATGATCATGAATGCAAATGGATTATGATGCTGAATAAACTTATGATGTTATTATGGATGATTAATGTATGTATGGATGGATTATGAATGAATGAAAGAATACATTTATTATGAACTCGATGTATGATATGGATTATGAATGATGATGGTATTATGCTTTATTTTTTTTTTGGAATTTTTCATGATGCAAATATTATAATGACTGTATGAATGATTTTTGATAGTGAATGTATGATATGGAATGAAAATGTCAATGCAAATGAATGATTTTTGTTTTGTTATGTCAAGTATACTCAATCTCATAGTAAAAAATAACATCAACCTTGAGAATTACCATCTTAGAAAATCTATAATGCAAATGTAGACTAAAATGAATGCAATTCCATCTATGTAATGTTGTCATCTTATTCACCGTGCTTATTGTCATCATTGAGCATTTTATTATGTTGATTGTTAGTACAAAAATCGATGGTATAATTTAGACCATGATGATCTGAGTACAACTTCCATTGAGATTTGATAATGCAAGATAACACAAGCATCTACATATAATTAGACCAAAATGACCTAAGTATCACTTGTGTAAATAGACAAGAGTTAATCATGTTCCTATGCAAATTCGGAATGTCATCCATGATACTTTGTAGAACATGTCCCGTGAAAATTTGCACAATAGTAATGATTGACTCACAAGCAATAGACAAAGAAAAATGTCATTCTTGATCATAACGCCTCTAGTTTGTGACATCATCACGGTACTCCTGAGAAATGATAACAACAATTAAGATACTGCAATTTAAACCCTTGTGTTAAAGTAATCCAACCATGATTCAGAAGAGGATTCACCAGTGATGAGTTGATCTCATTTGGCTTAATTTTTGATTTAATTTGGATGAATGATTGGATTGATTGATGTTAAATGCTAAGATTTTGATGGTTATCATGATTGTTATTTCTGAGGTTGCGTTTGTTGATTGCTTGTCTGCTGATTTAAGCTCAACGATGATTTGCCCCTAGTGAGATCAGGATTTTTCCCCTAGTGAAAAAAAAACCAATTTTTATTATGAATATGTATAATGAGAACCAAGTCAGGGTGAGACGACTACAGTAGCCAAATATGGACATGAGGCTCGTTGCAAGATGAGTGTGAATGCGCAGTGATGGCAGAAGCAGATGATCAACGCATGCTCGAATAGACGAAGAAGCCGACCTATCACAAACGGCGCCTGTTTTCTAGGTTTTCACCATTTGTTTTATTGCACTTTTTAGATTTTTTTGTTGTTACTAAGATGTCTGTTTGCCAGGTTTTCATCAAGGAAACCATTTTTTGATTTTTTCACTTTTTTTTCTCTCTCTTTTTTTTTTCTCTCTTTTTGATCTTTTTTGTTGTCATGAAGACACCTGTTTGCCAGGTTTTCATCAGGGCGTCCATTTTTTTGCAAGATTTTTTTCTGTTTTTTAGGATTTTTTCTGCTTTTTAGGATTTTTTTTAGGACTTTTTCTGCTTTTTGGGGATTTTTTAGACTTTTTCTCGCTTTTGGGGATTTTTTAGGACTTTTCTACTTTTTAGGATTTTTTCAGGACTTTTTCTACTTTTTAGGATTTTTTCAGGACTTTTTCTACTTTTTAGGATTTTTTCAAGACTTTTTCTACTTTTTTGGGATTTTTTCAGGACTTTTTTTTCTTTTTAGGACTTTTAACATGCACTAGATGCATTATGTGTAGAAATTCTTTAGATGAAGGTTGTTCATTGGTTCTTCAAACAAATCCCCCTCTAGTGTAGATAGTTGATATGCCCCTGATCCAAAGACTAATATCACAACAAAAGAACCTAACCAATTAGGTTCAAATTTTCCATTCTTTTCTTGGTCTTGCTGATTACGGGGGTTTTCTTTCAATACTAGATCACCTACTTGAAATGTCCTAGGTTTGACTTTATGATTGTAGCTTCGGGAAATTCTCTACTGATATAGTTTCAAGTGATCTACTTCCAACTGACGACGTTCATCCAACAATTCTAGCTCCTGCAGTCTAGACACACGGTAATGTTCATATGTAATGAGACCTTTCATGGATACCCAGAGTGATGGTATCTCAACCTCGATTAGTAATACTGCTTCAGATCCATAGATAAGTGCATATGGTGTGGCTCACGTGGGTTTTCAGATGCTTGTATGATAGGCCCACAAGGTGAGGTTCAATTGAACATGTCAGTCACGTCCAACATCATTGATGGTTTTCTTTAAGATCTTCAAGATGTTTTTGTTTGAGGCCTCAGCTTGGCCATTCCCTTGAGGGTAATAGGGTGTAGAAAACTAATGCTGGATATGAAACTTTTCACAAAGTTCTTGTACGTCCTGATTCTAGAAAGGTCTTCCATTGTTAGTGACAATGGATTGAGGGATACCATATCGACAAATGATGTAGTTTAGGATGAATGATGAGATTTTCTTCCCTGTGATGGTGATTAAAGGCACAACTTCAATCCATTTCATGAAGTATTTTGTGGCTATGATGACGAATTTGTGTCCATTAGATGAAGATGGGTGAATTTTACCTACAAGATCCAAACCCCATTGACAAAATGTCCAAGTTGATGCAAAGGGCTGCAGTTCTTGTGCAGATGCATGGATAAGATTACCATGAATCTGGCATTTTTGACATGTCTTGACAAATTGAAAGGCTTCCTTCTCCATAGTTGGCCAGTAATATCCCAAACAAAGGAGTTTCTTGGTGAGGGTTAGACCACTTGAATGAATTCCACAAATATCCTCGTGGACTTCTTGTAAAGCTATTTCAGACTCATCACTTTATAGACACCACAAAAGAGTTTCATCAAGACCTTGATGGTAAAGCACATCTGCTATAAGGGTATGCCAGGCAGATTGGTGGATGAAGTTTCATTTTTGGTTACAAGAAAGGTCAGGAGGTAGGGTATTATCTTTTAGGTAAGTGTATATTTCCTTGTAGATGGAGGTATCAACATTGTCTAGGTGGAAAATAAGTTGGGACTCAAGTCATCGTAGGTGGGGGTAAACAATTGTTCCACCATGAACTCATAGCAGTCACATTTTTCTAGAATTTTCAGCAAAGAAGCAATAGTAGCCATGGCATCAACATCTTTGTTGTCACTCCATGGGATCTGACCAAATTTTATATTGACAAAATACTTCTTGAAGTCATCAATAATTCTCTTATAAGGCATTAGCTTGTCATATTTGGTTTGATAATCATCATTGACCTAATTGATGACTAGTTGAGAATCCCCATAAACTTGGAGCTTTGTAATTTTCCATTCCATAACTATCTTGATTCCAATGATGAGTGCTTCATATTCGACTTTGTTTTTGGTGTAAGGAACCATCAAGCAATAGGATTTTGGAATGGTGTGCCCTAGGGGAGTGATGAATATGATTCCTGCTCCTGATCCATGCTGAGTGAAAGAACCTTCAAAGTACAACACCCATTGTTATGTTGTGACTGTTAAGACATGCATCTGGAAATTTAATATGAAGGGGATGATCATAATGAATTGGTGTCTTAGTTAGTTGATCAGTGATGGATTGCCCTTTGATAGATTTTTTGTCAACATATTGGATGTAAAATTCACTGAGTACCTTTACCCACTTAGCCAGTCTTCCCGTCAAATTTTCTTTGCTTTGGAGATACTTTAATGGATCTATCTTGGCTATGAGCTTGACTATATGAGTCAACATATAATGTCACAATTTTTGAGTAGAAAACACTACAACTAGACAATCTTCCTCAATGGATGTATAATTGATCTCATAACCATTCAAAGTTCTAATAATGTAGTAAATTTCTCTTTCCTTCCCAGTTGAATCTTCATGTGCCAACAAGGCTCCCAATGATTGATCAATAGTGGTGATGCACAATAAAAGAGGCTTCCCCTCTACTAGGGGTGCTAGAATAGGTAGACTTGTCAGGTATTATTTTAGTTGGTTGAAAGCTACTTCACACTTCTCGTCCCATTGAAAAGAAACATTATTGTGCAAGATATGAGTGAAAGGATGGGTCTTATCAACCAGTTGTGAGATGAATCTTCTGATGGATTGGAATCTACCTTGGATGGATCTTAGTGGACTGATGTTTTTTGGGGGAGGAATCTCCATTATAGCTTTCACCTTTACGGGGTCCACTTCAATACCTTTCTCTGAAACTATATACCCAAGTAGCTTTGTTGGAATTACTTCAAATACACATTTCTTTGGATTGAGCTGAACATTGAACTTCTCCAAGTGAGGGAATATCTTGTCTAGTATCTCTAGATGTCCCTCTCTAGTGTAATATTTTTCCAAAAAATTGTCCACATAGTCTTCCATGAAATTATGCATCATTTCATGGAAGATGGTTGTCATAGCTATTTGGTATGTGGCCCCTGCATTTTTCAACCCTAAAGGCATGATGTTCCAACAAAAAGTTCCCCATGGGCAAGTGAAAGCTATCTTATCTTGATTTGGTTGTAGCCAGAAAAGTCATCCATTAGTGATAACATGCCATGTTCTGCTATTAAGTCCATAATGATGTCAATGTTAGGCAAGGGGAAATCATCTTTTGGGAAAGACTTGTTGAGATCTCTAAAGTCGGTGCAGATCCTTATGCTTCCATCAGGTTTCAAAAAAGGCACAATATTTGATATCCACTATGCATAGTCAATGGGTCTGATGAATCCAAAATCCAATAGCTTCTTCAATTCAACCTTCACCAATAGGGAAATGTGCGGATGCGCTTTTCTCAAAAAAATTTTGACTGGTTTGATTCTTGAAGGAAGGGATGAATGGTGCATGATGAGGTCCGGATCTATCCCTGACATATCCATATAGGACCAAGACAAGTTGATTTGTCGCTCTTCAAAGAACTTGATAAAGCTAAGCTTTTCTAGTTCTGTCAATGATTCTACTAGATGAAGAGTTCTTATTGTTTTTGCATTGCCAACATTGATGGAATATGTTGGTTCGATGAAATTTTTTGATCTCTCTTGGAAGTGCTCTGGGAGAGTGTCAAATTTCCCATCCTTTGATGCCTTAGAGAGGTTTTCACCATCTGATGCACTCTTTATTTTTAATTTTTCTTGATCTGATACTACCATGGAATGGTTCTCACCATCAAATCTTTCTTTTGCTTCATTTATTTTGTAGCTGGGAAATTTGGCACTCCCTTGTTGTGAAGCTCCACTATGATGTTCAATGGTGGAAAATGTTTCAAGATTAACAACAAAAAGGAATTTTATGATGGCCTCATCATTTTAAAAGGTGGGGATATTGATAGGATCAATTTGGTCCCAATATATTAGTTCGGGATGCAGTAATGGCAAGGGATCGTCAGATGGGTTTAGATCAAAGGACGTAAGGGTCCTAATGGAAATGTTTTCATCAAATAATACTATGGAAAGATCGAGGTATATGATGTTATTCTCTTCTGAATGATCTGTATTGCTAAGAGTTTGATCATCTTCACTCAAGCATCGATATTTTGCTATCCTACTTCAAGTGGTGTTAACCCCGAGCCTTGTCCCTCCTCGAGTGTGGGGGTGTAATTATGTATGAAATCAATGTCTTTGTCATCACAGATTTCTTTTGACAGTGAATCCAACTCATACTTATTAGAATCAGTCTCATAATGATTAATGGCTTGTAGTTGTAGGATTCTTTCAACAAATTTCTTTTTCAGGTCTTCTTTTGCTTCTTCACCCTCTTGATGTTCTTTGTACCCCAACCCTGTCTTGTCCTTTCAATTTGTTATAATGGGTTGGATAGGTTCTATGATACCCTCTTTTCTTTTGCCAAGGGGTCCATGTTTGTCATATCTCATCTTTTTTAGGATCGAGAATCCTTTGCCATATTGAGTGGTCTAAAAATTGGCCATTGCAACTTGAGAATTAGTTTCATCCTTGTAGAGCCAATTCAAAAAATATTTGTCATCAGATTCCTCTACTTAGGTGCTTTCTTTTATGAATTGAACATCAAAAAGTGTGATAGGTTGTGAGGATGTTTGGGACAAGGTTGATGGTTGACCAGAGGATTTTGGTGACATTAACTGTGAGAGCCAGATGGATTGTTCAATAGAATACTCACCGACACCCTTATCCTTGACTTGTAATTTCTTTTCAAATTGTTTAGCCAAGGTATTTAGTTGGACTTCAGGAGTGGTTGATGCAGAAGGGGTGGCTTTTTCCTCTTTCTCTAGCTATTTGGAAGAAGAACTTGGATTACTGGGGATATCGGATGAAGAATTAGGAGCTTCATGGTTATGAGGCATAAATACATCCTGAATGGTCTTAAGGGCATTGCATTGTTGAGGGCTATTTGAATTGGCAAGAATAGTGATTTCTTGGCCATTTGCTGGGAAATTTTAGGCATTGATGGTATGTTGAGGGTACAACCTACATTTCATGTATCTAGGGATGAACCAAGAGTATGTTATATGTCAAATCCTTATCCCAAACTTGATAAACCACATTATTCTGAATTGGACCCACTTGAATTGGTAATATAATCAAGCCTTTTGAAGCTCTCTCTTCATCATCATATGCTTTGATTACGATCTTCCTTCTTGGATCTATTGCATTTTCAGAGAACCCTAGTGCACATACAAGCTTTAAAGTACAAATATTAAGACCTCCTCCTCCATTTATAAGGACACGCTTGGCATGAATTTTACGGATTAGAACTTTGATATGGAGGGCCACATTATGAGGATGGGTGAGAGATACATCATCATTCTTTGAAAAGGATAGGCAATGAGGTGTAATTAGATGTCCCACCATAGCTTGGAAAGAAAAGAATTCTAGACTATTTGGCACTATTGTATCGACTAGGGCGTTTTCCAAAATCTCCTTGTGAGCGGGAGAGATTTTAAGGAGCTTCAATATTGATATTTGTGCATGGATTTTCTGGAGCTGATCGACAATGTTGTATTGATGAGATGTAGTAGTAGGTGTTTTGGAAGCACTACCCTTTAAAACATATTTGGTTTGATCCCTTGTGGTCACGTTTACGGGAGCACTGTCTTGTTTTCCATTGATTTTGATGACATTAACTTGATTATCTATTACCACCATTTCTTGTGGGATGTCAAGGACTTGATTAGAAAGGATGTTGGTGTTGTTGATTGGATGATTGGTTGCAATGGGATATGGTGTTCTATTTATTTCAATGTCATTTGTGTGATTTTCAATGACAAAGATATGATAAATGGTGGTATCATGAACATAGTTCACATTTTTTTATTTTTCCGAAACTGTCAGAAGATTCTCCTTTGTCATAATTTGATAGAGGGTTTTTGAATACTCCATGGTCTATGTTAGTTTGAGGCTCCTTGATCCTTATGATTTTATTATCAATAAAATCTTGTATCTTATGCTTTAATTGCATACAACTGTTGGTGAGGTTGCCTTTGCATCGATGAAATTCACAATAATGAGCTTCATTCCACCAGGATGATTTTAATTTGGGTTCAAAACCACGAGTGTCAAGTAGAGTGATGATATTTTATGCAATAAGTTCCCTCAAGGTGGATTCATGTGATTGACCCAAAGGCATAAAATTTTTGTGGTTGTTTGATGTTTGATAGGGTAGAGTCTTGGATGATGATGTTTGATTGTTTTAAGTATTCTTCGGCTTATAATTTTGATTGTTGGTTTGGTAGAAATTTTGGGTGGTATTTTGATTTATATTTGAGGAGTTTCTTGACAAATTGAAGACCAGTTTGAATTTATGTATTTCAGCAAAGGTATCATTGTCATTACTTTTGTATTTTTGCCAAAACTTTGGTTTATCATTATTGAAGGAATTAGATGAATTGTTTTCGTTATAGATTTTCAAATTTCCTCGTTTGACCAAAGCCTCCTCAATCTTGATCCCATTTTCAATCAATTTATCAAAAGTTGGAGGGAATTGTAAGTCAAGCCTATAGCTCATGTTAGCATTCAGGTTATCAATGAACACCTCTATCTTTTCCTTTTATAGTATGGGTTAGGGATACCTTGTGAATAAAATTCTCCATCTTTGTAAGAATATGAGGAATGATTCTCCTTTATTTTGTTTCACATTACAAAGGTCTTTCATTGTGATCTCATGTTGGATATTATGTGAATATTGGTAATGAACTTTTTTACCAATTCCTCAAAATATCCGAGCCTTGGAGGAAATTGTGAGAACCATTTCATGAATTTCCCTCCCAAACTACGTGGGAATAATCTCATAAAATATGTATCCTCATGGGAAAATTCAAGACTCATCGTTTGAAACTACCTTACATGATCTATTGGATCAATTTTCCCATTGTACTTGTCATATTTGGGAAATTCACAATTTTTGGAAAATGGTATCATATTAATGCTTTGATCGAATGGGTAGGGATATATATATCTTGTATGGAGTATCTCTTAGTAATCCCGGTTTGCATGTTATGCATTTGTTGTTGAAGAGTTTGGATTTGTTGTTTCAAAATGTCCATGGGATCATTGGTTTTTACTTCACTACTTGATTCAGTTTGTGTCTCAATTTATGTTTTCTTAAGATTTTTTTTCATTTTTGTAACATCAAAATCATTGGGTAACTTGACTCCTTTGTTTGCCAACATCAAGAGGTATCTTTCCCCATCCTTTTCAAAAACCTTTTCTAGAAATTTATGGAAATTTGGATCTTGTTGGGCTTGTTGGGCTTGTTGGACAACTTCTTCATTTACCTCATAAGTTTTAGTTGAACCAATATTATGAAAAGGGCTTTCTTCTTGTTCAGCCATGGTATTTTGGGTTTCAATTTTGTTTTCTTGAAGTTTCAGCTTTTGGGATCTTGTTTGGATGGGCATACAAGTGATGATGATATTCTAAATATTTGACCAAAGTTTGGGAGTGCCAAAAGGGATTGGTTAAAATTTGGTTAAGCAAGCTTTATTTCGAGATAAAGGATGATAAATATTGATGGTGAAATGCAACTACTAAATCAGAAATTGATGTGATGAGGAAGGCACTTTAGGATGTTTTATCAAAGATTAAATGAGGGATTTTCACTTGAGAATGCTAGTTTCAAAAATATTGAGCTCTATTGTATAAATTGATTGGGACGATTGGAATATTGAATTGTTGGTTGAGGAATGAAGGAATAACGAATAGGCTGGCTATGATTATGCCTTTGTGAAAGAGCTCTTCATTGATAATAAGCTTGTGAAGATAAAGGCTCTAAAGAAAAATCATCAGTATATCCTCTATCAAAGTCGTGATACCTATGGATGAAGGTTCAATAAGCAAGCAAGAATTTCCTACTTTGATACAAGAAGCGTCTCCTTTTCAAAAGTTTCTTATTGCCGAGTTGCTTATTTGGTTTCTTGATTTTTTTGGTAAGGGATTTCTTGACAAATTTGGTTGATTTCCAATCCCTCAACATAAAATTTAGGACAAGAAATAGATTTTGTTTGAGAAGGAATATCCGAACAAAGAGTTAATTGTCAAAAAGGAGGTCAAGTTTTGGCTTATGTCTCTAAATTCACCAGATGCGCTAAAACAATGGCCAAATACGCTAAAAATCAGATGTGCTATGGAATAGTCAAAATGCATTATAGGAAGATCTGGATGCGCTGGGGAAAGGTCTCAATGCATTGCAAGATTCAATGAATGTGCTAAAAGAGCATATGCTGGGATATAAGCGGGATGCACTGAAGCAACAAATGAATGTGCTAGAATATGGTATGAATGCATTGAGATAGTCAATGGATGTGCCAAACTGAAAAATGTTTTCTAGTTTCCGATAGTTTGGTAGATTTTTCTAATTTTTTATAGTGAATTTGAACTGTTTGGTTGAATTGTCTTCTAAATCATTGGTTGGATATTTCAGAGTGTAGTGTTTGCTTGAATTTTGATTTAAAATTCATAGGTGAAGATACATCAAACAGGCACAATCCTAGGTTGTGTAAGGAAATATTCTTTTGGTTTCCACATGGATTTTACTCCAGCCACACTTATTTTTATTGGGTGATTTAGAAGCTTGGCCACACAGGCTCCCCCCTATAGTGCACTCACTTCTCAGGCCAACCAAGCCTCAAACTCTCATGAATATCCCATGGAATTTTTTTCACCTCTACTAAAAACTATGAGAATGTGGATGTCTTGACAACGACCGTTGCTGCACCAAATAATAGAAAGGTAATTTGGCTTACTAAAATAAAGGGGTTTTTAGTAAGGGAATTATGTTACGAGTGGGCTATACATACAAAAATATTAGCTTCGTTAAGGAGGACTCCCAACTTGTAGAGGTTAAGCTCTACAAGTTTTTATGTACCACATGAGTACTAAGGGAATCACTTGTCGACATAACCATTCGTGGTCCTTGAAATTTCCTCAAGTCCCCATTTTATATACTGGCTGGAAGGGCTTGGCCTTAGCCTGTTACTGGTTTAGGTCATTCCCTTGGGGTGATTACCTCTTGTCCCACCAAGGTAGGTCCTCTAAGGGTGAAAAATAAAAAGAAATGAATGGGTCTAGCTTTTTGATCACCCAGTTAAGGGGAGAGCATACTCGCCTACCACTCCAAACACAACAGACATGGTGTAAATTCTTCCTTCTAATTAATCTAGATTCCTATCTTAACCAAAGGAAATGAACAATTAAATCCTTGCAGCCAAATATTAGTAGTTTCATCTTTTCATCTTTGACAACATTCTTTTAATTGTTTTTGCAAAGTATTTGACTACGTATTGAGTTCCTGTAACACAGAAAAACATAAATCACTTTTGGGAATCTAGAAAAAATTACAGTAAAAACCAGATGTGTCATTACAAAAACTGAATGCACTAAAAATCAGACCGAATGCGCTAAAATACTGAATGTACTAAAAGAACATCTGAATGTGCAAAAATATAAATTGAATGCGCTAAAAGAATTGGGAAATGATAGAATGGAATTTGGACTCCCTGATGCACTGAAACAAAACCCGAATGTGCTAAAGAAACAACCAGATGCATTGGAACAAAAGCCAGATGCATTGGAAGAAAAACCAGATGCGCCAAACTAGAAACCAGATGCACTGGAGAAAAAATCGTATGCACCGTTTCAAATTTTTTGACAAAACTCGTAAAATAGATCTTGACATAAAACAGATTAAAATATGGGGCTCGTACCCCACAGTGGGTGCCAATTTATGTGTGGGTGAAATATGTGAGTTAAAATAACAAAATCAAACACACCTTCATGCAATGTATTGTATACAAGGAAATCTAAATTATAGAAAAATTAAAAACTATAGCTATCCACTTAATTCATTCCATGGTTCTCTAATCTCAAGGAACCCTGCAAATCATGCTCTTAGATCTTATTAGTGCTACACATGAACTTGCAAAGATTGAAAACCTAAGATATGAGATGCTCTGATGAAATCTACATGCCTATATTTTTGGTATTTTCGATATTTGATGCTTGAAGACTAAATGATCCTATGCTGAGATGATACTAAAATCCAGATGTTGCTAAGATTAATGATGATAATCTAATGGAAATGCTATATGAAGGATGAAATGAACTAAGCTACTCAAAATAAAATTTCTATTATAACTCTACATGAACTAAAATGCTTAAAAAATAGTTACAATGCTCTCCAAATTGTGCTTAAAATGCACTATGAATTCTGTAGCATAAGCTTATCAAATTCTACTTCTTGAAAAGTTGTAACAATGCGTCCCATTTAGAGATTTTCTAAGGCTCAAGGTGATGTGGCAACAATGGATGGTTAGGATTGTGATCCTGTGACATCAATGGTGGAGTATCATGAGGTTAGAGAGAATCAGGGAGATGGTGCCCTTTAGCAAAACAATTTGCCAAGTGTTAAAGGGAATCAAAGAGAAGGAGGAACCATGTGTCTAAATTAGTTCCAAATTGGTTGCAAAGTTGTTGAAGATAATTCATATTTTTCAATTTAGAAAATTCATTTTTGTGAGACACATGGTGAGGTGGTAGGTGAGTTGGCGGTGGTTAGAGGAAATATGTAGAAATGTGCTTAAATTGAATTAAAAACTCAATTTAAATGGAGATGGTAAATTAGCAAAATGCCAAATTAATTTATTTGTGCATTTTAACCAATTTAAGAAGAATATGATTTAGAGGCCAATTTGAATTTAAAATTTAAAATTTAAGTGGAAGAGGGAAAACCAATTAAATAACAAATTGATTTAATTTGTCCATTTAATTAATTTAGGAAGAAAGTGATTTTTTGGAAAAGAAGAATTAAAATAATGAACCATATAAATAAATTTAACGATTTATTTATAATAGTAGAAGAATTAAGAATATTAATTAAATATCAAGTATTTAATTAATTTGTGCTCTAGACCATTTTTGGATGCATAAAGTATCAAAAGGATCTATGGTGGCCATTGCAGGGAAAAGCAAAGAAAGATGCTGCTATGTCTGATGAAGAATGGGAGATTCTAGATAGAAAGGCATTGGGAACCATTCAGTTGTGCTTGACACCATTTGTTGCATTCAATATAATAGAAACAAAAATAATAGAGGATTTTCCAAAAGCTTTGGCTAATTTATATGAGAAATTCTCAGCCACAAATAAGGTATTTCTCATGAAGCGTTTGTTTAATCTGAAAATGATTGAAGGTGGATCTGTGACAAATCATTTAAACAAGTTTAATATGATTACCAGTCAATTAACTTTTGTAAAATTGAATTTTGATGAAGAGGTGAGGGATCTCTTGGTTTTATGTTCTTTTCTAGAAAGATGGAATAGCTTGGTAATGGTTGTAAGTAACTCTATCTCTGGTTCAAATACATTGAAATTTGATGATGTTGGTGTTCTCCTTAGTGATGAAATTTGATGGAAAAGCACACATGAGAGCTCAACATCGGGTAATGCTTTGACTGTAGAGAACAAGGGAAGAAAAAGGGAGAGAGGAAAAAGCCCAAAATTTTTTGGGAAGTCACAAGGGAAGTCAAAGAAAGGTAGATCTAAATCCAGAGGAAGAATGGATTGTTGGCACTGTGGAAAGCCAGGACACTTGAAGAAGGATTGTTGGTCTCAAAAGGGAAAACAAGGAGATGGACAACATGATGACAATAAGGAAGCTAATGGTGTAAGTAATAAATTGCAAGATGCTTTAATTATATGTTTAGATAATGCTAATGATTCCTGGGTAATAGATTTAGGGGCTTAATTTCATGCCACACCCCACAAGAAATATTTTGTATATTATGTTCAAGTTGATTTTGGATAGGTATATTTGGGTGATGATGAACCATGTAAAATTATTGGAAAAGGATAGAGAAGAATCAAGTTACAAAATGAAAATGAATGGTTGCTATAGGAGGTAAGGAATGTTACAAATTTGGGAAGGAACTTAATTTATGCAGGACAATTGAGTAGTGAAGTCTACATAGTTACATTTTCAGACAAAGTCTAGAAGGTCACTAAAGGTGCATTAGTAGTAGCTAAAGATGGAAAGTTAGGCACAATGTATTTGTGTACTGGTAATACTTATTCTACCTTAGCTACTACATAAATAGTTTCTACTGAGATAGTTATAACACTTGCTATAGGGACAAATAGAATTGTGGCACCATAGACTTGGGCACATGAGTGAGAAAGGGATGAATATCCTTCACTCCAGAAAGCTACTACCAAGTCTGAAGTAGATTGACTTGGAGTTATACGAAAATTATGTTTATGGAAAACAAAAAAAGAGTCTGATTTCTCAAAATTGAAAAAGAGAAGAAGAGAGAAATTAGAGCTTGTGTATTTAGATGTATGGGGACCAATTCAAGTATCTTATCTTGGTGGCTTTTGCTATTATGTTACTTTTATCTATGATGAAACTAGAAAAACATGGGTGTATTTCCTAAAACAAAAATCAGAAGTATTTGAAACTTTTAAAAAGTGGAAAGCTTTGGTTGAGAATGAGATAGGAAAAAAATTGAAGTGTCTTAGATTCGATAATGGAGGCAAGTATTACAGTAGAGAATTAGAAAATTACTATTCATGCAATGGAATCCATAGGTAGAAAATGGTTCCTAGAACCCCACAAGAAAATGGCGTGTCTAAGAGGATGAATAGGACCATTATGGAGTGTGCAAGGAGCATGAGATTGCATGTTGGACTATCCTTACACTTCTGGGTAGATGTTTTACATATCATTTTTTATTTAATAAACAAGAGACCTTCAAATCCTTTGGATGGTGGCATTCTAGAGGAGGCATGTATGGGTAAAAAGGTAAACTATTCATTTCTAAAAACCTTTAGTTGTGAAGCTTTTGTCCATGTTGATATTGAAAATAGAACCAAGCTTGAGGATAAGTCTAAAATATGCGCCTTCATTGGATTGGAGTTAATGAATTTGGTTATAAATAATGGGATTATGAAAATCGTAAAATAATTAGGAGCAGAGATGTTATATTCAATGAGAAGGTCATGTATAAGGATCAACTATAGGAAAATAAGCATGAATAGGCCAAAAAGGAATATGTGGTGTTGGATGAGATTCTAGAAAATAAAATGCCAATGGTACCTGATGCTCAAAAACAACAAGTTATCCCACCCAGACTCCTACTAGTGTTAGATGTTCTACAAGGATAACTAGACCTCCAGAAATATTTTCTCCATCATTATATTCTATATTATTAATTGATTCTGGTGAACCTGAAGGTTATGAAGAAGAAATGTAGGTAGATACCAAAAAGAAGTGGGAGCTAGGCATGAAAGAGGAAATGGATTCCTTGCTATAGAATCAGACTTGGGACTTAGTCCAATTGCTTGTAGGTAAAAGTGCATTACCAAATAAATGGTTTTACAAGTTGAAGGAAGAAGATGGAAGCAAGAAAAGATATAAGGCCAGACTCATGGTAAAAGGTTTTGCATAGAAAAAAAAGGTATAGATTTTGATGAAATATTTTCTCTGGTTGTAAAGATGACTTCTATTAGAAATATTCTAAGTCTTGTGGTTGTGGAAGACTTGCATATTGAACAACTACATGTGAAAACAACATTTATCCATGGGGATTTGGAAGAGGAAATATACATGCATCAACCATAGGGATATGATGTCAAGGGTAAGGAGGAATTTGTGTGCAGGTTAAAGAAGAGTTTGTATGGACTAAAGCAAGGACCTAAGAAATGGTATTTGAAATTTGATAGCTCTATGGCTGAACAAGGTTACAAAAGATGTCATTTTTATTATTGTGTTTATTTTAAGAAATTGGGTAATGGCAACTATATTATCCTATTGCTTTATGTTGATGACATGCTTGTTGTCGATGCAACATATTAATGAACTTAAGTAGAAATTAGAAAATTCATTTTCTATGAAGGATTTGGGTGTAACAAAATAAATCCTTGGTATGAGGATCACATGGGACAGGACAAACACAAAATCATTTTTGTCTCAAAGTGAGTATGTAGAGGAGGTGTTGAAAAGGTTTAACATGTAGAATGCAAAATAGTTAGTACACCTTTGCCTAGTCATTTTAAGTTGACTAAGGTGATATGTCCAAAGACACAATAGAAGGAAGTTAAAATGTCTAAGATACCATATGCATCAATAGTTGGTAGCTTGATGTATGCAATGGTATGCACAAGGCTAGATATTTCACATGTAGTGGGAGTTGTGAGTAGGTATATGAGTAATCCAAGAATGGAACATTGGAATGCAGTAAAATGGATTCTCCAATATTTGAGAGGTACTACTTCAAAGAACTATGTTTTGGAGGAACAAATTCTGCTCTAAAAGGATATGTTGACTTTGATCTGGCAGGTGATATTGATACCAGGAGGAGTACTATAGGGTATTTTTTGTTGTAGGAGGTACTATAGTCAGTTGGATTTTAAGGTTGAAAAAGGTTGTTGCACTTTCAACCATTGAAGCTGAGTATGTTTTTGCTATAGAAGCTAGCAAGGAGATGTTTTGGTTACATTTTTTGGAGGAATTGGGACAATGACAAGAAGATAGCCCTTTGTACACTAATAGCCAAAGTGCCATTCATCTTTCTAAGAATTTAGCTTCGCATTAAAAAAATAAGCACATACAACTCAGATGCCACTTCATCCGATCAAATTTGGAGGATGAATACTTGAAGATGGAGAAAGTTCACACAAGTGAGAATCCTACAGATATTTTCACAAAGGAAGTTACATGGGAGAAACTAATTTCCTCATTAGTTTCCATTGGCCTTCATGACTTATAATGGTGGACATAAGAAACTAGCCAGACCTATAATCCAGTGGGAGTTGCAAGTGTAGTGGTGTCATCTAGGATCAATCTCTAAGTGGGAGATTGTTTGGTGTGGAGCTTCATTAGTATCTAAGTGGGAGATTGTTGGTATGTGTCAATTGATATTGCAAATATTGTACACTTAATGTATCCTTTCTAGGGTTCAAGGGTAGTAGCCCTTGATAACAGGGCTTCGAGGGTGGTAGCCCTTGAGAGTAGGGGTTTGAGGGCATAGCCCTTGAATTTTTTTCCCCTTTTTTCATGTCTGGGGTAGGTAGTTAATTTTTGTTAACCAACAAATAAAAAATGACTTTGTAAAACCATAATTATAGAAGCTTCCAAAAAGCTTGTTATAAGTAGCTAGGATGTATGTTGTGGTATGGTATTTGTGAGATTGTAATCTATTTTGCACTAGATAATAAAATCATTGGGTTGCTGATTTTTTGTGGATGTAGCCCATATTAGATGAACCACATTGAAATTTTGTGTTGATCTATTTTTTGTTATTCTTCATTGTTATATATAGGTTATTTAATCTACATATAATTGTTAATGTTTATTTCTCGTATCTGCCTAAACCTTAAGACCACCATATGCTGATCGCTGCTTGATCATCATGGTGAGGTCAATGGCCCTCTGAATGGTCTCCACATGTGCCTCCCTTTATGTGGTCCGTAGACACACAACAAGCTCAAAAAGATGATAATGTTGCCCCCATTGACACTAGCATGTATGTGTATAGGATGCTCCCCTAGATAGGTACGATTGGGGAAAACTCAACAATAAATTTCCCAATGAAGGAAATCCACTCTTGTGTGTTGATTGCAAGAACAAAGAAGTAGATGCTATCAGTACTAGATCATATAAAAAAATGCACATATATATGTGAGATAAATGTAAATAAAAATTACTAAAAGAAAGTAACATAAGCCACTCTCGTACTTGATTCCCTAGCCTACCAATGTGGATTAGGAGGTGCAACACTGGTCCTACTCTGACTAATACTAACATGGGAGGGTCGACTGTTGTTGAAGGTGGCATTGATGAGACTAGGACCACATTTGGAGGTGATGATACTCTTTTTTGTCATCTTGACCTCTTTATTGCTCCACCTGTTGCTGCCTTACCCTCCTCATTGACATTATCCTCTCCTCTTGGTCCTTGCACATCAATATTGCCCATGGGGCATGTGCCAAGAAAATTGGGGCCAAATTAGCTATCACCCACCATGCTCTAAAATCATGGGAGACACTGATGTCATCGATCGATAGGACAAGAGGTTGGTCATTGTTATCTGAACCATCATCACTAACACTTTTTTTGTAGTGGTCAAATGATGATGTTTTCTTGCTTAAATGACACTCCTCACTGATCAAACATATGTGGGAGGCATTAGAGGGATTATTTTCACCTTCCCAAATTTTTAGGTGAGCTGATGCTAGTAATACAAAACAATAATGTGATCTAATCACCCCACTAAGAGTCGATCGTGTTGCATGTGTCTTAGCTACTTCCTATGTGTGAGCTAGATCCCCATCCTCCTATATGAGCACCATCTAATATCTTACACCTATAAATAATCAAACTATAAATGCCAAAAATTGAGCTCCCCATATCTCCAGTCATGCACCAATGGGTATGCGTGAGCCATTGGTGTACCAAGTGTTATGCCCCAGGGGAACCCGATTGGCTAGGTACACATGATACGTGTGAATTCCCACACATGTATGAGTGTGAAGGCTATAAGACTATAATACTCATGATGTAAGTAACACTTGAGGTCATGTTATAAGTGAGAAAGAATGCTTTGACCCCAAGCATCAAAAGTTCGATGCTCCTCCATCTCTCAGATGTTATGGAGGAGGACCTTATGCAAGTGAGAGCCTCACCCATCCATTGTAACTTAGAGGGTGACTGTAACAACCATCACTCTTTGGATGAGTGGAATGGCCACTCGCCCCTGCTCCAACCACCAAATGTAGATGTGGCCTATGGTATTTGTTGGGTCTGTCTACCTTGTGTAGTACTACTGGCCCTCTAGGACCTCATGTGTCATCTTGGCATTATCATATGCCACTCACCATCCATAGATAGGTGGTTTTCTGATCTAATACATGTAATCCAATGTGATGATCATCTCTCTTGCCAATAGATGGAATTTGGAGGTATTTACATCCTATTGCTCCATGATACTGCATCTCCAACATTGTGTAGGCCCACCATAGGCCCAAATGCTATAGTAGATCTTGGTCATCTAGGTGCATCTGGTTGTTGTGATCAAGCAATGTAGTCAATACATGAATGCCCTCATGCTCTCTAATCTCTGGCCACTCCTACAATAGAAACAAAATTCACATTAGTTCCATCTATATCCTAAAATTCTCTCTACATAAAATTCATTTCTAAGTAAGCCTCTAGGATGGAGGCACACTGCACAAAAATCTACGCAATGTGCTAGCATCCACGACCAGACATTGCTTGATGAAAATGCATAGGGAGGATGCTAGCACAACTGGAGGACACTGACACGACAAAAACATGCCAATCAGATGCCTTCACATTGGTTGGATGCTTGTGCTGCTTTGGGAAGGAAAAATTAAAAAAATGTAATGAAAATATAAAGTTGGGTCAAATTCCTCATACATCGTCGACCTCACCTCCCTCATGGCTACATAGTCTCATCTATGAGGCATTTTTCTAGTTTTTATCTCATAAAATTCAACAAACTCCTCACTATGAATAGTGAAATGACCTTTTTGTGGGCCCATCTAGGATATATATAGGCCATTTTGACTCATTTTTTTTGGTGGATGTGGTCCTTCCATCCTTCCTATTTTTACCCCACCTAGCTAGGGAAAGAAATAAGAGGGGGAATTTACTCACATCTTCACCATATTTTTCTTTCAGCCTACCAAACTTTTCTTAAGCATTCTTCTCACCATGGTAGCTTCTTTCAATTTTTAAACTGACTTAAATTTGAGTTTTGTAGAACAAAACTTCATGTCCAAGGTTGTAGTTTCTCATCGAGATTGATCACTGGGGCATTGCAAATATCTTCCTACTTGACCTCTATGACCTCTACACTATCCTTTTTGCACGTAAATATATAAAATGTTCAATTTTTTATCTTACATTGATGTATTCTTAAACTACTTTAGTGTAGCTGATTTTTCTCAAAAATCAGCTCACTAAAGTGGAAAGGAATGTAGTGTCATAAAATTGCACCTTGTGGAAATTTTACACTTACAAATTTGGCCCATTTCATTTATGGAACCTAGCCACATTTATGGAAAAAACCTTATGAGTCAAAATTTCATGATTTCAACTCCATAAGGGACAATGACAAAGCATTAACAGTTCGCCACCTCGTTTCTTGCAAAGCTGTGAGTTGGACAACTACGCAACATGTGGATGTATATGCAGTGTGCTAGCATCCCTAAAATTTCTGAGTTTAAATGAGGTAATCTCATGAAATTTTCCCATGACATGCATCATCGTGGTAAAATTACAAGCATAATGACTCTTCCCACCTATGCAACCTCATAAAACTCAATTTTTCACTACTATTCTCATTCATTCTCACTTCTTCTCATTCCTACTTGTTCCCTCACTCTCTTCTCTTCTACATCTCCTATCTATGGCAAAGATTTATAGATTTATGTCTCATCAAAAGCCAAGGCTCTCTTACAAGCATTCAATGTCTCATTTATCAAGCCGAGAGGGAGCCACAAACTGTTGGTAACATTTTCTTGTTGCATTTTATTGTCTTGTCTATTTAATTGTGATATGGGCTCTCCTCCATAGTGGGGTTTGTCTTTATCACACATCTCATCTATTTTATCATAGGTTTCATATATTTTATTACATATCTTGTCTATTTTTCTATCTATTTGACTATCCATGGAGGTAGAAATGCAAACACAAGGGTTTGATTAAGGCAATCCCCGAAACAACCCTAACACTTTTCCTCATCTCAGATGTGTGCAAGTTTCCAAATTTGAAGAGGTGGGTGCTCACTGGTTTCTAGTTCTCAACCCCTAATGTGATAGGGATAAAAATGTAGGGGGAAGACGTCCATGTGATGCATTGGTTTCCATTGGTTGTGACTCTATCCTTCTTAGGGTATATTCTACAAGTTCTCCTCTTTTTGTTTCTACAATCAATTTTTTGTAATTTTTTATTAGTTTCTATTAAATTGCGATTTCTTCTTCCTAGCTTAGTATTTCCTTTCATTACATTTTTACAATCTATTTCATCTTGAACCTCATCACTTGAGATTTGTACATTGAGGTGACCAAGGGTTATTTTCTCTCTTTAGACACTGTTTGTCTTGGGTCTTGGGAGTAGCGAATGCCCTCCTTCACAATTATCTATCATGGTCGTCAAGTATTCAAATAAATATAGGGTAAAAATGAATTTAAGGCTAATTTTTATGAGCCATTGTGTACGTGGGTCAACATTCAAAATTATGGACCCACAACTACACTAAACTGACATTTGCAAGTGAAATTTTTATTATCAAAACAACTATAGACTTCCAAGGCTGATGGATTTTATCCCTAAATGCCCTTATTCTCTCCTTTCTTACCAATTACTAATTGAGGGATTTTTTCCCCTTCCTTTTTTAAATTAGCTAACATTTCTTGATAAGTCAAATTTTCACTACAAAGTTCCTTTCAGATAAATTTCATAAACTTGAGTAATAGTATCCCTTGAATTAATGTAAAAATTCCAACCCTCTTGCAACTCAAAAAATGTTTGTTGAATCTTGGCCTTGTAGTAGCTTTTCTAAATAATCTATTTCCACCTTTCTCTTGTTTATCTTCTCTTTTGTGATAGGTTGTTGTTGTGATGCAGGAGCATCTAGGGGTACTGGTGATCCTGTGTCACCAAAAATATTTTATTTTTCTTTGTTGATTTTAATAAGGGCTTAGGTGATAGAAAACAATATTTTTCATTTTCAAAATTGTAAATTCCCATAGGGTGAAAATGTAATGTAAATTCTGATGGGAAATTACCCTCTGGTAACTTGGTAACTATAATTTGTAAAGGGATAAGTCTTTGGGCATCCCACCTTTAGAGGAGGTCAAACGAGGTCATAAATGTATGTACATGTGTCATATTTTGTCATAAAGTGGGATGCCAAATGAATATTGCATGTTTCTTGCATGTATTTGCATGCAACAACCATTATGACAGGCTATAAGGAATCTATAAGAGGGTCATAGCATCTCAAACTTGGTTGGCCAAGAGTCTAGGTGCCCAAGAGAGGTTGGCATGCATGTTACCACATGTCTTATGTCATATTTTAAAAAATCCCAAGGAGGGGCATACTTTCTTCAAGGAGGTTTTGTTGATGGCTTTTGGGAAAACCATGATTTTTTTCTCCTTCCTTATTCTCTATTTATTCATGTCTTTGCATTTGGAGAAGGGGGGGCTTGGAGAAGTGAAGTTTGCATATTGAAATACTGTTGGAATTGCACTAGATTGTTGAAGACAAATTTTGTTGCAGGTTTTGCATGTAGGATTGAAGAGGATCCCATGAGCTTCAGTTTGACATAATCATTTTATGATTTAAGAAAATAATAATGTTGATTTTATATCTTTAAGTCTGAAATTTAATGGCATATTGCAGCCATCTTGCAAGTCTATTTTGAGTTTTGTTATGATTTTTCAAATTTGTAAGGGGAGTCTCCTACATCAGTGGTATCAATGCAGGAGTTCTTGAGTGTGTAGGTAGAAGCACTGATGTGAGGCAGTTTGCACCAAGACTTGTGGTGGAGTGTGAGTGGTGTGCAGGAAGAAGCACGAATGTGAGGTAGTTTGTACCAAGATCTGAGGGTGGAGAATGTGTGGATTTTTCTTGCAAATGAATGTGCAAGCAGTAAGAAGAAATTTCTAGAGGGTTTGAGCAATTGAGGTTCCCATGGTTGTAAACAGATTGTTGAAGGAGGCAATATACATAAGTAAAACTTGAGGATTTGAATATTTGTGTTGAGGCTTTGTGAGGCCTTGAAAATGGAAAAGAGAAAGAAGAAAATGACTTTTGTCATTGGATATATTTTGAGGATTCTTAGACTTCAGAAAATCAGAGAAATAGTTAGAGAGAAAGAGCAAGAAGAAATAAGAGTTGAGATGATAGAATTGCAGTAACAAGTGGATGAATTAAGAAAAGAGGTTGAAAGGAGAAAATGAGAAAAGATAAGAGTTGAAGGTAGTTTTTATTATCCTTCTAATGATATTTTGATCGTAGGAAATAAAGAAGATGCAACAGAGTGTCATGCAAGTGGTACATAGGAAGAAGAAGAGGAAGAATGTGAAGTAATCTATGAACTTGAATATGAGGGATGTTTATTGGAAGACATGAAGGATGAAATTATAGAGGTTTTAGTAGAAAAAAAAAGAGTTGAGAGAAAAGGAGGACAATGAAAAAGAGGAAATTTATGTTGTAGCAGAGTTAAGTCCTTTAGAGGATAGGAAGATAGTGATGACAATGAGTAGTGAAGGTGAAATTTTTGTAGCTGAAAGTGAAAGAGTAAAAATTATAGCAGTTGAGGATGTTTTAGTTTAAAAAAAGTATGCAGTGATGTATGCAGGTCCAGTGTTCGATGAGGAACCTGATGATGACAAAGAGTTTCTTGAGGAAGAGATTGCAAAGATAGAGAAATTGTTCAATGCAAAAACAAAGACAGTAGCATTCAATAGTGAGGAAGAAGATGTTGTGACAAAAAAATTCATCAAGGTAAAATCAGATTTTAATGTATGTTTTGATGAGGATAATAATGCAGAAATGGATAAATTTTCTACAACAATGAATCAAATGGTAAAAGAGGAGTTTGATAAAGAGATTTGTATGAATGAAATTTTTTTATAGGATAGAAAGGATGAATATTTTGATTGTGTTATTGAATTTGAAATGGATGCAAAAGAGGAAGATGTAAATGATGAATATCTTGATTGTGTTACTGATATTGAATTTGCAACATTGGTTATGGCACAAGGAAGTGACATAATTGCATGTCTTGCAAAAGGCATGAAAGAAGAAAATAAAGTTGAAGATGAAATAAGTTATGAAAAGGTAAATTCAAATTTCATTAAATTTGAGAATAATTATTTTAATGTTTTGCTAGAGATGATTGGTATGTAGAGAAGGATTTGTTTGGTGTTGCAAAGTTAACTACAGGAGAAAATTTGTGGAGGTGGACGAACTATGGTGGATTGAATCCCACAAGATTAGAGGATGTGAATTACACTAGGAGGAGGTGGTCGGTTTATGGTAAAAAAGATTCCACATTCAAGAGGTTCAGTGAAGAGTAGAGTTGTCAGAGAAGGAAGCTTGTTCCAATTAAGTGTTGGAAGAGGAGAAAGAAGAATCAATTATAGGTACCAAATTCAGCGAGGGAGTTTGTTGAGGATTGCTTGCAATTAGAAAGGGTGGTACTACCACTCAACTCTATTTTATGAATCCATATTCACAAAAAATTTCCTATCCTGGGTGTCTGATGTAGGAGCATCTAGGGGTACTAGAAATCCTGTGTCACCAAAAATATTTTTTTTTGCTTTGTTGATTTTAATAAGGGCTTAGGTGATAGAAAATAATATTTTTTATTTACAACATTGTAAATTCCCACAGGGTGAAAATATAATGTAAATTTGATGGTAAATTACCCTTCAGTAACTCTAATTTGTAAAGGGATAAGTCTTTGGGCATCCCGCCTTTAGAGGAGGTCAAAAGAGGTCATAAATGTATATACATGTGTCATATTTTTTCATAAAGTGGGTTGCCAAAGGAATATTGCATGTTGCTTACATGTCTTTGCATGCAACAACCATTATGATAGGCTATTAGGAAACAGTAAGAGGTGTAAGTTGTCATAACATCTCAAACTTGGTTGGTCAAGAGTCTAGGCACCTAAGAGAGGTTGGCATGCATGTTACCACATGTCTTATGTCATATTTTTAAAAATCCCAAGGAGGGGCATAATTTCTTCAAGGAGGTTTTGTTGATGTTTTTTGGGAAAACCATGATTTGTTTTCTCCTTCCTTATTCTCTATTTATTCATGCCTTTGCATTTGGAGAAGGGAGGGATTGGAGAAGTGAATTTTAAAAACTGAAATGCTGCTAGAATTACACTAGATTGTTGAAGACAAATTTTGTTGTAGGTGTTGCATGTAGGATTGAAGAGGAGCCCATGAGCTTCAATTTGATGTAATTATTTTATGATTTAAGCAAATAATAACGTTGTTGATTTTGTATCTTTAAATTTGAAATTTAATGGCATATTGCAGCCATATTGCAAGTCTATTTTGAGTTGTATTGAGTTTTTAGATTTTTGAGGGGAGTCTCCTACATCATGTCGCAAGGGGAAAGTATTCTACACAATTTTATAAAATTTGAATGTAGTCGACTATGGTAGAGACAACTCGAATAGATGTTTGCATTTAAATGAGAATGAGATAAGTAAATGGTCTTATTTAAAATTATAATGGTAATTCATGTGGGTCATTATTGTTCCACCTTTCCTATACAATATTCATGGTAGGGTGACGTATAATTATCAATAGATGATTATCTAGATAGGGAAATTATGAAAATTAATTGATTATATAATAATTATTACTTTTTGAATTAATAATGAATGTATATAATTTTTGTATTGGATCTCATTATTGTAGAAATGATCATTTATTTGATGGTGATAACTTCAAAGGTATTTATTTAGAATTTTTATGTGGAGGTTATGACATAAAATTTTGGAGCTATCGAATACACAACTTCAAAATTATTTTATTATTAGCTCTATAGTATCATGCTTAGGAGAAAATACAAATTAATTTTTTGGAACCTCATTGAAAGGATGCTTCTATAGTAACATGAATGATATTATGGAGCACCATTGAAAGGATGCTTCTAGAGTAACATGAACAATATTCTAGAGGATCGTTGAAAGGATTTCTCTATAGAGAACACAAACAATATTTTGGAGCATCATTGAATGGATTCTTCTAGAGAGAACACAAATATTATTCTAGATCATTGTTGTGAGGATGCTTCTAGAGGAAAATAAAAAACCTTATGAAGCATCATTGAAAGGATGCTTCTAAAGGAAACATGAACATTCTTCCAAAATATCATTGAAAGGAGGTTTTTAGAGGAAACACAAACAAAATTTTGAATAATTCTTCTAGAGAATCTTCATCAACTAGATTTAAGCACATGGCTCCATTATCAAAAAATTCTTCCACTTCATAATGTCCTAACTAGCATGTTCAAAGATTTCCTTTATGATCTTTGTATCTAGAGTTGAACATTAATGCCCAATATCCTTTGTGAAATTTATTTTACTTGATATGATGATCATGTCATGATTAATTTACTATTGTATCAATTTGATCTATTATATAGATTCCAATTGAAGTTAATCTAATCATTAAATTATAGGATTCATTTAACTTGAGATCTGTTTAGATTTAAATCCACATTCAATATATATCCTCTCTGTTTAGAGCTCAAACTTAATGAGTAGGATAAGTTTATTTTCAAAAAAATCATATGGCATGAAGCTTGTAGTTGAATTCCAAGTAGTATCATGTGCCTAAAAATATTCCTATATCTTGGCCCAATCTCTTTTTTTGGTTGAAACTATTTTTGTGATAATATTCTTGATCTCTCAATTAATCACTTCCACATAACTATTTGCCTAAGGATGGTATGGTGATGATATTATATGACTTACTTGGAAGTGATGAGTGAAGGTTAAAATAACCTTTGACATGAATTGAAGTCATTTGTTTATCAAAATATATTTGAGTGTTATAAATAGGAGGAATATTTTTTTATAGAGGAAATTTGTTACTTGCTCTTCCTTGACTACCTTTAACTGCTACCCAGTTTGTAAGATAGTTTGTATACACAAGTATGTACTCCTTCCCCTAGGATAGTGGATCAATGGGACCTATAAAGTACAATCCTCACTTCTCAAATGGTTCTAGGACCACCTAAAGCTAGAGGGAAATTTCACTAGATGTTGTTAGTATCCCCATTCTTTGGGTCATAAAACTATCAAACATATACTTTAATAATCTTAATGCATTTAGGGATAGTAATATATAGTGCATATTATCTTGTGGGAAGTTTTTTTTTGGATAATAATATCATCCAAAAGGATCATCATGAAAATCTCTCATGATTCTATAAGTTTTTTAAATCTTACTCAAATGCGTAAAATTGAATTAGGTCCATACTTAAATAGAAAACCATTAAGCCATTTATAATTCCTAATGTCTCTAACCAATCTTCTTTGTTTTATAAAATTGTATATGGGGAATTCTCTTGTCATCAATTAATTGGATACTACATTTATTTTTTCTTAAATAGAAACTCATCTTTAATTGATTCATCCCCTTACTTCTTATGTTGTATCCTAGATAAAAAAGTATGATACTACATTGAATTTCAAAGTTTATCTATGTTAGAAATCTGAAATGGATTGAATAACCCAAGGAACTTCTTAAGAGAAAAATAAAAGTTATATAAACTAGAAAAACATGAACAATGCAAACCAGAACTTTGAGAGATTATGCAATGTTAGGATGAAAAAAATGTATTAAGAGCTTCCACTATGAAAAATACAAGCTAGGTAGTGAGTTTATATATAACTAAGGAGATGATGAAGATGGTAAATCAACCCATAAGAATTGACCACCAATAACCACCAACATTAAATAAAGTGATGAAAAAGTAAATACTCCACCCTTAAAAGGTGGAGACAACTCATCACTTTATCTCCTAGTTATTAAATGAGAAACTCTCTTTATTATCCTAAGCAAGCTTAATACATGTGTAGGAAAAACCTATAACTAAGGGGAAATTTTCTATCTCACTAGGAAAATAAAAACCTACACTAACACCCCCCTTAAGCACAAATTAGGTGGATGTAAAGGATGATGGGTCTTGGAAAATGAGGCCATGTTAGGTACCCATGTACATAGAGAATTTCCCCCAAAGAAGAAGAATCCCCCCATAAATAGAGAAAGAACACCCCCTAGAATAGAGAGAGAAGAAGAGGGCTAAGAAGACCCCCCAAAGAGATCCAATGGTAGATGCTCAAAATTGGATACAAAAGATGGTCCACCATCATCAAAAAATATTCCTCCCCTTAGGAAGAAACAAAACCAAAGGTGTATGCAAGGAATCTCCTAGGTCTTGAAAGGAATATGTAGGAAGAAAGTGCAAAATGTATGAAGTATTCAAACTTGGCTCAAGTGCCCCAATGTTGATGTTGAAAGCTGTCACAACCAAATCAAGCATTCTAGGCCACACTGTTGAAGATGAAAAATCAGAATCTCCTAGAGACTGATGTAGAACACAAGACAAAGACTCAAGTATCTCCTTTGAGGATGTCTCCTTTAAATGATCCAAAGTATCCAAACTCATTCCAAACTAGAATGAATGATCATGTGGAGAATGAACTAGAGGGTCAGAGTGTTCCCTCACAACAACTGAAAAAAGAATCAACTCCGCCACATAGAATATGAATACAATCAATAGTATCTCCCAAATCTGCGATATGTGTCTCTATAAATAAGTTTGAAATCCTTGTCAAGAGATCATCCCACAAAGTTGAATCTAAAATATAATGTATGTCCCACTGCAAGAAATCACTACTCACTAGAAGATTTCAAAGAAGCAACACTAGATTTTGAAGTAGCAATAGATGTAAGGACCACATAGTTGTCCTGAAAGAGAAGACACGTCCTCAATAGTGTCATCTAGATCTGAAATGAGGGACTCTACAAACAAACAAGAAATTTATGGTAGAAATTGGTCCCAATGAACTAAATCCAGAAGACATAAATTACCCTATTGCAATGAATCACTAGAGGCTCTTGATTTTTTTTTTTTTAGAATATGAATTAGTAACAAGTATTGCTGATGGGGTATTAATGTGAGGATGAAAAGTCTCTATGTCAACTGAACATTCAAGACTTACAAAATACTCAAGATCCTCTAAAGTAGCATCATCAAAGGGTATGTTATCTATATCATCAACTAGAATGAGAAAATCTAAAGAAGGATCATCTAGGAATGGAGAAACATAAGGGTCTCCAAACATCTATCAAATCTTGGTCTAAAGTGTGCAGGGACAATCAATTTCCACTATAATCCACATAGTTTCATTATCAACATGAGAACTAATAAATCCTAATACATGATCAATTTTATTACCCCATACTGATTTCCTTCCAAGTGTGTCTATTTAAGGCATGATCCCATAAAGGTAAGGAAAAATTTTAAGCCATAGAAGATGAGCTAGAATGCCTTTTTCTAGGACTCATAATTGGCCTTATCTAGGATTATCACATAAGGTGAATAGAAAAACCGATGATACAATCCTCAAAGGATTATAAAAGAACACCAAAAATAACACCAATACACTCCCACCCTTTTCACTAGTATCAAAAATCACCTTCCAAATATTATAAGGTTTATACTTTATATTTTAGTGCATTTACAAAGCCTTTTCTAAGATACAATGCTCAATAGGCTCAAAATGGCTAAAATTAAAAATTTTGATACAAAATGATCCTGAGAAAAAATCTGGAAAAATTATCCGTATATCTATGTATCTCTCCTCACCACCTTTCCAATACCTATTTGTTTCTAAAAATTCGAGCATTGGGGTGAAAGTTATGGCATGTTGAAGAAATTAGCAAAAAATAACTTCAACTTGAATTATTTGGTAAAAAAATGACAAAAAATTCTTTCAATACCTCTATGGATAAAAATTTCTCATCTCTAGATTTTTGATGATATCTCATTTTCCAAAGACAGACACCATGGTGAAAATTTATGGTTTTTTTTTTAAATGGTTGAATTTGGCCTAAAGTGATGACCCTCCTAGCAAAAGAAAATTTTCCAAAAATAATATTCATCTAAAATAGACAAATTTTATATGAAAATAGAGGTTTCTGGGCCATTTGAGTGCAATGGGAAGGTTCGTTTGGGCTGAAAATGCTCCAATAAAATGTTTTTTTTGCCAAATCTAAGCTTCAAACACTTGTTGGAAACTATGTCAAATGATCTCCAATTTGGATTAAATGAAAGCCAATATTAACTTTCTTGAGCCTCCTAGACACGTTGGAACAGTAAAAAATGCCGCTAATACAACCAAAATTTTTGCAATCATCTAGATCTCACAAAACACATATGCAATATAAAGAGGTTATTAAATCTTTGCAAACTCTTTTTTATCCTCAAGATCATTCAAAATGCAATAGAAGAGAGAATACACGAATTTACAAGATTTTTACATTCAAATATCAATCTCTCAATTAGGAGTCTAAGAACTTATATTTCTCAAAACAAAAACATTGATACCATGTTAGAATTCTGAAATAGATTGAATAACCCAAGCAAATTTTTACTTGAGAAATTCAATTACATAAACAAAAAAAACAAAAAATAATACAAACTGAAACTCTGAGAGATTATGAAATGTTAGGATGACAAAATTGTATTAATAGTTTCCAAGATGAAAAGTACAAGCTAGGTAGTGAGTTTATATAGAACTGAGGAGAGGATGGAGATGGATTCTCAACCAATAAGAATTTACCACCAATAACCACCAACATTAAATAAAGTGATGAAAAAAATACTCCACTCTATAAAGGTGGAGGCAACTCATCACTTTATATCCTAGTTATTAAGTAATAAACTCACTTTATTATCCTAAAAAAGCTTAATAAATGTGTAGGAAAAACCTATAACTAGGGGAAAATAAATTATCCCACTAGAAAAATAAAAACCTACACTAATAATCTATGATAGTTATGTTGAACTCCTAGAGAAGTAACAACCATCTAAATATACAAACACTCACACCAAGTTTATTTATTAGGTGTTTAATAAATGAATGATTTATGCATACTATTAACTTTTAACATATAATATTATGGTGAAATTTATTAAGGGCATGCACAACAACTAAAAATTCCCACTTTATAATAGTGTAGTTTCTTTTAGTAGAAGTCAATTTTTTACTAATGAAATAAAATAATTTCATTTTTATTTATCTTCCTATCCAAGAACCACACTAATGACATAATTTCAAGTGTCTTTGTAAATATGAAATGGTAATGCCTAGTTGGGTTGACGTAATAGTGGGGCAATTGTTATCTTTTCCTTGATGGATTCAAATGAGGTTTGATATTTCTTAGTCCAAGAAAACTCAACATCCTTATGAAGTAAAGAAAATATGAGCGTTGCTATTTTACTAAAATTTTCTCTGAACCTTCGATAGAAACTAGTATTCTTGAGGAATTTGCATACATTTTTTTGTCTTTGGGGCTTCTAACTTCATATTACCTCAATATTTTTAATTTTAACCTAAATGTCTTACTCTAAGATATGATATCCTAGAATAATCCCATGTTGAACCAGAATAAGACATTTTTCATGGCTAAGGGACAATTGGTGGTGTTCACATAGTTGAAAAACTTTATTTAAGTTATACAACATGTTTTAAAAGGTTTTTCCATGCACTTATAAGTCATCTATGTAAACTTCTACACAATCATTCATCAAATTAGCAAAAAAAACCAATACTAGTCTCTAAAATATAGAAAGAGTGTTACATAATCCAAATGGAAGAACTCAATATGTGAAGGTTCCCCATGGACATGTAAAAGTGGGATTGTCTTGATCTTCTAGGGCCACTTGTATTTGATTATACCCACTACATCTATTCAAGAATGAGAATTGGGTTTATCCAACTAGATTATCTAAGACTTGATCAATAAATGGTAGAGGAAAATAGTCCTTGTAGGTTGATTTATTTAGTTCTTTATAATCCACAAAAACTCTCTATTTTACTCCTTTCTTTGGAATTACCACCAGACATGAAACCAATTGTCTATTAGATATTGGGTAAATGAATCCTACTTGTAGAATTTTTTCAATCTCTATTTTGACTATTTCCCTAAGTGCAAGATTAAGTCTACATTGGGAATGGCTAATTGGTTTGAATTTCTTAGTGCAAATGTGATGTGCGAATTTTTTTGGATGAATTCCTCTCATGTATTTATAATCCCAATAAAATTATTTAGATTGGCTTACTATAACATTAAATAGCTAAATTTATTTTTGTTTAATAAGCCAACTATTAATGTTTAGAGTTTTTCTTGATAATACCATAATTTGTTTAATCTTTGGATGACAAGAGGAGGCCATATAGGTGTCACTCAGTAAATTATTAAGGAGAAAAGAGTGAGGTTGCATCATATGTAAGGTGGTGATATATTCAAATAAATGCCCAATTCTTGAGATTATACTAGCTAAAGAATATTGAAATACTGGGAGGAAATAATTTTATTTTTATTTTGGGTGAATTCCACTGTGCTTGTTTAGATGTAGCTCCACAAAGTGTAGTTTATGTCCATGTTTTCTTCATCATCTATGTTTGAAGAATTACTAAATTATGAATCATCCTCTATTTCATCATTATGCTTTTTATTTAAAACAATTACTAAGGAGCCTAAGTTTTCATGTTTGTTGATACCAATTTGTTTGTTTACCTAGATTTGATAAAAAAACAAATTATGAATTGTTAGGAAAAGTGTGTGAGGGGAAATATGGACATTAGACTAATGATCCAAGAGGGACATTAGAGCAATCTAATGAAGAAATCTAGTCTACAACCAAAATGCTTAAATCTAAAATCTAGAAACTCCTACACATACAAAATTGAAACTATTTTATTGAAAGCATGATAATGAACCTACTGATTACCAAATGAGAACAAAAGATAGCTTTTACCATCCCGTAGCAGAGTGTATTCACTTGATTTTGGATTGTTCTTATCACAACGAAGCCTCCAAAGTTCATGTGCAAAGTGTGGATGAATGCTTGTTGATTTTGGTTGATCGAAGACAATGGATGAAGCTCTCTCAAGGATGATCTTGACAACAATTCGTTTCTCAATGTATGTTGATTCTCTGATCCTTTTTTGTGAGGAGAGAGGTTTTTTATATAGAAAATGAATTTGAAATGGACGATCAAGATCATTTTAAAGAATATCTAGATCAACAGCCGGAGTGTGTTGAGAGGATTTAGACATGAGAGAATTGTACAAAGTGGATTGCACAATTTGTGTGATTGGGATTTAGATTAGCTAGTCAGGGATGTGATTGATCAGTCAACTTTGTGATGGCTTAGTTAGGAATGTGATGTTTTAGTTAACTGAATAGATTGTTTAGTTAATAGAATAGATTAATTAGTTAACAAATTATATTGCTTAGTCAACAATCATAATTTGGTCAATCAGAAAGTCGGTGAGGAATATGAATTCATTGATTGAATTAATTAATTCCTTTTTGGGGTTTGAATGTGCAAATCAAATTTGACTTTTGCAAACAAAGTTGCATTAGTTTGATTTGATTTTTGATAATTGATTTGAATAGTTTGATTTAATTCATTTTTTGCAGGGAAAGTGTTGTAATTAAATTATTATTTAATAATTTAATCCACTTAGGGGAATAAGGTGATTTAGTGACGTAATTAAATAATTGGCGTTATTTAATTAATCAGAATGAAATAAGGTGGGATTAAGACTTTATTAAATAAATGAGATTTATTTAATTGGTCAAAATGATGAAATGTGAATTAATTAAATAATGTTGTTTTATTTAATTAATAGAGGAATTAGGGTTTATAGGATTTTATTAAATAAATGAAATTTATTAAATTTGTCTGAAATGATGAAAAAGTGAATTAATTAAATAATGTTGTATTATTTAATTAATAGAGGAATTTAGGTTTTTGATGTCATTTTAATGTGATGAGATGTGGTGTGATGCAGGAACGTTGCGATATGATTTTGAGTGTTTCGAGATGATTCTGAGATGATGTGAGACGATCCGAGACATTACAGGATGATTTTGAACTATTTCAGGGTGATTTCAAGATGATTGGAGACATTATGAATGATTTTGAGTTATTATGAGGTGTTACATGATGATTTTGAGTCATTCTAAAGTGTTATGGGATGATTCTGAGTCGTTCTGAGATGTTACATGATGATTTCGAGTCATTCTGGGATGATTTCGAGTTATTCCAAAGTGTTATGAGATGATTCCTAGTCATTTTGCAATGATTTTGAGTCATTTCAAAGTGTTACACGATGATTTTGAGTCATTCTAAGGTGTTATAAGATGATTCTGAGTCATTCCAAGGCATTACGGGATGATTCTGATCCTTTCTAATTGAGATGATTCTGAGTCATTCTGAAGTGTTACAGGATGATTCTGGGTCATTCTGAAGTGTTACAGGATGATTTTAAGTTATTCTAAAGTGTTACAGGATGATTCTGAGTCATTTCAAAGTGTTACGAGATTAATTTCAAGTCATTTCGAGATGATCATAGATGATGTTCCATATTGTTTGATGTTGTTTGAGGCTGTTTAATGCCACTCAGTGTTGTTTGATGCTGTTTGAGGTTGAGTGATAGGTGTCAAGTCAATTTTACATGTCTACACAAAGGATACAACAATAATTATTTATTATTTAAACCATTAGAAATAGTAATTTCTCCTAGTTTTCAATATATAAGGGTAGCAACTGTGACTAACCATGGTCTTCCTAGTATCAATGAATAATTCTATTTTGGAGTTCATGATTGGATAACCTAAAAAAATTACAAGGTATTCCAAGGTTTTGACCATGATTGGAATATTTTATGATTTATTTTGGGATAAAAATAGATTGGTCTACCATTTGAAGAACAATACTTGTAGGTTGGAGAGTTTTTAATGGCAATATTTCTATCATGTCTACTATCGTAACATTAATAGCAATTCCAAATTCTACAAGCACATTAGAAATTTAAATTTCGTTGGTAGATATCATAATTATAGGACTACCGAGATCACATACATAGGTGGAATATTTTTTTGTTGAAAGGAGGTAAGCTAAATATTCATTATTTTGGATAGTATTATTCTATTTTTTATCTCCCTAGTATTTATAGACATAGTTATTTAAGAAGATGATTGAGCTTAGGTATTCTTTGATTGCTTGAAGCAACAAAACTTCAATGTTTAACCACTTGATTTCTTGTGTAAGGAGAGTTTCATTCATCATGATTGGTTCTAAAGAATAGTTTAGATTAACTCCTTTAAAATGTTGGTGTTTTTTCCCACATAGGATTTTCAATTCTCTAAGAGGTAGCCAACCTCTATATTAAAGAACCACAAAGGCTAGTGGCCAACTAACAAGATCTAGTCAAAGACTGACATCTCCTACACTTTTGGCTCTGTGAGACCAAGGTGGATAAACCTAAATGTGTTCATAAGAATGTTCTATGATTGATAAGAACACTTCTTCTTATAGATTACAATCCCTACACATGCAATGAGACAATAATTATTCTCAGTATTGGAAGACCAAGGAACAATTACAGTTATCTTAGAGCAACGGGATTGAAAAAATTCAATGTAAGATTTGCATCTTGTAGAGAGATAGGGTTTAATATTTTGTTGTGTTCATCTCTTAGACCACCATGTTTAGAATTACAGTCCTGTAGTAATCTTGAAGAAAATAGCTAGTGCCTCATCCATTGGGCAGGAGTCATACAAAGCGTAATCCAAATATTATAGACATATCACCATAATGCTTTAAATCATGCTAATTTTAACTTTTAAAACAATACTCCTTAGCAATCCTAAATGTATAATCATAAATCTTTAACTCATTTTCAAGCAATTTCATTAAATCATTGAGCTAAAGCGAGGAAATGAAGAACACATTCAAATATACCATTGAAAGTGAATGAAGATATCATTGATAGGCTCATTCACAACTTATGACATATAATTAGGAGAGAAATTATTTCAAAATGATTATCATTTATCACTTGAATATCCTTAATTACATTAGCAAGGCTTGCTTGCTTCATAGATAACTGACCAGAAAAAGACATTAACTAAAACCTTTAAGAGATCTACGGTAAAAAGAACTAACTATACATATATTTAGAACTTTCAAGATCCAAAATTCCATCCTAACAATGAGCCATGAAATCTCCTTTATAGGACAAGAGAGCAACAAAGCAATAGGCTACATTTTTAGTTTCAAAATTGAATTTCATTTAGAATGAAATTCAAATTCACATTCCTCATCATTGGATAGCACAGTGCATGATCTGAGGAATAAAAAAAATGGTTACACAGTAACCAGTCAGAGAAAAAACAAAAAAGCATGTCAGGCACGTGCACATCCACATCAACAAGATGAAACACTAAGAAAAACACTGCCCAACAGACCCAACACCAAATACCACTAAGTAGACACATGGCCCCGGTACAAGCGACCGCTCTGAGTTCTCGCTTCAGTTAAAAGCGGAACCACCTTCTTTCCTCCAACCACATCAACACAACACCCAACAACCTGGCATGGTGCCACTGTAGTTATTGGTTTGATTGCAAGGGCCTCCTTGTTCACTCCCATGAGCTTAGTCAAGGCTGCAAGGTAACACCATTAATCCGAATCAGTTTTGGACCCATTATGATCAAAATATGATGAAATCAAAACAAGGGAAGTGTAACGCTCTGGCCTTTTTCCAACATTTTTAGTAGCAACTTCGGGTGTTCTAGGAGTAGGTTGCTCCTTCTAAACTAGTGACTTACTGGCTCCTACTTTGGCACTCTTGTGCCCTATAGATTTATCTATAGCTTCACATAATATAGGAGAATAACCACCACCTGCAAACAAAACAACTCAAAAAATGTAATGATAACACTAGGTCACCTTAGCAAGCATTTATAGAGTGAATTGGTGTGAGGGATATTGATTGCTTGAATGCAAAACAAGAATTTGAGCCATAAGTGGCTGACGTAGCCACCATAATTGCTTCTATCAAGAGGGCATCATTCACATGCTAGAGAAAATCAGGAGAAGATCCTTTGAAAATCTCGAGCGATTAATAAAATAAGTTTCAAAGTATGAAAGCTCGTCACACAGATGATCTGTAATTTCTCTGAAACTGCACTGTTGATGTAGAATAGATCTAGCAAGTCGGATGACTCAGATTGAGTCAAACAAGTGCTGACAATCCACATCAGTGCCTCGAAAAACCACAACCAATCATTACCTTGCAAAATAGGAGGTTGCAACTAGACAATGGGTCCCACTTAGCCCTGTCACTTCAAGAAACAGGCCACGTGTCACCTGTTCATAGACCTCGCGGTACTTTAGAGATATTTACCATGCTCGTGCGAGGTCTGCGAGGGACAATTATTATTAACCCCATAATAAAATCCCTCTGCTGGTGAAAAGACAACCACTTGTCATTGTTGGTGCCTCAGGAAAAGACCCTGTCTATCCGTATATGCCAGATGGTGGCATCTCGCAGACCTCGCACTACTTTGTGACATTAGTAGGAAGACCTACGAGGTTTGTGAGAAACGGTCCAGATCAAAACCCATGATTGGATGGTTAGCCAAAAAACATGTATGGACACGTAGAATATTCAAGTGGGACCGACTAGTACAACCCTCAAAATTACAAATGCTTAAGCCTAGGTAGTAAAAGAGAACGACAAGATGGGTGAAAGGGGTAGGTAAGAGCACGGAGGAAAGGGCTCAATCGAATCACTTAAGTGACCGATTACCTTCAGTAGCATGTCACTATCGAAACATAACATGAGGGTTTCAAAATTTGATAATTCATATCACCATGGGTAACTTTAAACCCTAAAACCCTAGCCTTCCCCCCTTTGAAATTGAAAAGTCCCATCAGTGGCTCCGACTAGGGATGTATGCCCCCTGTGGGCATAGCAAGAATCCAAAATCTCCGATTTCATAGACCATATTATTGAACTACACAAGTGCCTTGACAAATAATTCACCATGCTTTGTCAATTGGACTTGTGCATACAAACTTGGTGGCCCTAGGCTACCCGCCAAGAGAAATCAAAATTTTCCCCTGCCAAAAACAAAATTCTCTGTCACCTGGAGTAAACAAGGTTTGCAGCATTTACAATTTGATGCTTCAAAAATAATAGGATAATCAATATGCCTGGAAGTATCATAATATTTTTTTATACTCCCTTGTACCAATTCAGTCAATGTCCTATTCCAAAATTTTAAAAGAAGCATATGACCATGATAACATTTCACCTTACTCTGCCCCTGGTCATAACTCATAGAATGCCGGCCCAATTGAGTTGAGAAATGGAAACATTCATAACTTATCTAGTCTACAACATTACATATTCTAGCATTATTATCAATATCCACATCAAACTGACTGTGTGCATGTTATCCATACTTCTATTGCTCAACATAGATGATACACAACTCGGGGAATCCCCACCATGGAATTTCCCACATGAGTTTGGTTGCTAGCACTTGAAATCTATCAATTTGGAATATATCCTAGCATTACAAATGTCTGTAGTACTAGCTACATCATTCTTCAAGGAATGTGTAAACACATTCATTTCAGGTCTCTCAATATATTCCTTCCCCTGTATTTCTTCATTTATTCTCAAATGAAAACCCTCAAAGATAGAGTCAAATACATAAATTTCAAATTGGTCAAAAAATATAGAGAAATATGCACTGGCCTCCTTATACTCAACATTACCTACTGTATGTGTTAATTTATAAGTGAAAATTTTGGCACAAGCTGAAATGTTTTCATCGGCAATATCAATGTCACCTTCATTATAAGCTGAGAACTTTTCACCAACAATATAAATGTTAGAAGGTAACAACATATCCATCTCAACTTCACATAAGTAGTCAGGAAAAACAATAGTACCAATATTTTCATCAATATGTTGGTTGTATTAAGTACTATTCTCTTGATCACATACTTCATTGTCCTCAAATTCCTCAACATCTATACAATAGGCTTGTTCTATTGCCAGTATACGTGGAGTATACTCTAGATACTTATCATTTGAAAATTGTTCCTTCACTTGGAAATAAGTAAGAACATGAGGTTCTACATTTCCATACAACTTTGGTAAAAATAAAAGCTTAGTTCCATCCTCAGTATTGCAATCACTACCTCTGAAATCACAATCACTGGCCTGTAACAAGATCTCAGTGATATGAGCATTACAATCAGGATTAGGAAACACAATGGGTGTCTCACACAATCCTGTATCATTTCCCCCCTCAAATTCCTCTGTAGTTATCCAACTTTCTTCAAAAGGGAAAGCATTGTCTTCATTTTATGTAGGTACATTCTTGGCTGATTCTGCAATCTCTATCCACTTAATGACTTGGGCCAAATTAGCAGGTTTTAATTCTTCTAGGAAAGCACTTAACCCTGGTTCATAAAGTTCACAAAATAAATCAATGCATTCATAGTCATTAGGTCTATGAATTCTAGGAATTTGTATTAAAGCACCTAAAAATCTCAATAAAAACTCATATGACGATTCTTTCTCTTGTCTCTTCATTTCATACAATTCTTGTACAAGAGAAGTCTGATCAACATCATTCAAACTAGACTGGCTTTCAACTTGGATCTCATTATCATCACACTGCAATGGTGAAGATATGACAGTTTTCACAACACCCTTATCATAATCAATACTTTGAGAAACCAACTCTGACATTTTACTAGTACTAGTTAGGCTAGGGTAATCAATACTTGTAGCCAGATACCCCTTCATCATTGAATATTTCATATTTTTTTCAATTTCCATAGCCATTTGATATGCTTGGTGCAAAATTGTAGGTTCTTTATCTCTTAGTAGGTAACCCATCCTTTTGTCAAAAGCACCAAGATATACAACTAAGCATTTAGCCTCACTCGGTCTTATTTATTTAGGGATTTCCCTTAAAGCTCTTGAAAACCTGAGATTATAATATGGGATTAGCTCATCTTCTTTTATGTGAATTCCCATAAAACATTTTCTTAATATGTTGGGATTAACTCGTTCACCAAATTGTTCCATAAAAACTATGACCAACTAATTCCATGAGTTAACAAAATAGGTAGGTAAATAGGAAAACCAATCCCTGGCATCACCCTTCAAGGATTGCACAAAAAGCTTCATGACAACATCCTCATGATTGATTTCATAATCCCCCATTACATCTACAAAATGCTGTAAATGCCTAGAGGCTGATTATGCACTTTGCCACGTATATTTAGGCAAATACTTCCTAATTTTCTCAGGAATTGGATTGGGGTAACCAATGACAAACTGAAAATAAAAGGTATATAACTTTGAGTTACAAAACACCCTGAAGGGCTTAATGCAATTTTTTCTCTTTGCATGTTTATGTATACCTTTACATATGGGAAATCACTTATACCCATTTAAAAATTCATCAGCATTATTTATTTATCAGACATATAATTTACCATCTCAACCATGACTCCATTGGTGACTGAAAATAGTATTCCTTGCTTTTAGAGATATTATGCAACATAAACATTATTTCATAAGGAATTTTATATATTGCATCATTAAAAGTATGGCAAAACTAATCATTGTTCCTTTCTTGATGCTAGACATCTATTTTGGAACCATCTGTATCCCTAATTATAAACTCCCATCACAATTAGAAATAGTGAACTATTTAGTTTTGATGAAATACCTGGTAATTTTTTGGCAGTATGTGTTAAATTCCTCTCCTTGATTGTAAATATCACAGACATGGGATTTTTCTTTCGTTCATCAATTGATTCTTCAGACAGAGTCGCCACCTCTTCAACAGAGGATTGTATTAAAAGAAATATGAAATTCCTTTTCAAAGCTTGTTAGATTCTGGGTTTTTACCCACAATAGAGTCACACCATGCTGCTACCAATCTCTTTCAAAGCCACAATCCATTATCATCCAAATTTACCATTCAACTTTACTCAACAAATAATTTTGGATAGTAATCTTCAACCCCTATGGTTCCTCTTTTCTCTTTTTCTTTTAAATTTCTCAGAAGTTCTCCCCAATAAAACCATCATTCAACTAATGACTCTAGAACTCCTGAATCCTTTGCCAACAGGATACCATAGATCATAGAATTGTTGGGTTCATTTCAACAACCTCTTCCTTCTAAGGTTGAAAACACTCACTATGTAAATTCAAAATAGAAATCCCCAGTGGAGTCACCATTTTGTTGGTGACTCGGATGGGAAATTTTTTCAATAATGTGCAACCTATGGTTACAAAAACAATTCAACACTTTAATGACTCTATAACAGCACCGTCTGCAACCAACACTTCTAAGTTCTTCCCCAGTAGAGTCGCCATTCTATTGGTGTTTTTTCCCACATAGGATTTGAAATTCTCTAAGAGGTAGCCAACCTCTATATTAAAGAACCACGAAGGCTAGTGGCCAACTAATGAGATCTAGTTAAAGAATGAAATATCCTACACTTTTGGCTCTGTGAGACCAAGGTGGGTAAACCTAAATGTGTTCATAAGAATGTTCTATGATTGATAAGAACACTTCTTCTTACAAATTACAATCCCTACACACACAATGAGACAATAATTATTCTCGGTATTGGCAGACCAAGGAACAATTACAGGTATCTTAGAGCAACGGGATTGAAAACCTTCAATGTAAGATTTGCCTCTTGTAGAGAGAATATTTTGTTGTGTTCAACTCTTAGACAACCACGTTTAGAATTACAGTCTTGTAGTAATCTTGAAGAAAATAGCCAGTGCCTCATCCATTGGGCAGGATTCATACAAAGCATAATCCAGATATTGTAGACATATCACCATAATGCTTTACATCATGCTAATTTCAACTTTTAAAACAACACTCCTTAGCAATCCTGAATGTATAATCATAAATTTGTAACTCATTTTCAAGCAATTTCATTAACTCATTGAGCTAAAGCGAGGAAATGAAGAACACATTCAAATATACCATTGAAAGTTAATGAAGATATCATTGATAGGCTCATTCACAACTTATGACATACAATTAGGTGAGAAATTGTTTCAAAATTATTATTATTTATTACTTCAATGTCTGTAATTACAATAGCAAGGCTTGCTTGCTTCATAGACAACTGACCAGAAAAAGACATTAACTAAAACCTTTAAGAGAACTACAGTAAAAAGAACTTATTGTACATATATTCAGAGCTTTCAGGATCCAAAATCTGATCCTAACAATGAGCCATGAAATCTCCTTTATAGGACAAGAGAGCAACAAAGCAATAGGCTAAATTGTTAATTTTAAAATTGAATTTCATTTAGAATGAAATTCGAATTCACATTCCTCATCATTGGATAGCACAGTGCATGATCCGAGGAATAAAAAAAATGGTTACACAGTAACTAGTCGGAGAAAAAACAAAAAAGCATGCTAGGCACGTGCACGTCCACATCAACAAGATGAAACACCAAGAAAAACACTGCCCAATAGACCCAACACTAGCAACCAATAAGTAGATACACGACCTCGATACAAGTGACCACTCTGAGTTCTCACTTCAATTAAAAGTGGAACCACCTTCTTTCCTCCAACCACATTAGCGCAACACCCAACAACTTGGCACGATGCAACTGCAGTTATTGGTTCGACTGTAAGGGCCTCCTCGTTCACTCCCATGAGCTCAGTCAAGGCTACAAGGTAACACCGGTAATCCAAATCAGTTTTAGACACGTTACCATCAAAATCTAATGAAATCAGAACAAGGGAAGTGCAATGCTCTGGCCTTTTGTGAGCACTTTTAGTAGCAACTTTGAGTGTTCTGGGAGTAGGTTGCTCCTTCTCAACTAGCAACTTCCTGGCTCCTACTCTGGCACTCCTGTGCCCTATAGATTTATCCATAGCTTCACAGAATATGGGAGAATAACAACCACCTGCAAACAAAACAACTCAAAAAATGTAATGATAACACTGGGTCACTTTAGCAAGCATTTATAGAGTGAATTAGTGGGAGGGATATTGATTGCTTGAATGCAAAACAAGCATTTGAGCCATAATTGGATGACGTAGCTACCATAATTGCTTCTATCAGGAGGGCATTGTTCACATGCTAGAGAAAATTAGGAGATCCTCTAAAAAGCTTAAGCGATTAATAAAATAAGTTTCAGAGTATGAAATCTTGTCACACAGATGATTTGTAATTTCTCTGAAACTGCACCGTCGATGTAGAATGGACCTAGCAAGTCAGATGACTTAGATTGAGTCAAACAAGCACTGAAAATCCACATGAGCACCTCAAAAAACCACAACCAATCATTACCCAGGAAAATAGGAGGTCGCAACCGGATAGTGGGTCCCCCTTAGCCCTGTCGCTTCAAGAAATAGACCACGTGTCACCTGTTCGTAGACCTCACGGTACTTTAGAGACATTTACCGTCCTCGTGCAAGGTCTACGAGGGACAATTATTATTAACCCTATAATTAAATCCCTCCACCAGTGAAAAGATGACCACTTGTCATTGTTGGTGCCTCGGTAAAAGACCCCGCCCATCCATATATGCTAGATGGCGGTATCTCACAGACCTCGCACTACTTTGTGACATCAGCAGGTAGACTTGCAAGGTTTGTGAGAAATGGTCCAGATCAAAACTCGTGATCAGACGTGTAGCCAAACAACATGTACGAACACGTAGAATATTCAAATGGGACCGGCCGGTACATTCCTCAATGGTACAAATTCTTAAGACTAGGTAGTAAAAGAGAATGAAAAGATGGGTGAAAGGGGCCAGTAAGAGCATGAAGGAAAGGGCTCAACCGGATCACTTAAGTGACCAGTTACTTTCGGTAGCAAGTCACCGTCGAAACATAACATGAGGGTTTCAAAATTTGATAATTCATATCACCACGAGTAACTTTAAACCCCGAAACCCTAGCCTTCCCCCCTTTGAAATTGAAAAGTCCCATCATAAACCTCTCTAGAAAAGGATATTTTTTGAAGGCATATTTTTTTTATTTCAAAGTTGTAAGGTCCGACCCCAATGTATTATTTTTAACTCGTTATTTAATTAATGATTTCTTTTCTAGGTTGAATAGTTGATTTAAATTGATGTTTTTATTGTGCCAACTTGTTTGTAAAATAAAATAGAAATAAAATATATATTCTTTTTGTTCATAGAATTGTAGACAATTAATAATGTCATAGTACATGAATGATACCAATAGTTTGTTGTATGAAATTTTTTCCTCTTGGTCCATACAATTATGTATTCTTGTGGATGGAAAATTGGGATTTGGACCAACGATTATGTTTTCAACTCATTATTTAATTAATTATTTTGTTTCCAGGTTGAATAGTTGATTTAAATTGATGAACAATTCTATGAATTATATATAATTAATGTCATAGTACATGAATGATACCAATAGTTTTTTGTGTGAATTTTTTTTATTGTGGTCCATACGATTATGTATTCTTGTGGATGGAAAATTGGGATTTGGACTAATGATTATTATGAAGGCACGAGGTAAGTAGGATACAACCTATTGATTCAGATCAAGCAAAAGGGGTAGATCTATACAAGGTGTTCGCTTGAGGTAAATGAGTAAGTAATTTGGACTTAGTTTTGATGTTAAACTATTATTCGAATAAGATTGTAGGATATTAAGTTGATTTGATTTCAATAATTGTATTTTATTAAGTTCAGTTCCTTTGAATTCTGATATTGAATTGGAAAGGCTTGAGTGTTTTTAGCCATCAAGAAATGGGTCCTAATAATGCACCTGGAAAAGAGATCAGGTAAGCAAATTCATTTCTATTAAATTGATTATTTTATAAGATGAATATTTAGTCCATTTTATTTATTAATATCAAAGAGGACTAACAATTACAATGAGTTGTTAATTAATGGGGAAGCGAGAGAATCCAAGGAGACCCTAATCACCCTACTTCAGGTGTTGAAGTAATGTTTGTTTGTGTCACTATGAAACCAAGGTTGTATATTATGTGTGTGTCAAATTATTTGAGTGTCTTAAATTAATTGTGTTTTAACCTTATGGGAAAATGTGTTCCTTAGTGATTCAAGTGAATAGATAAATAAAGTGTAACCCATATGCAAGGGGAGATGCCATTTTACAAGAGGTGAAAATTGGAAAAAAAGATTTATTTTGGAAAATTTTGATATCGAGGGGGATATGTAGGGTGAGGGTATCTTAAGAGAGGGGGAAGAGGTGATTTGGGGAGTTTTTGTTTGGAGGATCTTTTTGCTGTTGGGAGTTTTGCGGGGGAGAAAAGAGAAGGGAAGAGGGAAGATTTTTCACCCAGCCATGGAAGTCAACCATCCTTAAGAGGGGAGTTCAATCTATTTAACCTTGAGGTCTTGTAAAATTTACTGAGATTAATTGTGCAAAGGGTTGTGTGGATTGGTTGTGAGTTTATGTGAGAGCTTTTCAACCATTGACCCCTATAAATTTGTGTGCTTTATTATGTTGTGATACTGTTTGTTTGCATTTAAGGGTATTTTTTTGGGTTATGTAAATCTTATGGGTTGTGTAATATTGTTTGCATTAAAGGGCGTTTTTCTGGGTTGTGTAATCTTGTTTGCATTAAAGGGTATTTTTCTGGGTTGTGTAATTTTTTTGAGTTGTGTAAATCTTGTTGCAGAGTATTCTTCTGAGTAGAGCAAATTTTGAGTATGGGCCATCAGGCATTCTCTTGGCTAGGGGGTATGGTGAGAGCTAACATACAACTTGATGACCCATTATGGATGGGTGATTAGATTTTTACCCATTGATTGAAGGTTGCATACCAGCAAGCTTGTATTGGGAGCTCACTTGAACCTTGGCTTCAATTTGTCAAACAACATGTATGTAGAGTTTTTTTTCCCATTGTTTTATGGAATGCAGACATGCCAGTTCATGGGGGAGCTACTTCTGGAACACTACCTCCAAATGGTGTATAATTTAGAATTTTATGTCAAATAATGAGTATGTTAATCTTATCTACCCTAGAAAAAAAAGGTTTTATGTTGTAGCCAAATAAATCTATAATATGTTGTTTTATTATGTAGAATCTCAAAGATTAAGAGTCATGTGAAACTGTGATAACTTAATGTTAGAACATGGGTTGAAATAAGAATTTGATGTTGATGTTACTGATTTAAAATAGATGGATTCATGTATTGTTGAATAACATGAGATCTTAAGGTTCACATGTCTTTTCGTATATAAACCTAACTCTAAAATAATATGCATAAAATACTCATGCCCTGTTATGTCTCAAAGATATACTTTGCATGCTCCTTTAGAATGGTTGTATTATGCCAAATACACACACACATATTATTTATGAAGTTATTCTACTAAGGATTGTTCTTGTTCAGGATGAGGGATAGAAAATAATATCAAATTTATTAAATGAAATAAAATAAAATAAAAAGCATAGCTCTTAAATACATTCCAAGCTGGAAATCATATGGGTCTTTTGGAAGGTGATGAAGAACAACATATCTGGAAAATAAAATATGTCTCAAACAAAAGTAAGTCTAAATGATGTAGCAACAACTAAGTCAATGTTGTGGAGGACAAATAATGGTAAAGAGGTAAAATTGATAGATTTTGTCCTCCCTTAAGCTAGAGTCTTGAGATCTATCTCTACCTCATCGTATGCATCATATCTTCTTGCTTACCTTACTACATTAATCTTGGCCTACATAGGAAATACACCAATGTAGGAAGGAACAATAGAAAGACCATTCACCATTTGAAGCCATTAAAAAAGACTATCTCCACCATTCGTTTGCAGTCATAAAAAAATATCTCATCCATTCATCATTTACAACCATTAAAAGCATCTCAATCGTTCATCATTTTTGTTTTATTTCTTAGTTTTTTTTAATCATTTTCTACTACTTTCCCCCACCACATATGGTTTCCACTCCTTCAAAATATTCCATGTTGGTATTGGCCTTTCGCTTCTCCATTTGGTGAGCTACACCCAAAAAATAAGGTTCAACGAGAATTTTAGAGTATGTTTATTAAACTATAAATTATGGTCAAGAACCTTATAATAATAGAAATAATATTATGCTTAGTATTAAAATTATATCACTTTCAATACCTAACGTGAAAATTAAGGAATGCGCCTCCACTTCATTTGATCCGGATAAAATTAATATACTAGTAACATAGGATCCCCTTAAATAAAGGTAAACTGTGCACTCACATTGTTGCATTCTTGCATGGATAATAATAAGAATCCCCTTAAATTATGGTTGTGGTATCAAATGATTAGAAGCTTTGCATATTTAATTTAAAACAAAAAAAATAGGAGATATATGTGGGAATGGAAGCAAGACTATTTCCCTTAAAATTCAGCCCCTAACACTTATAAGTAAATGAAGGAGTTGACTAACTCCTAGATAAAAGTGACCTATGTGCATACAAAAATACATGAAAACATACAAAACATGATGAGACGTCATAGTGCGAGGCCTATCAAATGGGGGTTGAAAAGTGACGAAACTGGCAGACGACACCAAATGTCTAGGAAATGGTAGGTAGGAGTTAATGGTGCCATCAGGTGGGTTTTCCCACCTCCTGCCGACTGAAAAAGGTGGGTGCCTTAGCTTTCCTGTGAAGTCTCACTTTCATCTATGTTTTTTCTGACACGAGAAAATTGGCGAATGATGTGGGTGCCTTTGTTTCTAGTCTACTCATTTAAAGCTGAAGGTTTAAGAGCACGTGGAAGAGTTGGAGGAGAAAACTGACCAAATCTAGGCGCTATTTGGTAGTCTACACATTGTAAGTTGAATTTTGGAGTGCACATGGAGGAGTTGGAGGAGAAAAATAACCAAATTGAATTGAGGGGTGCTAACCAATTCGGTTGCAGGTAGAGGGTTTTACAACACCTTATAATTTATAATTTGGGAAACACAATGTGTGGGATTTCAGTTATTTGAATATCCCTGTTTAAATGTATGAATGTCTTGAAAATGACACATTCCATTGTTGCATGTAAATTTTGCATGATTGAAAAGAAAAGTGCACAAAATAATTGTAATTTGAAAACCACAATGTTGGGTTTCAATTATTTGAATCTCCTTGTTTAAATGTAAAGGGTTGTCTCATGTTGGGTTGCTTGCTTCTTAAAACCTACTATTTTGCAACATGGAGTGTTACAAAATAGTATGAATGTCTTTAAAAGAAAACATTCCATCGTTGTGTATAAATTTTGCATTATTGAAAAAATAAAGTGCACAAAATAATTGTAATTAGGAAAAAATAGTGTTGGGTTTCAGTTATTTGAATCTCCTTGTTTAAATGTGAAGGGTTGTCTCATGCTCAGTTGGTTGCTTCTTAAAATGTAGGGCATTGCAACATGGAATGTTACAAAACAATATGAATGTCTTCAAAATCACACATTCCATTGTTGTGTTTAAATTTTGCATGATTGAAAAAAAAGTGCACAAAATAACTGTAATTCAAAAAACATAGTGTTGGGTTTCAATTATTTGAATCTCCTTGTTTAAATGTAAAGGGTTGTCTCATGGTGGGTTGCTTGCTTCTTAACACCCACGGTTTTGCAACATGGAATGATACAAAACAATATGGATTTCTTCAAAATAACACATTCCATTGTTGTGTTTAAATTTCACATGATTGAAAAAATAAAATGCACAAAATAACTGTAATTCAGAAAACATAGTGTTGGGTTTTAGTTATTTGAATCTCCTTGTTTAAATGTGAAGGGTTTTCCTCATGGTGGGTTGCTTGCTTCTTAACATATACGATTTTACAACATGGAAAGTTACAAAACAATATGAATGTCTTCAAAATCACACATTCCATTGTTGTGTTTAATTTTTGCATGATTGAAAAATAAAGTGCACAAAATAATTGTAATTGGGAAAACACAATGTGGGGTTTCAGTTATTTGAATCTTCTTTTTAAATGCAAAGGGTTGTCTCATGATGGGTTGCTGGCTTCTTAACACCCATGGTTTTGCAACATGGACTGTTACAAAATAGTATGAATGTCTTCAAAATCACACATTCCATTGTCGTGTTTAAATTTTGCACGATTAAAAAAAAGTGCACAAAATAATTGTAGTTGGGAAAATACAGTGTGGGGTTTCAGTTATTTGAATCTCCTTGTTTAAATGCAAAGGGTTGTCTCATGCTAGGTTTCTAGCTTCTTAACAACCATGGTTTTGCAACATGGAATGCTACAAAATAGTATGAATGTCTTCAAAATCACACATTCATTGTTGAGTTTAAATTTTTCATGATTGAAAAAATAAAGTGCACAAAATAATTGTAATTGAGAAAATATAGTGTGGGATTTCAGTTATTTGAATCTCCTTGTTTAAATGCAAAGGGTTGTCTCATGTTGGGTTGCTAGCTTCTTAACACCCATGATTTTGCAACATGGAATGCTGCAAAACAGTATGAATATCTTCAAAATCACACATTCCATTTTTGTGTTTAAATTTTACTTGATTGAAAAAATAAAGTGCACAAAATAATTGTAATTGGGAAAACATAGTGAGGGATTTCAGTTATTTGAATCTCCTTGCTTAAATGTGAAGGGTTGTCTCATGCTGGGTTGCTTGCTTATTAACACCCATGATTTTCCAATATGGAGTGTTACAAAACAATATGAATGTCTTCGAAATCACACATTCCATTGTTGTGTTTAAATTTCACATGATTGAAAAAATAAAGTGCACAAAATAAAAATAATTTGGAAAACACAGTGTTGGGTTTCAATTATTTGAATCTCCTTGTTTAAATGCAAAGGGTTGTCTCATGCTGGGTTGCTAGCTTCTTAACACCCACGATTTTGCAACATGGAATGTTACAAAAGAGTATGAATGTCTTCAAAATCACACATTCCATTGTTCTGTTTAAATTTTGCATGATTGAAAAATAAAGCACAAAATAATTGTAATTGGGAAAACATAGTGTGGGGTTTCAATTATTTGAGTCTCCTTGTTTAAATGAAAAGGGTTATCTAATGTTGGGTTGATAGCTTATTAACACCCACAGTTTTGCAACATGGAATGCTACAAAACAATATGAATGTCTTCAAAATCAGACATTTCATTATTATGTTTAAATTTCGCATGATTGAAAAAATAAAGTGCACAAAATAATTGTAATTTGGAAAACACAGTGTGGGGTTTCAGTTATTTGAATCTCCTTGTTTAAATACAAAGGGTTGTCTCATGCTGGGTTGCTAGCTTCTTAACACCAATGGTTTGCAACATGGAATGTTACAAAACAGTATGAATGTCTTCAAAATCACACATTCCATTGTTGTGTTTAAATTTCACATGATTGAAAAAATAAAGTGCACAAAATAATTGTAATTGGGAAAACAGAGTGTGGGGTTTCAGTTATTTGAATCTCCTTGTTTAAATGCAAAGGGTTGTCTCATGTTGGGTTGCTATCTTTTTAACAACCATGGTTTTTTAACATGGAATGCTATAAAATAGTATGAATGTCTTTAAAATCACACATTCTATTGTTGTGTTTAAATTTTGCATGATTGAAAAAATAAAGTGCACAAAATAATTGTAATTGGAAAAACATAGTGTGGGGTTTTAGTTATTTGAATATCCTTGATTAAATGTGAAGGGTTATCTCATGTTGGGTTGCTAGCTTCTTAACACCCACAGTTTTGCAACATGGAAGCTTACAAAACAATATGAATGTCTTAAAAATCACATTCCATTGTTGTGTTTAAATTTCACATGATTGAAAAAATAAAGTGCACAAAATGACGGTAATTCAGAAAACACAGTGTTGGGTTTCAGTTATTTGAATCTCCTTGTTTAAATGAAAAGGGTTGTCTTATGCTAGGTTGCTAGCTTCTTAACACCCATGTTTTGCAACATGGAATGTTACAAAACAGAATGAATCTCTTCAAAATCACACATTCCATTGTTGTGTTTGAATTTCACATGATTGAAAAAATAAAGTGCACAAAATAATTGTAATTGGGAAAACACAATGTGGGGTTTCAGTTATTTGAATCTCCTTGTTTAAATGCAAAAGGTTGTCTCATGTTGGGTTACTAGCTTCTTAACACCCACGATTTTGCAACATGGAATGCTACAAAATAGTATGAATGTCTTCAAATCACACATTCCATTGTTGAGTTTAAATTTTGCATGATTGAAAAAATAAAGTGCACAAAATAATTGTAATTGGGAAAACATGGTGTGGGGTTTTAGTTATTTGAATCTCCTTGTTTAAATGCAAAGAGTTGTCTCATGTTGGGTTGTTAGCTTCTTAACACCCATGGTTTTGCAACATGGAATGCTACAAAATATTATGAATGTTTTCAAAATCACACATTCCATTGTTGTGTTTAAATTTCAGATGATTGAAAAAAAAGTGCACAAAATAACTATAATTCAAAAAACAAAGTGTTTGGTTTCAGTCATTTGAATCTCCTTGTTTAAATGCATTTAAGGGTTGTCTCATGCTGGGTTTCTTGCTTCTTAACACCTTCGGTTTTACAACATGGAATGTTACAAAACAATATCAATGTCTTCAAAATCACAAATTCCATTGTTGTGTTTAAATTTTGCATGATTAAAAAATAAAGTACACAAAATATCTATAATTCAGAAAACACAGTGTTGGGTTTCAATTATTTGAATCTCTTTGTTTAAATGCAAAGGGCTATCTCATGCTAGGTTTCTAGCACCTTAACACCCATGATTTTGCAACATGGAATTTTACAAAACACTATGAATTCTTCAAAATCACACATTCCATTGTTGTGTTTAAATTTCGGATGATTGAAAAAATAAAGTGCACAAAATAATTATAATTGGGAAAAACACAATGTGGGGTTTTAGTTATTTGAATCTCCTTGTTTAAATGCAAAGGGTTGTCTCATGTTGGGTTGATAGTTTATTAACACCCATGGTTTTACAACATGGAATGCTACAAAACAGTATGAATGTCTTCAAAATCACAAACTCCATTATTGTGTTTAAATTTTGCATGATTGAAAAAATAAAGTGCACAAAATAACTATAATTCAAAAAACATAGCGTTGGGTTTCAGTTATTTGAATCTCCTTGTTTAAATGCAAAAGGTTGTCTCATGTTGGGTTACTAGCTTCTTAACACCCATAGTTTTGCAACATGGAATGTTACAAAATAGTATGAATGTCTTGAAAATCACACATTCCATTGTTGTGTTTAAATTTCACATGATTGAAAAATTAAAGTGTAGAAAATAATTGTAATTGGGAAAACACAATGTCAGGTTTCAGTTATTTGAATCTCCTTGTTTAAATGCAAAAGGTTGTGTCATGTTGGGTTGCTAGCTTCTTAACACCCATGGTTTTGCAACATGGAATGCTACAAAATAGTATGAATTTCTTCAAAATCACACATTCCATTGTTGTGTTTAAATTTCACATGATTGAAAAAATAAAGTGAACAAAATAACTGTAATTTGGAAAAAAGAGTGTTGGGTTTCAATTATTTGAATCTCCTTGTTTAAATGAAAAGGGTTGTCTCATGGTGGATTGCTTGATTCTTAACAGCCATGGTTTTGCAACATGGAATGTTACAAAACAATATGAATGTCTTCAAAATCACACATTCCATGGTTGTGTTTAAATTTCGCATGATTGAAAAAATAAACTGCACAAAATAATTGTAATTGGTAAAACATGGTGTGGGGTTTCAATTATTTGAATCTCCTTGTTTAAATGCAAAGGGTTGTCTCATGTTGTGTTGCTAGCTTCTTAACACTCATGATTTTGCAACATGGGATGCTTATGAATTTCTTCAAAATCACACATTCCATTTTTGTGTTTAAATTTTGCATGATTGAAAAAATAAAGTGGACAAAATAACTGTAATTCAAAAAACAGAGTGTTGGGTTTCAGTCATTTGAATCTCCTTGTTTAAATGAAAAGGGTGTCTCATGGTTGGTTGGTTGCTTCTTAACACCCATGGTTTTGCATATGGAATGTTACAAAACATAATGAATGTCTTCAAAATCACACATTCCATTGTTGTGTTTAAATTTCACATGATTAGAAAAATAAAGTGCACAAACTAATTATAATTGGGAAAACACAGTGTGGGGTTTCAATTATTTGAATCTCCTTGTTTAAATGTGAAGGGTTGTCTCATGCTGGGTTGCCTTTTCTTAACACCCACAGTTTTGCAACATGGAATATTATAAAACAATATGAATGTCTTCAAAATCACACATTCCATTGTTGCGTTTAAATTTCGCATGATTGAAAAAATAAATTGCACAAAATAACTATAATTTGAAAAACACAGTGTTGGGTTTCAATTATTTGAATCTCCTTGTTTAAATGCAAAGGGTTGTCTCATGTTGGGTTGCTAGCTTCTTAACACCCAAATTTTTGCAACATGGAATGCTACAAAATAATTTGAATGTCTTCAAAATCACACATTCCACTGTTGTGTTTAAATTTCGCATGATTGAAAAATTAAAGTGCACAAAATAATTGTAATTGGGAAAACACAACTTGTGGGGTTTCAGTTATTTGAATCTCCATGCTTAAATGTGAAGGGTTGTCTCATGGTGGGTTGCTTGATTCTTAACACCCACGGTTTTGCAACATGGAATGTTACAAAATATTATGAATGTCTTCAAAATCACACATTACATTGTTGTGTTTAAATTTTGCATGATTGAAAAAATAAAGTGGACAAAATGACTATAATTTGGAAAACACAGTGTTGGGTCTCAGTTATTTGAATCTCCTTGTTTAAATGGAAAGGGTTGTGGTGCAGGAGCACCTTAAGGTCTTTGGAAAGATCTTATCAAGTTTTGGATTGTAGGTGGTTCTAGCCAACCACCAAGGTAATAAGGACTAATTGATAAAGTCCCAAGGTTCATTTGGTGTGTGTGTGTTGTGGCAAGCTTGTTTAGAGTCTTGAGTTTTGTGTGCTTAGGACATCCTGCTAAGTTGTCATGACACCATCTCCTAAACACTAGGAAGCATTAAAGTTGTTCTAAGTCCGACCTAAGGATCCCAACATGTGGGAATGGGATATATAAGCTAAGACAAAATCCTAACCAGACAGTTGGATGAGTTGGATAGTTGGAAGAGTTGGGAGTACATATTGTATCTTGAAAGAACAAGTTTTTGACTGTGTTTGTGAAAACAGAGCCTTAATCCAGTCAATTAATGGATTGAAAGGACTGAACTAATGCATTGAAGTTTTAATTTCTAGCATGTAATTACCTTGTGTGGCATTGGTTTAATATTTTGGTATGATTGGTTAATAGTTTTGTGAGTTCTTATGTTCTTGGTTTCACTGCTCAGTTCAGAGATAGTTTTGTAAATAATGCTCCCCACTTGAATTCCTATGGCTGAACTTCCATGGCCTCTTGGAATCAAGTAGGGGACTCTATAAATAGTGTAAATATGGTCTGTGGAGTCTTTGGTTGCAGGAGAGTTAACAAATTCATCAAGCTCTAGGCGAGTGTAGAGGCATTCTAGCTAGATGCTTGGACATAACAGCAACAAGAAGACTTGCTAAATGGATTGGTTTGTGCCAATCCGTGGTGTAGGGGTGTAGGGGCATGTGTCTTGGACATATGTATGCAAGGAGAAGTGTAGAGGAGGACATTAAGGCATTCAATTAAGTCCAAGAGACAAGACTGTGACACTTGCCCTAGAAACCCTTGAAAATAGGGGTTTGGTGAAAGGCCTATGTACGGACACCAAGGAGGTCTAAATCCTAGAAAATATTGAAGCCTAGGAGGTCTAGAGAAGGTATCCCTAAAGATTTTGGGGGTTTGTTAGGGAATTTTAGGCGTTATTCCAAGAACACTGATTTGAGGAGGCCTAATTGACCAAAAAGGCTACAAGGCCTAAAAACAAGGTTTTCTTGAATTCGATGAACAAAAGAAGAAAGAATCCAACAAGATGGATCAAAGTGGAGTAATATCACCCAAGGAATAGATGGAAGACCTATTCCTAGTCCCAAGAAAGTTTTGGGAAATTTGTAGAAAAATTGAGCCCATGGGAGCTCATGGTGATTTGAGAGTGAAGGTGAGTGTTTGAAATTGGTGGAGAGTTCTATAAGGAGATAGGGGTCTTAGGAGTGACCTCTGAGTAGGGTAGAGAAGAATACCCTAGTATAACCAAAGAATAGGTTTTAGGAAGAGAAAACGTGCTCTTGAGAGATAGCACTCCCCATCAAATTGGTATAAGATCCATAAAAAAGGCTTGGGAATTGAGAAGTGAATGTCAGAGAGTAGTGAATCCATAGGAGAAAGCACCATGGTGACTAATGTAGAGCTAGCTAGAGATTTGATAGAGAAATAAGAAAAGAATAGACGACTTGAAGAAGTTGTGGAGGAGATGAAGCAAAAACTAGAAGAGGTTGCAGAGACTACAGGCAAGATGGAAGTGCAGTTAGCAGGGGTTAAAGACAAGGGTAAGGACCAAGTTGAGGAAGACATAGAACCAAAACCTGACCCTCCATTAGTAGAGGAACCCTTCCTCAAAGAATTGAAGGCATTAAGTGGCAAGGCACTAGAAGGAATCCTTTTTTTCACAGGAAGAATGGATGTAGAGTTAGTTATGGAATGGAAAATAACTTTGAATGTGTGGGATTACAGAGGCACAAAAGGTGAAGATAGCCAAATCAAGGTTAAGAAGACAAGCATTAACTTGGTGGAAGTTCTTGCAAGAAGAAAGAGAGAAGGAAGGAAAGAAGCCAATAGGAAATTGGAAAACAATGGTGGCTAAAGTAAAGGAAAAATATCTACCTGAGGACTATGACATCCAATTGCATAAGAGGTAAAATCTCAGACAAAGAGAACTAGATGTAGCTGCCTACACAGAAGAGTTCTAAAAGCTAAGCCTTAGGTCTAGAGTGCAAGAAACTAAAAGCATTAAGGTTGCTAGGTATTTGAACGGCCTTAGATGGAACATACAAGAGGAGTTGAGTCTCTTCACACTTACTACCCTCCATAGCTGCTATTAGATGGCTATTAAAGTGGAAGAGAAACTGAAAAAGAAACAAGATTCTAATACCAGGGGTAAAGGAAGAGGAAAAGACCCTAGAGGTGGACATAGAGGAGGTTTTGGTGGAAGGAGAAATGAGAATAGAAGCCAAAGAGATTCTAAGGTGGGTGAAAAATTCCAAGAGACAAATAGTAGAGGGGGATGCAGAGGTAGAAGCTCTAACAATGGAGGAGGAGGTAGATCAGGAGGATTTGGGAGAAGTTCTCATTTTGCTTCCATGAAGTGTTTCAATTGTGGACAGTTGGGTCATCCGGCTTATAGGTGTCCTGACAAGCCAGCATCTTCACAAGGTGAGAAGAAGATTACTTATGTCCAAGAAGAGGACTATTCCAAGCACTCAGAGGTGAGTTTAGATTCAGAGAAAGGTGAGAATCTCACGTTGAGAAGGATCTTGATCAAAGCACCTATCGAGAATGAAAACAAACAAAGGAGAGCTCTTTTTAGAGTCAAGTGCAAGATACTAGGTAAGGTCTCCAAGGTCATCATTGACTCAGGATCTACTGATAATGTCATATCAGAGGAGGCAGTATAGAAGTTGAACCTCATCAAGATACCCCATGTGTGTCCTTACAAGGTTACTTGGTTGAATAAGGGGTAGAATATATTGGTCAATGAACAAGTATGGGTTGAGTTTTCTATAGGGAAGTATCAAGATAGGATACTATGTGATGTGTTACCAATGGATGCATGCCATCTGTTGCTTGGCAAACCATGGCAATATGACAGGGAGGAAGTACACCATGGCAAGGAGAACAAGTACTCATTCAAGAAGGATGAAGTGACTTACAAAATCCAGTCTTTGATAGAAGAAGGCACAATGGAGAAGGCAGAATCCAGTGTACTTTTGATGAGTGGAAAGGAATTCCTAAAAGACATAAAGGAGGAAGAAGGAGTTGTCTATGCAATCATGTTGAAGCCAAAGGAGGAGGAGTCACCTAGTTGGATACCTATGACAACAGAAGTGAAGCAACTGTTGGACCAGTTCAAGGATATCATTTGTGAAGGCACGCCAGTTACACTACCACCTAAGAGGGCAATCAGTCATCAAATAGACTTTGTGCCAGGAGCAACATTGCTTAACAAGGCTTTATACAAGATGACACTGGAGCAGAACAAAGAGATAGCAAGGCAAGTTCAAGAACTTTTGGACCAAGGGTTGATCAAGAAAAGCATAAGCCCATGTGATGTTCCAGTGGTGTTGGCACCTAAGAAGGGACATAAGTGGAGAATGTGTATTGATTCTAGGGCCATAAATAGGATAACCATTAGATATAGGTTTCCTATTCCTAGGATAGAAGACTTAATGGACTATTTAGGGGGTGCTAAGTACTACTCCAAGATTGATTTGAAAAGTGGCTACTAGCAGATTAGGATGAAAGAGGGAGATGAATGGAAATCAGCTTTTAAAACCATAGAGGGGTTATATGAGTGGTTAGTAATGCCATTTGGGCTTACAAATGCACCTAGCACATTTATGAGGGTGATGAATGAGGTCTTGAAGGGCTATATAGGAGTCTTTGTGGTAGTCTAATTAGATGATATCCTCATCTTTAGCAAAACAAAAGAATAATATATGAAGCACCTAGCACTTGTGTTGAAGAAACTACAAGAGGAGAAGCTCACCATAAATCTTGAGAAGAGTGAGTTTATGAAGCAAGAGCTAGTCTACCTAGGATTTGTAGTATCTCAAGGGAACTTGAAGATGGACAAGAGCAAGGTTGAAGCCATTCTTAGTTGGCCTACTCCCAAGATAGGGACTGAAGTTAGGAGTTTCCATGGATTAGCTCAATTCTATAGGAAGTTTGTTAGAAGGTTTAGTGAAATCTATGCACCAGTCCTTGACACCGTCAAAGGAGGACTGAAAACAAATTTTGTGTGGACTAAAGAAGCCAATGAAGGATTTTAAAGATTGAAGAGGGAGATAGCTACCCAACCAATCCTAGTTTTACCAATTTTTGACAAACCATTCATAGTGGAATGTGATGCAAGCAACATAGCAGTGGGTGTAGTCCTAAGCCAAGAAGGCAGACCAGTGGCATTATTTAGTGAAAGGCTAAATGAAGCAAAGTCTAGGTACTTATCCTATGACTCAGAGTTGTATGCTTTAGTATAAGCTCTTAAAAAGTGGAGGCACTACCTATTGCCCAAATAATTTGTGGTATACACCGACAATCAGGCCTTAAGCTACATTAATACTCAAGAGAAGCTTAGTTTGAGGCACATCAAATGGATGGAGTTTTTGCAGTCATGCACCTTTACTATCAAGCAAAAGAAAGGGGTTAACAACAAGGTTACAGATTCCCTTAGTAGGAGATTGATTACCATCCAAGAGATACAGCTGCAAAGCACAGGGGTGGAAGGATTCAAAGAACTATATGAAGGAGATTCTGATTTTTCAATGATCTACAAGGTATGTAGTGATTTTGAAAACCATTTTCATAGTGAATATGTAGATTATACTTTGTAGAATGGTTTATTATTTAGAGGGAAACAATTATGTGTTCCAAGAGGTTCCATGAGGGAGAATCTTATCCAAGAAAATCACAATGGCAGTTTGAGTGGACACTTTGGATTGAACAAGACCCTAGAATTAGTGGAGAGGTTCTATTGGTGGCCTAAGATGCAAAGAGATGTAAGAAGGTATGTGGAGCAATGTGGAGTGTGTCAAAAGGCAAAGGGAAAATCAACAAATGCAAGTCTTTATCAGCCATTACCCATCCCAAGTAGACCATGGGAGTGCATAAGCATGGACTTCATAGTAGGACTACCTAGGACACCGACTAGTTTTGATAGTGTGTTTGTGGTAGTGGACAGATTCAGCAAGATGAGCCATTTCATCCCATGCAAAACAACACATGATGCAAGTCAGATTGCACACCTATTCTTCAAGGAGGTAGTAAGGATACATGGGTTGCCAAAGAGCATAGTTACAGATAGAGATGTTAAGTTTATGGGGAATTTTTGGAAAACTCTTTGGAGGAGGTTAGGAACCAACTTGTCTCATAGTTCAACATATCATCCTCAAACGAATGGACAAACAGAGGTGATAAATAGGGTACTTGGTAACTTATTGAGGTGTCTAACTAAGGAGTATGGAAAAGGATGGGAATAAGTCATTTCATAGGCAAAATTTTCCTATAATGATAGCAAAAATAGGTCTACTGGTAAGAGTCCATTTGAAATTGTATATGGGTTACATCCAAGGTGTACTTGAGTTGAGAGACCTAAAAGGTTATGAGGGAATCAGTGGACATGCTAATGATTTTGCTCAGTCAATGAGAGAGGTTCATGAGTAGGTAAAGAAGACATTAATGGAGGCTAACCAGAAGTTGAAGGCTAAAAGAGATGAAGGGAAGAGAGATCTACAATTTGAAATAGGTGATTTGGTGATGGTATACTTGAAAAAGGAAAGACTATAGAAAGGCATACCAAGTAAGCTGCAAATGAAAAGGATAGGGCCATGTAAAGTGTTGGCTAAGTATGGATCAAATGCATACAAGGTGGAGTTACCCAAGGAGATGTCCAATTCACCTATCTTCAATGTGAAGGACTTGGTGAAGTATAAAGGACCAGAAATGGATGAGGAACAGTATAGTGCTAAGGTGAGTAAGGATGTGGAAGGACTCAAGGTACTTGATCTGATTAGACCACAGGTTGACAAGATTTTGGATTCTGGATTCAAGGGTGAAGAAGAAGACTAGGCACAAGACATACATGGAGCACCTAGTGAAGTGGAGACACCAACCAGAGTCAGAGGCTACTTGGATAGCAGAGAGTGATTTCATAAAGCATGGTATCAGTGAGAAGTTCTTAACACCACAGGTTCCTTAACTTCTTTGTTGCAGGGGGAGAATGGTGCAGGAGCACCTTAAGGTCTTTGGAAAGATCTTAGCAAGTTTTGGCTTGTACGTGGTTCTAGCCAACCACCAAGGTAATAAGGAATAATTGATAAAGTCCCAAGGTTGATTTGGTGTGTGTGTGTTGTGGCAAGCTTATTTAGAGTCTTGAGTTTTGTGTGCTTATGACATCCTACTAAGTTGTCATGACACCATCTCCTAAACACTAGGAAGCATTAAAGTTGTTCTAAGTCTGACCTAAGGGTCCCAACATGAGGGAATGGGATATATAAACTAAGACAAAACCCTAACTAGACAGTTGGATGAGTTGGACAGTTGGAAGAGTTGGGAGTATGGATTGTATCTTGAAAGAACAAGTTTTTGACTGTGTTTGTGAAAACAGAGCCTTAATCCAGTCAATTAATGGATTGAAAGGACTGAACTAATGCATTGAAGTTTTAATTTCTGGCATGTAATTACCTTTTGTGGCATTGGTTTAATAGTTTGGTATGACTGGTTAATAGTTTTGTGAGTTCTTGTGTTCTTGGTTTCACTGCTCGGTTCAAGGATAGTTTTGTAAATAATGCTCCCCACTTGAATTCCCGGGGATGAACTTCCATGGCCTCTTGGAATCAAGTAGGGGACCCTGTAAATAGTGTAAATATGGTCTATGGAGTCTTTGGTTGCAGGAGAGTTAGTAAATTCATCAAGCTCTAGGCAAGTGTAGAGGCATTTTGGCTAGATGCTTGGACAAATTAACAACAAGAAGACTTACTAAATGGATTGGTTTGTGCAAATCCATGGTGTAGGGGTGTAGGGGCATGTGTCTTGGACATGTGTATGCAAAGAGAAGTGTAGAGGAGGACATTAAGGCATTCAATTAAGTCCAAGAGACCAGACTGTGACACTTGCCCTATAAACCCTTTAAAATAGGGGTTTGGTGAAAGGCCTACATACAGACACCAAGGAGGTCTAAATCCTAGAAAATATTGAAGTGTAGGAGGTCTAGAGAAGGTATCCCTAAATATTTTGGGGGTTTGTTAGGGAATTCTAGGCGTTATTCCGAGAACAATGATTTGAGGAGGCCTAATTGACCAAAAAGGCTACAAGGCCTAAAAACAAGGTTTTCTTGAATTTGATGAACAAAAGAAGAAAGAATCCAACAAGATGGATTAGAGTCGAGTAATATCACCCAAGGAATAGCTTGAAGACCTATTCCTAGTCCCAAGAAAGGTTTGGGAACTTTGTAGCAAAATTGAGCCCATGGGAGCTCATGGTGATTTGAGAGTGAAGGTGAGTGTTTGAAATTGGTGGAGAGTTCTATAAGAAGATAGGGGTCTTAGGAGTGACCTCTGAGTAAGTTAGAGAAGAATACCCTAGTAGGACCAAAGAATAGGTCTTAGGAAGAGAAAAAGTGCTCTTGAGAGATAGCACTCCCCATCAGGTTGTCTCATGTTGGGTTGCTAGCTTCTTAACACCCATATTTTTGCAACATGGAATGCTACAAAATAGTATGAACATCTTCAAAATCACACATTCCATGGTTGTGTTTAAATTTTGCATGATTGAAAAAATAAAGTGCATAGAATAATTGTAATTGGTAAAACACAGTGTGGGGTTTTAGTTATTTAAATATGTCTATTTAAATGCAAAGAGTTATCTCATGCTAGGTTGCTAGGTTCTTAACACCCATGGTTTTTCAACATGGAATGCTACAAAATAGTATGAATGTCTTCAAAATTACACATTCCATTGTTGTGTTTAAATTTTGCATGATTGAAAAAATAAAGTTCACAAACTAATTGTAATTGGGAAAACACAGTGTTGGGTTTTAGTTATTTGAATATCCTTGTTTAAATGTGAAGGGTTGTCTCATGCTAGGTTGCTTGCTTATAACACCTATATTTTTGCAACATAGAATGTTACAAAACAATATGAATGTCTTCAAAATCACAAATTCCATTGTTGTGTTTTAATTTTGCATGATTGAAAAAATAAAGTGCACAAAATAACTGTAATTCAAAAAAACACAATGTTGGGTTTCGGTTATTTGAATCTCCTTGTTTAAATGTGAAGGTTTGTCTCATGCTGGCTTGCTTGCTTCTTAACACTGATGGTTTCACAATATGGAATGTTACAAAAAAGTATGAATGTATTCAAAATCACATATTCCATTGTTGTGTTTAACTTTCGTATGATTGAAAAAATAAAGTGCACAAAATAATTGGAATTCGGAAAACACAATGTCGGGTTTGAGTTATTTGATTCTCCTTGTTTAAATGTAAAGGGTTGTCTCATGTTGGGTTTCTTTATTCTTAAAACCTATGGTTTTGCAACATGGAATGTTAAAAAATAGTATGAATGTCTTCAAAATCACACATTCCATTATTGTGTTTTAATTTCGCATGATTGAAAAAATAAAGTGCACAAAAAAATTGTAATTTGGAAAACACAATGTCGAGTTTCAGTTATTTGAATCAATATAGTATTTTTCTCATTCACTATGGTTTACTTCTTTTCAAGTATTTCTACAAAAAATTCCTTTGTGATTTCATATGTGTTCTAGTACCCATTGCCTCTTGAAGTATTTATAAGATCTTAGGTTCCTCAAGCCATAGTGTTTTCCAACATTGAATTACCAATAGACAAAATGAGTGTAATGAAAACCTTACACTACCAATGTAAGAAAGGGAACCTTGAAAATTTACCAAAATTATTACTTAGAGTATGAATTGCATTTCAATTTTGTCATATCATTAAAATGTATGCAAGTAGGAAAACACAGTGGATTGCGAGCTAGTTTGTTGAGCTTGTACAAAGCTAAAGGGTGCAGAATTTGGAGAGGAGTTGCAATCGAGGGATACATAAAAGTAAACATATTTAGTTGAGGGGTGACCAACCATTTTTGTTCTTATACATTGATGGTTTTTCAACACTATGCGGGGCACATGTTTCTTAACGCACTATGTTCTCCAACCTCCGATTATATTTTTGTTTGTTGTAAGCTAAAGGGTGGAATTTTCGCTTTTGTGCTTGATGTTATTTTGCTGGTAATGTTTATTTTATGTTCACAGATGTTTGGAAGCCATAGAAGTAATTACATGTTATTATTCATGTTACGATTATAGGCTACATATAAAGTAAGGGTTGGACTTCTCATCCAAATGTTCAACCTGCACTTTTTTAGTTCATGAATTGTCATGTACACTTTTTTTGGTCATGTTAACTCACCCCAAATGGAAGGTTCCATATAAAAACATGCTTGCTAAGGTAAAACAGGTTTGTAGACCCCATCTATTATGGTGTCTTAGTCTTTTTTCATGTGAGGTTGTGATTTTACTTGTGGTCTTCATGTCTGCTTGGAGGTTCAAGTAGACACTTTGTTTTCCAACATGCATTGGTTCACATCATGGTTGATAGGGAAATTTACACATGTATTCCTGTCTTGATTCACTCCATTACCAATTCATGATTTTTTCAATAGATGCAACAAACTTTTTATTCTTTTGGCGTTGGTGGCAACAATGGATGCACATTTATTTTCATAGAAGGTTGTCATAAAAGGTTTTGGTAGCCCTCTAACCTTTCCTCTCCATTAACACATACACATGCACCACAAGCAATTTATCTTCCCTAATACATCTATTATTGCAACTCTAGAAGTAGTTACATAGTTTTATGCACATTACACTCATATGCCACATACAAAGTTGTAGGTTGAACCACTCATCGTGTGGTTCAACCTTCACTTGCTTATTTCATGAATTGTTAGATGTGCTTTTGCTCCTAATGTTAAGTCATGCCAAACAAAAGGCTGAATATCACAACATGCCTCCTCAGGTAAAAGAGGTTTGTACACCCCATATACTCTAAAATATTTTTTATATTTACATGCAGGGTTGTGAATTTACTTGCAGTCTTTACATCCACATGGAGGTTCATCTACATGATTTGTTTTCCAACCATTCGCTTACATCATGGTTGATAGGACATTTTACACCTTTTAGGCTTTCCTCTTTCTCTCCATTACTTATTCATCATTTTTTCAACAGATGCAACAAACATGTTATCATTTTAATGTTGTTGGCATAAATGGATGCAATTTTTCTTTTTACATACAAGGTTGTCATCAAAGGTTTTGATTTCTTTCTAACCCTTCATCTCCTTTAACACATATACACACAACACAACCAATGTATTTTCCCAAGATAATACATCTGTTGTTGCAATTTTATATGTAATTACATACTCTTTTCCATTTTACACTCATATGCCACATAGGAAGTTCTAGGGGAACCACTCATCGTGTCGTTCAACCTTCACTTGTTTATTTCAATAATTTCTAGATGTGCTTTTGCTCCTCATGTTAAATCATGTGAAATAGATAGGTTGAATATCACAACATGCCTCCTCAGGTAAAGGAGGTTTGTACACCCGATATACTCTAAAATATTTGTAATATTTACATGTGGGGTTGTGAATTTACTTGCGATCTTTATGTCCACATGGAGGTTCATCTACACACTGTGTTTTCCAAACTGCATTCGCTTACATCATGGTTGATAGGACATTTTACACCTTTTTGATTTTCCTCATTCTCTACATTATTGATTCATCTTTTTTTCAACAGATGCAACAAACATGTTATTGTTTTGGCGTTCCTGGAAGCAATGGATGAACTTTTTATTTTTACATACAAGGTTGTCATCAAAGGTTTTGGTTGCCCTCTAACCCTTTCTTTGTTTTAACACATACAAATGCACCACACCCAATGTATCTTCCCATGATAATAATTTTTTTTTTCTATTTTATAAGTAATTACATATTTTTATGCATGTTACACTCCTACGCCACTTAGAAAGTTGCAAGTCAAGAACCACTCATCGTGTGGTTCAACCTTTTCTTGTCTATTTCATCAATTTTTAGATGTGTTTTTGATCCTCATGTTAAGTCACGCCAAATGGAAGGCTGAATATCAGAACATGCCTCCTCAGGTAAAAGAGGTTTAAACACCCCATACACTCTGAAATCTTTGTTATATTTACATGCAGGGTTGCGAATTTACTTGTGTTATTTATGTCATCAAAGGTTTTGGTTGTCATTTTATGTTGTCGTTGTCTATGTCCACTTGTTAGCCACTCAAACAATTCATTCATCTCAATGGATTCCATGTTTTCCACCAACAAATATGGGGTGAGGCCTTATGAACATTGACAAATAGTTCTTCATATTTTGAATTATCTTGTTGGCTATAAACCTGACCATTCTCATGCTGAGTTGTTATGTCTATATTTTTTGTTGTATTATTTGCTCATTTTTGACGATCAATAGAGTGGTGTGCCAGGTTCATAAGTAGTGTCCGCATGAAACAAGATTGAGGAAATCTCTACGTGGCTATGCATATTGCATGACCGTGGAAGAAGATCCAGACCTGACTGGAGAATCAATGCATTTTTGACCGATGATGTGATTGCAAAAATCCAAGCCATATAGTATGTGCATCTCTTTGTTCATTTGTGTACCTTTCTCATTTGCTATTTATTTTCAATGCCACTTTCTCTTGCAAATAAGAGGTAAACAATATTGTTTGTATTTTCTATTAAGGATGTCTTTCAATGTCATGTGTTGTTATGCCTTTGGCATGTTAAAAGGGCATGGTTGAAGAATGTATATAAGTATGCAACCAAGGAAAGGGCAATGGACATCTTCTGCAAACTTGGAACGATCATGATGGCAATCGGTGACAACCACAAATTTTAGAGTACTTCAATAGGACATGGTGTGAAGGAGATGGTCAAATTGGTGAGTTGAAAATTTCCATCACCTCATAGGATTCAAACCATTCACATTATTTAGCCTTACCTATAATACGTTGCGGTTTACTTGACTATTGGATTTCTTTTTTTGCAGCCATGTGGGAAAAACATTTTAGACTATTCCCACATGCCAACTAGGATACAAATGCAGCCATTGAGTCGTACCATTTCTTACTCAAAACTCAGTACTTATGTGATCATTCTAACAAATGCACTAGGAGAATGGAATATTTGTATTACACACTTGTGTTTAAAATGGAACCATTCTATAGGCAAAAGGAAAAGTTGTAATATTATGGTTTTTTGATGAACTATAAGTGTTTAAATACACAATCTAGTTTGGAGTGGGCCAAGGAAATTATGGATGATCAATTTTTTCCCAATGAAACACATCTTGGATGGTATTGGGTGAAAATTCAAAGTAGGTCCGACCACTACCTTGTTCAGAAATTTGGGGAGCACCTTTTTGTTTGTGAGTGGTGTAGTCACAGTAGGAGGGTCCTCAGAGAGAACTATTTAGACCGTGCAACAAGAGTTACACAACAAAAGAAACAAAAAACATGGAGGAAAATGAAAATTATAAAATTATTATTGTCATAAATTTTGATTACATACAGTCGGCCACATCCGAGCTTCCAGATTCAGCTCACAGGCCTGATATATCATGCTCAAAATATAATATTCCTATATGCTCCTTAATGCAAGCTGAAATCTTACATATTGAATCTCCCATATACTTGGTCTACTTCCTAATGATCGGTTACAATGATTTATATCACATCCAGGGGCTTAGAATCATCTGTGTCAGCCAAAGATCATTACAATATTTGATGAAGAAAATGTAATGTGCATGAAATAGGTCAGCCTTAATTTTGAATTTCTCCTTGACGGGTTCATATGATGAAGTGTGGACCTAAAATTAAGGTTAGGGACACTCCAAGGAACAATTCAAAACACCTCGCAAGGATTTTCAAGTTATGGGAAAGATCCACAAGAGATAAAACTAGCCATAAGGTTTGAAATTGTTTCGGTGTTGATTCCGGAAACTGCCACTTAATCCGAAAGTGATAAATTTCCAGAAAAAGATCCAATCGAGCTACAATCTTGAAATAAGGAAAATGAACATGTCCATGATGAAAAAATAGATCCACACGGTCTGGTGAGAAAATATGAAGATATATCAAATCGGCCAACTTGAATTGAATAAGAACTGAACAAGAACAAAACTGAATGAAAATATTTTTGGTTGATGTAGCATTACAAAGAACCAAGGATGCTCCTGCATTAGACATTCGGGGTTATTTGAAAAGTGAGTCCCTCAATTTTTTGGGGCTAAAGGAAAACACATATGGTCTACCTCAGCTTGAGAAATCCAAGAAGAATCCTTGATTGGTCTTCCATTCCATTTCACAAGATATTCTTTGTATTTCCTTCCACACGTTTTCCTGCCATATCTGATATCCAAAATATCTTCTATCTCATCTGATTGTTGTATAGGAAATTGTTTCTCCAATTTTTATTTACTATCTTCACTGAATTCTGATTCTTGGTAATGATGTAGGTCTACAATGTTGAATATAGGTGATATACCATTGCCATCCAGTAACTCTACTTCATATGCATTTCCTAAATCAAATTTCTTCAAAATATTACAAGGTCCAAACTTCCTCATTTTGAGCTTATTGTATGTGCCAACTGAAAACCTTTCCTTCCTCAAATACACCATCACTTCATCTCCAACTTTGAACTCCTTATGTCTCCTCTTTTCATCTGCTTGCTCCTTATACTTCTGGTTCATATCTTCTAATTCCTACTTTACTTGAGTGTGCACTTTCTTCATATTTTCTACAAATTCCTCTACTTCTTCACTCCTTTTATCTTCCTTACTGATGTCTCACAAATCTGATATATCTCTGGGATGAACTCCGATAACAATCTCAAAAGGTGTCTTTTTGGTACTCCTGTTCACTAAGTTATTGTAAGCAAACTCTACTTGTGCAAGGACTAAATCCCAACTTATGATCTTCTCCCCAACTAAAAATCTCAACAAACTCCCCAAACTTCTGTTTACTACCTTTGTCTATCCATCAGTCTATGGGTGAAAATTAGAACTAAACTTTAAATCTATCTTTAATTTCTTCCAAAGTATCCTCTAAAAGTAACCAACAAAATTTGTATCTCTATCTGAAACAATACTTCTAGGTAATCCATGAAATCTAACTACTTCCTTGAAAAACAAGTTTGCTACATGTACTGCATTTTTTGTCTTCTTACAAGGTATGAAATGTGCCATTTTGGAAAATCTATCCACTACCACAAATATGGAATCATTACCTCTCATTGTCTTCAGCAAACCAAGTATGAAATCCATTTTGATATCCTCCCAAGGTCTCTCTGGAATTGTAAAAGGTTTATACAATCCAACATTCTGACTACTCCCTTTTGTAGCTTGAAAAACTCTACAACTCTACACAAATTTACTAACATCCTTATGAATCTATGGCCAAAAGTAATTCTCACTTACCAATGCTACTTTCTTATCAATCCCAAAGTATCCTACCAATCCTCCACTATTTTTTTCTTTCACCAAACTTTCCCTCATTGAACTCTGGGGTATACACAACTGATTCCCTTTGAACAACATATCCTCTTGAATGAAATAATCCAATCACCAAATCTTATCCTCCAAGACTGGTTCTTTACAAGCTCTCCAAGGTTCTTTAAAATTTGGGTCTTCCTCATACAAGTTCTTCAATTCATCAAAGCCTAATGCCTCCACTCTCATTTCATCCAGTAAATTCCTTCTCCTACTCAAAGCATCAACAAATCTATTTGAATTTCCACTCCTATTTTTCAAAACAAAAGTATAACTCTACAAGAATTCCACCCATCTCATGCATCTCTGATTCAACTTACCTTGATTGTTCAAATACTCTAAGGCCTGATGATCTGTATACAACACAAACTCCTTAGGCAACAAGTAATGTCTCCACTTCTTTAAGGCTTGAACTATAGCATAAAACTCTTGGTCATAGACTAAATACCTTCTCCTAACATCATTCAATTTTTCATTGAAATAAGCTACTGGTCTTCCTTCTTGACTTAATACTGCTCCAATTGTATTCCCACTTACATCATAGTCTACCTAAAATACCTTATTAAAGTATGGTAAAGCCAACACAAGCTACCTAGTCACCTTCTGTTTCAACAAATCAAAACTTCAGTCTACTCCAAATGTCCACTTAAAATCCTTCTTATCTCCTCTCATTGTTTTGGTCATAGGATTGCAAATAGAACTAAAACTCCTAATGAAATTTTGGTAGAAACTAGCCAATCCATGTAATGATATTACATCTCCAATGCCTTCTAGTGTAGGCCTTTCAAAAATTGCTCTTACCTTCTCAAGATCCATCTCCAATCATCAACAAATATCACCAATCCCAAATATACCAATTCTTTCTTCATGAAACTACACTTCTTAATGTTTATTAGCAACTGCTCTTCTCTCAACCTCTACAAAACTTGTCTTATATGCAACAAATTTTCTTCTCTAGTCTTACTAAAAATCAAGATGTCATCCAAATAGACAATATCAAACTTACCCAAGAATTTCTTCAGTACCTCATTCATCAACCTCATGAAAGTACTCAATGCATTTGTTATTCCAAAAGGCATCACCAACCACTCATACTATCCTTCATTTTTCTTGAATGTTGTCTTCCACTAATCCCCTTCTCTGATTATGATATGATGATATCCACTCTTCAAATCTATCTTTTTAAAGTATTTAGTTCCACTCAAACAATCCATAATGTCATCCATCTAGGGCAAAGGAGATCTATACTTCACTGTGATTTTGTTTTTGTGTCTAGAGTCAATACACATCCTCCATTCTCCACCCTTCTTAGGTGCTAGCACAACATGTACTGCACAAGGACTTAATATTTCTCTGATCAAACCCTTCCTCAATATCTCTTTCACTTGTCTACTCAATTCTTCATTTTTTTTTGATGTCATCCAGTGTACCACTTTATTAGGAATACTAGCTCCAGGAATCAGGTCCATGCAATGACTAATACTCCTCACAGGTGGCTATCCATCATATAAATTCTCTGAAATGATAGCTTCATATTCTGCCAACAACTCCTTTATCTCCCCTAGTTGTTCTTCTACATGCTTCAAGTCTTCAATCTTCTTAGGAACCAAGGCATAACACATGCTCTCATGTCTCAATCCATCCAAAAATATCCTTCCATCAACCAAAAAAATTCTAGCATTCGTACAAACCTCAACTTTAGGAACATCCTCCAATGGTAACAAAGTCCACTTCATCCCATTTGCAATAATGGTATATATGTTCTTCTTTCCATCATTAATAGATTGTCTATCATACTACCAAGGCATTCCCAATAGAATATGGAATACATCCATAGGCATGATATCACACAAAACTTCATCATGATAGTTCCTATCTTCAATTTCACCAAACATTGTTCACTTACTACTATCTTATGCTCATCTTGAATCCATGCTATCTAAAATGGCTTCAGGTGTTTCAATCTTTCTAGCTTCAATTTGGTCACCATTTCTTCATAAACTAGGTTCGTAGAGCTTCCATTGTCAATAATCACTCTGTAACATTTACCAACTACCTTGCATCTATTTCGAAAGAAATTCTTTCTCTGCAACGGTTCTTGCTCCATCTCACTTTGACACAATACTCTTTTTTTCACCAACACTTCTCCCTCTTCTGGTTTATTAGATGATCTAACATGATCCTCCTCAACAGAGGTTGTTCTTCTATGGTTCTTTGTCTTTCTGCTTGTCTCTCCTTGATTACATTCAAATGCTCTATGTCCTTCTCCACCACACTTAAACAGGTTCCCTTGAATAATCTTATCTCCTGTCCTCTATCACCTTTTCTATAACCATCATTTTGATAACCAACATATCCTCCTCTTTGGTAAGAGTTTCCATCATCTCTATAGTGTAGATTATCATTCTTATTGAATTCCTTATCTTTATTCTGATCTACAAAAGATCCTCTTCCTCCTCTAGTAAAAATTATTCCTCTCTGAAATATTCCACCTCTTCCTCTCTATCTTTGCTCATGTATTTTATTAATCTTCTCTTCTACTTTTAGGGAAAATTGATATGTCTCCTCCACACTCATCAACTTGATTAAACTAATCTCATCCTGTACAAATGACCTCAAACCATTCACATATCTGGCGACTTGCTCGGTCTCATCCTCTGAATATCCAAATATGATATTCAACTTGTAGAACTCCTCAGTGTATTCTGTCACACTTGAATCCTACTTCAAATTATGCAACTTCCAGAACAAATTGATTTGATAGTTTGTAGGAATAAATTGTCTTTAAATTATTTACCATCCAATCCCATGATTTTATCTTTTGCTTTCCTCTTCTTTTCCTATCTATCTGGAAATGTTCCCACCAAATGGATGCATGCCATTTCAACTTTGTACAAGAAAATTTCACCTTCTTGTCTTCGACGGTACCTTCAAAATCAAAATAATTCTTCATCTCTATTATCCAATCAAGCAATTCATCTGAATCCAACTTACCATTATAATCCGATGGATTGAAATGTGGTTTAGTATTTATACTGGTTAGGGCTCTTATGAAATTCTCTTCTCCCTGATCAAGGCCAGGTTGCTATTTTCTTTCCCTTTCTTCTTGTTCTTCTACCTCTTCATCACTCACATCTTCAACTGGTCAATGTCTCCTCTAGGCAGTTTTGACTAATTCTAATCTAGCAATAATTCCTCTCAACATCTCCATTATAGCTAGGTCTACATTTCCACGCACTCCATTTCCTCTACCATTTCTTCTTCTTTCCATCCTTACATAATTCCTCTACAACTGCAGGTCAGATCCTCAGTCTGCCACCCCACAACAAATATTTAAGAGGACTTCACAAACTCTGATGATCTCTCACGAAATGAATCTCTCTCTAATACCAATTTGGTGTAGTCATGGTATGAGGGTCCTCAGAGAGAACTATCCAGACCGTGCAACAATATTTACACAAAAAAAGCAACATAGAACATGGAGGAAAATTTAGATTATAACATTCTTATTGTCATAAATTTCAATTACATACAGTCGACCACATCTGGGCTTACAGATTTGGCTCATAGGCATGATATAACATGCTCAAAATATAATATTCCTATATGCTCCTTAATGCAAGCTAAAATATTACATATCGAATCTTCCATATACTTGATCTACTTCCTAATGATTGGTTACAATGATTTATATCACATCCAAGGGCCTAGAATCATTTGCGTCGACCAAAGATCATTACAATCTCCAATGAAGAAAATGTAACGTGCATGAAATAGGTCAGCCTTGAATTTGAATTTCTCCTTGGCGGGTGCATATGATGAAGTGTGGACCTAAAATTAAGGTTGGGGATAGTCCATGAAACAATTTGAAACACCTTGCAAGCATTCACAAGTTACGATAAAGATCCACAAGAGATCAAACTAGTTGTAAGGTTTGAAATTATTTTGGTGTTGGTTCTAGAAACTGCCACTTAATCTGAAAGTGCTAACTTACCAGAAAAAAGATCCAATCAAGTTGCAATATTGAAATAAGGAAAATGAACATGTCCACGATGAAAAGATAGATCCACAAGGTCTGGTGAGAAAATATGAAGATATACCGAATCAGCCAACTCGAACTGAACAAGAACAAAATTGAATAAAAATATTTTTGGTTGATGTAGGATTACAAAGAACCAAGGATGCTCCTACATCAGTGAGTGCCCTTGGAGTTTTTAGGGGAACACTTGAAAACATGTCCTGAAGTTTGCTGGCTTGATTAAAAGTTCATCTATTGTTGAAGGGGTGGTCCACGGTAAGTGAATTTCAATTTAAATTTTGTTACTTTATAGGATTCAATGGTGCTTTACATTTTCTAGTGCCTAATACAAGTTTCATCTATTTGGTCATTTAGATGGGGGAGGTCAACCAATTGATAAAGGGATAGATTTGAACGAGACATTTTCACAAGGGGGCATTGAAGAAAATAATCCTAATATTCTCACCCCTACACAAGCTCCTTCTATCACTCATGTATATGATGAACACATGCTCAAAATGTGTATTTGGAATGACACAAACCAAATATTGAACAAATTGATGAGTACATCACCATAGTGTCTACAACAGGTGCAATAATATGCACAGTGTGTGGAGAGGTTTCTACAAGACCTACAACAATCAAATGCATTTCCCTTTGAATTCATTCTCGATCCTGATGAAGTTGTAACTAGCACCGTTCGTATGTGTCCATGGTTTAGTGCAAGCAAGGATCATTATAGATGTGCAACCCATCGTACGAAGCATGCTACATAACACTTAGATCATCAAACTCCTCTATATGACTCATTTCCCTTCTTCGCAAATAATAGCTCCAATGTGAATGTGAATATGCAATGTCAAACTTTAGGAGCAGCTACTATGGATGTGGCAGAGGATACAACATCTAATACAGGTGACTATGAGAAAACCCATTTCAATTTCTATATTGTAATAAGAAATGGTATTGCAGATTTATTTTTTCAATATGTGCTTCTACCACATCATAAACTTTCTAATTTCTTTTTTGGCCTTTTTTGTTTGCTTTGACACTCCAATCTGGGGAAAGGAGTCCTCGCCGGTGACTGTCTTTCACAAGTGTAAACCCAATGAAAGGTATGGTTAAAATTTAATAACTATGTGTACATAAGTCCAATTTTGGGTATGATATTATGCAATACCATGGTTCCTTATAAAAATTTGGCTATAGTGGCAGGCTGATGTCGGCCAACGTGCATTCACTTTGTTGCTTTTTCAAGAGTTACTAAGGATTGCACAAGCATACTTCAGTGAAACTTTGTCTGTAGGTAAGCATAGTACATGTGGTCCTTCCTCAACCCGTGAAGAGAAAGAATAGTTTTTTTAGTCAAAATTTTATTTCTTTCTTTCACATTGCTCGCTTCTTTTCAAGTGTTCTCATAGTCTCATGTCACTGAAAAATTGTCATAGTGTTTGCATTGCTGGAAATGCACTCTCCCATGTCACTTTGTTCCTTGTGAAAATTTTTGTTTTGTTACCATTGAAAATGGTCATAGTCTTTGCACTATCGGAAAACACATTGTCCCTACACACTTTCCTTGCCACCAATCTCAAACCCATTCTATTGAGGCATATTTCATAATAGTGAGCTTCAATCCCACAATAAATCTTCATAAAGACAATACTCTTAACATAGCACAATTTGGGTTTTCAACTTCTCAGGCCTAGACCAATTTAATCACCATATTTAGAATCCTTAGAAGCTTTAATTCAAACAAAACAAACCTTTACCAAGTCTTCCCTTTCATATTTTCATCATTTCTCTATGACTATACTTAATGTGCTACCATGGCACTCAAACACAAAACTTATTTTCCAAGGCACAACCAACCTAATAAATTCTTAAGACATCTTTATTTGAGTTAAAATAGAAAAATTAAACTCTTCACAAGGTCTTCCCTTACACACCATTCCCATTTGCTTCATTGGCTATTCAAATTCCTAGTAGCCATTAAAATCAAGACTGTCAAACCTATCTTTTAATTCAGATCCCTCCTTCAAACTTTGATTATCTTTTTGGATACCCATAAGAGAGTTTTAAAACATATCTGAAAACCAAAATATGTTACTTTGGAAAGAAGTGATCAAATTAGGACTGTTAATGTGCAAATTAGGCCTAATTAGGTCTCAACCCAGATAAGGTTTATTGATTATGCTATCTCCGCCATCAATTTCTCCTAACCATTGCTTGGAATCCACCAAATTAGGTCTGTTAAAGCTTATAATCCATCAACTGTTCATTCCCATAATCATTTTTATAAACCCTAGGTCGTAGGCTTCTTGAACCCTCTATTTTTTGGACTGTAACACAATTTTCAGTCAAGGAAATTCACCTTTCCACACGTTTACCTTTACCACTTGACTTGTGACCTCTAAAATATGAAGGTACATACAAAAAATAGTGTATTCAGCAAGAATTGAGAATTTCCACTGGCCAAAACGGGAGAAACACAATTTTCATTATCCCTGTTTACCTTAGAACAGGGTTTTACCAGTCTATAGTAAAATCTCAATATCTTATTCAAATTAATACCAATTTGCATGGAACCAATTTGAAATGGAAGGTGATTGGATGGACCATTATTCACAAGTAATTAAACATGAATACTTGGCCTGAAATAATGAAATTTTGTCAAAAATGCATAAAAAATAGAGGTTTTCCTTATTCATTCTTCAAATCTCAATCACCCACACCTTATCAATTGGTTACAAGGATTTTTTAATGGAAAATCATCATGAACTTTTAGTTTCTAACTAATTTCCAAGCAAACCAAACTAATGTGAATCTTCACCTTCCTATGTTGCATTTTTGTAACTTCACAAATTTGTGTCGACAACTTTTAGATTTTTCCAAATTTGACCAAAACCTTGAGTATTGACCCTCCTAATGACTTCAATAAATGGAAAATAACTTACATGACCCTTGAACAATGTTAAAACATCAAAAATTGATCAACCTTCAAGATTTTCTTCCTAGAATCATAATATTGTCAAGATGCTCCTGCATCACATGCAGAGGCTATTTTAGATGTTTAGTCTATTTTGAGTCTTTATGTTACATGCAGTGGCTATTTTAGATAAATGGTCATAGTCTTAGCACTGTTGGAAAACACACTGTCCCTACACAGTTAGTTCGTTATGAAATTTTTTCTTTCACTTTCAATTTTTTGAGCAACTGTACTGTACACTCCAAATGTTTTGAAACTGCTTTCATTGTATTGCAACTGATCTTTATTTAAGTATGCATAAACAAACAAGTTTAGCAGGCTACATAATATACAAGTGTACTCTATTTTTTGAAAAACAATAAACATAAAACTTTATGACGTTGTTTGTTGTTCTCTTTTTTCTTGAGTATTATATTTTCTTATTTTCTTTCTATTGTTATCTATCATAACCAGTGCATGAATCGAGCCTTGATTTGGATTTGGAGAAGCCAACACACAAAGTGTGTTTGTAATTAGATAATGTTGTATCTGCTGAAATTTTTGTTGTCTTTCATTTTAGGCATTTTAGGCGTTTTAGCTCCTTTTGTTCCACTCATGCATTTCCATATGCCCATTGAAGAAAATACACACATTTCTTCATGAAGAATAGGTACAATATCTTTAGTGAAAACATTATCTATATCTTCCACTTTGCTTGATTCTTTATCAATGTTTCCATTGCATTGACAGTGTCTTTCTACTTAGAAAATGTAGTTGTACATTCTAAAAAAGTTGTGTTGTCTTTCGTTTTAGGCATTTCAGCACCTGCTACTCTGGTTGTATAGAATATGTTACACTGTTCATGAGCATGGGTCACTAGTTGGTTGACCAACTACCACCGTTATCTTCCATGCAATATTCTTGCTCACATTGAAGAATTAAGTCTCTCATACAGGTTGTAGGAAAAAAATGTTAAGGAGAATTGATAGAAATGGGCCAAAGTGCACTAATTTGAACTACCATAATTATTCTCACTTCTTTAACAATGTCTTTGATGTATGGGAGAAAATTGGAATGGATGTTCAATATTACAATCTACAAATAGAGATTGTAAATTTATGTGATTGGCCAATGTCTCTTTACCGGGAAATTTGAGACCTCTTCCTAGCTGGATGCATCTAGAAGGTATAAATTCCACCAAGTGTAATCATATGCAAGCACAATCTTACAAATGAGCTGAGCATGAGGTTTATGAGATTCCTTAAGGGGGAACCTCCAATTAGAAATCACATGGGTCTTGTGGAGGAATGGTTGATGGCCATCTTCAAATTCAAATACATTGTCAGGTTCGAGATCCACCGTGTCAGACCATCATTCAAGCTACTACATGCATATTATGGGGTGCCAACGTTGTATGTTGTCAATTCCACCTTGACAATTAGAGTGCGAAAAATCCTTCTGGATGCCGAGAAAACATAAATTATACCTATTTGTAAATGGTTGACATAGTTCTCAGTATTAGCAGTATTAAATGTGGCTTGTAATTTTATTCACAAACTATAATATTAATGTTAGGAAAATTAAAGGTGTGTAACTAACTCTCTTAATTCCCAAAATTAGAGAAGAATGAAGATATGTCTTTAAATTTTATAATTTACAGTCCATTAAGATGCACATGAAGGGAATAAAATAATAGAGAAATAAAAACAACACAATTAGACGCCAGATTTATGTGGGAAAACCCTCACGAGAGAAAAACCCAACACACCAAGTAAAGCTTCTTTGTATTACAATAAAAAAAATTACATGATACATAGATCAAACTTCACTTTCAGATGTCAATTATATAGCAATAACATTTATTTGATCAACATTGCATAGAACAACATTGTTCTAATGCTTCTTAAAGCATACAATGTAATTCACTTAGATCAATCCTTGTTCCAATCAAAACACCACTTCCACCATTCGAACAGTTCATCATATTTGACCATTACAGAGAGTTCCTTATGTTCACCGTTTACAAATAGTCTATTGATCTTCCACAAGAAAACAGTCACAATAGTTCAAATGCCAACCGGTTTGTATCTTGCATCTCTCATTGGTCCACAACCAACCACGTAGGATAGTAGTTTGGTCAAACAAAGGTTCAACTACATCATGTATCAGTGAGACAGAGTCCATGTCTCACTGAAGACAAACTGCCCATTTACCATTGATCGCTCCATAGTCTTCTAGCATCACTAAGAGTCTTATCGAACATGTTCATCAGTGAGACCAAAGCTATCGGTGATATTTCAGTAGGTTCTATCGAGCTTTGAGGTCACACTGATGTTCTTCCAGCTTAGAACCTTCATCAGTGAGATTCCCATCAATGGAGTCCATTGAGAAAACACTCTGCCTCAGAGGAGGTCCTTCAATGTTCCTCCGATATTTCATGTTCCATCGATGAAGTTTCCTCTAGGTGATCTCATCGATAGGACTCATGCCAAACATAGACCCATCGGTCTAACTAACACTATCGAAACAATACACCGAAAGCTTGGCCGACAACCCGTGTTCCACCGATGCCATTCATTGAAAAGACATCCGCCGATCCACTCCCATTGGTCTAACTCCTTCTGTCAGACGAGAGCAAAAGAACTTCCACCAACCATTCAAGTTAGGTTGATAATTATTGTTAGCAAGACAAGTCCTAGGTCCAATCGATCCTATCCATTGGTAGGACTTCCACCAATCCTGATCCATCGGTCTAACTTCAACCATCGGTCTAACTTCCACCATCAGTCTAACTTCCACAAACTTCACCAAGCACCAAAGGTTAGCCTGATAGAGAACCATCGGCCAGACTCTCATCGATGATCACTCGTCGGTCTAACTCATTCGAACAAAGAAGAGGGGAAGGACTTTAACTGACCATTCAAGTTAGGTTGATCACTTTCGTCGGCAAGACAGTCCAAGGGTCTCACCGATTTTCTCATTCAGGAGGTTTAAGCTAATAAGATTGATGCACACTTTTCCAACAAACTCCCACTTGACGAAGATCTTACTGACACCTCCAGAGCACCAATAAACTACTAAGACTCATGGGCACCAAGGCCCATAGAACTAGAACACCACCTGAACTTGTCTATGCTCACTAGTTTCATCAATGCATTTGCAACATTTTCCAAAGTATCCACCTTTTCCAGATTTACCTTTCCATCTTCCACCATGTCATGAACAAAGTGATACTGCACATCAATGTGTTTAGTCCTGACATGGAAAGTAATATTTTTTTCCAGACAAGTAGCACTCTGACTATCACAATAAATTGTGATCTGCCCTACATCAAACCCAATGTTAGAACACAAATGTTTTAACTAGAATACTTCTTTATAGGCATGCATAGCTACCATGTATTCTATCTCCATAGTGGACAAAGTGACTATAGCCCACCGCCTGCTCATCCAACTAACTACACCACCATTCAACATGAAAGTATATCCACTGGTAAATCTTCTACTATCAATGTCCCCTGCCCAATTAGAATCCACATAACCATGAATGCTGACAGAACTCTATGATTTAGAAGAGTTACCATGATAGCACAAAGTGTACTAAGATGTACCTTTCAAATATCTAAAAAATCTTTTCACAGTATCCCAACGCGTCCATCCTAGATTCACCATAAAATGACTAAGTACTCCAATTGCTTGGGCAATATCTGGCCTCTTACAGACCATTGTATATATTAAACTACCAATCACACTTGCATAAGGCGCCCTGGTCATTTCCTCCATCTCAATAGGAGATTTTGGACAATCTTCAACAAATAGCTTCATTCCCTATAAAACTAGAACAACTAGTTGCTTGTAATCAGTCATACAAAATCTCTCCAGAACTGTGTTAATATACTTACTCTAGCTGAGCCAATTTTTTCTACTCTTTTTGTACCTAGTTATTTCCATCCCCAAAATATACCTAGCTGCACCCAGATCTTTCATTTCAAATTTTCCAAACAACTGATATTTTAGATCAGAAATCATAAATTTACTATTCCCAATGAATAACATATCATCCACGTACAAGGCAATAATTAAAATAAAATCATTTTCAGCTTTGTAATACACACAATGATCATATTTCGATCTTACAAATCTCAATGACAAAAAAATGTGTCAAAATTCTGGTACCACATTCTAGGAGACTATTTTAATCCATACAGAGATTTTTCAACTTACAAACTATATTTTTTCTACCTTTTTTCACTAAATGCTCTGATTGGGACATATAAATTTCTTCTTCAAGATCTCCATGAAGAAATTGTGTCTTCATATCCATCTGCTCAATCTCCCAATCATATGCATTTGCAAGTGACAAAATAAATTTGATAGATGTCATCTTTTCTACTAGAGAACAAATTTCCCCATAATCAATTCCCTCTACCTGGGAATAACCCTTCGCAACCAACCTTGCTTTATAATTTTCAACATAGCCATCCAAACCAATTTTCTTTTTAAATACCCATTTTCAGCCCACAGGATTTCTACCTTCAAGCAATGGAACCAAATCCCAAAGTATCATTTTTCTTTAATGATGCCATTTCTTCATTCATGGCTTCCAACCAGGAATCTGAATTAGACATTTTAGTTGCCTCTTTTACAGTCCTAGGCTCATATGTGTTAGTAATCAAAGCATAGGCACAACTAGAATCCAACATAGAGAATCCATACCTATCAGGTTGATTCTTCTCATGTGTAGACCTCCTCGCAGGCTGAGGCTAAGGTTGTGGTTATTCTTCTTGTTCAGAACTCTCATAGCTGCTCAAACTCTCCTCGGTTTTAGGTACACTATCAATGTGTTGTTCTTATTTTTATACTATTAAAGGTATTTCAACAACATCATTATTTTCTTCTTTTTCTTTCATCTTTGACTATAGATCTACTGAAGAAGGTTTCAGATCCCAAAAGATTACACTTCTTCTATACAATACCTTCTTAGTCATAGGATTCCAAAGCTTCATCCTTTTACACCAAGGCCATACCCAATGAAGATACATTTTTCAGCTTTGTTTTCTAATTTAGATCTTTTCACATCTGGCACATGACCATATGCTTCGCAGCCAAAGACATGAATATGTCTCGGAGAGGGATTCTTACCAGACCAAGCTTCCATAGGTGTTTTGTCAACAAGTGCTGACCAAGGAGACCGATTTAATAGGTAACATGTTGAAGCCACAACCTCAGCTCAGAACTTTTGCTCAAGACCAACATTGCTCAACATACTTCTTGCCTTCTCCATCAACCTCCTATTCAACCTTTCAACAACTCCATTTTACTGCAGAGTGTAAGGTGTAGTTTTATGCCTTTTAATCCCATGGTCTTTGTAATAGCTTTCAAACTCATTAGAACAAAACTCACCACCATTGTCAGTCCTTAAACACTTTATTTTTCTTCCAGTCTAATTTTCCACAAGGTTTTTAAATTCCTTAAAATGACTGAACACTTTTGATTTACTTTTTAAAAAATACACAAATTCCCTTCTCGAATAATCATCAATAAAAGAAACATAATATTTAGATCTCGATAATGAAGGAACATTCATTGGACCACACACATTAGAATGAATGTAATCAAGTATACCAGAAAATTTATGAGGATTGGAATAAAATGAAACACGATGATTTTTTCCATATATACAATGTTCACAAAATTCAAATTCCAGGTTACAATCATCAAGCCCCTCAACCAGTTTTTTATTTTTTAAGACTTTCAAACCTTTTTCACCAATGTGACCCAACCTTTGATGCCAGAGCATAGTATTCTTTGCTGGAATTTTAACTTCCATAGAATTTGCATTGTCAGGAACATTTTCTTTCTTCTCTTTATGAACAAACTTTTGTGACTTTGCAGATAAACTATTACATTGAACTGCACTAGTGTGTCCAACTTGTACAAAGTACCAATTCAATCACCCCTAGCTAGCACCATCGAGCCTCTAGTCATTTTGTAGAAATTTCCAGAGAATGAGACTTGCACTCCAACATCATTCAACTTGCTTATAGAAAGTAAATTTTGAGCCAGACCTAGTATATGCATTACATCATTGATTCCCTTCACTCTTCCATCAGGGAATTGAATTCTGACTCTTCCATGACCAAAAATTTCTAGAGATGAGTCACTTACCAAATACACCTTTCCACCATCGTATTCTTCATACTTTGTGAACCAGTCTCTATGAGATGTCATGTGGAAAGATGCTCCAGAATCAATCAGCCAGATATCATCTGATGCCCGAGTTGCCAAGGCTGCAATGAAAGCATCTGCATCACTCTGAGAAGAATCATTATCGGAAGAGTTCTTCTTCTTCTTTTTCTCCTCTTTGCAATCCTTTCGAACATGATCAGACTGCTCACAATTCCAACACTTCACGTTGGAATTCTTGCTAGGAGACTTTGATCTCCCTTTTGATTTTGATCTGGACCTCTTGTCCTTCTTCTTGCCTTTTTCTTTCAATCTACCTCAAACAACAAGAGCCTCCTTTACCATCTCAGAAGATTTCCTTCTCATCTCTTCTAATAGAAAATAAGCAACCACATATTCCATCTTGAAAGTGGTTTTCATGCTCCCAATTTCCATCACCAAGTGATCCCATGAATCCGACAAAGAACATAACAATATCATACAATGATCTTCATCATCAATCTTCACACTCACATATGCTAATTGAACAATAAACATGTTAAAATCATTCAAATGATCAACAACAAATGCTCCTTCCTAAATTTTCAAAGAGTACAACTTATTCACCAAGGACTTTCCTTGATAAATATCTCCTAGTCTTTTTCACAAAGAAGATGCAGTCTTTTGTTCATGAACATTTAGAAGAACATAGTCTACCAAACAAATCCTTATCATCCCCTTTGATTTTCAATTTGTGAGGTCCCAATCCTCTTGCTTCATTCCTGAAGGTTTCATTCTAGACACAACAACCCAAAGATCACGATCAACCAACAAATCCTCCATTTTGAGTTTCCACAACTCAAAATTTCTGCCATTAAATTTCTCAAGTTCAATCCTTCCTAATGTACTTGCCATCTTAATCTGTAATTTAAATTATCATAACTCTACAAGACTCCCTCTGAATAGAAATGACACAAAAAACCTAACCTACCCACAAGGATAACACAACTGGTCAGGCTTTGATACCACTTGTTAGGAAAATTAAAGGTGTGAAACTAACTCTCCTAATGTCAAAACTTAGAGAAGAATGCAAATATGTCTTAAAATTTTACAATTTATAGTCCATTAAGATGCACATGAAGGGAATAAAAGAATATAGAAATAAAAAAAAACATAATTGGACACCATATTTACGTGGGAAAACCCTTACGAGAGAAAAACCCACCACACTAAGTAAAGCCTCTTTGTATTACAATAAACAAAATTACATACATAGATCAAATTTCACTTTCAGATGTCAATTGTACAAGAAAAAAATTTGTCTAATCAACCTTGCATAGAACAACACTGTTCTAATGCTTCCTAAAGCATATAATGTAATTCACTCAGATCAATCCTTGTTCCAATTGAAAGAACACTGTCACAATTCGAACAGTTCATCATCTTCGACCATTACAGAGAGTTCCTTATGTTCATTTTTTACAAATAGTCTATTGATCTTCCACAAGAAAATGGTCAAAACAATTCAATTGCCAATCAGTTTGCATCCTATATCTCTCATTGGTCCACAACCAACTGCATAGGACAATAGTTCGATCAAACAAAGGTTCAACTGCATCACATATCAGTGAGATAGATTCCATGTCTTAGTGAAGCCAAACTACCCATTTACCATTGATCGCTCCACAGTCTTCCAGCATCGCCAAGAGTCCTACCGAACATGTTCATCAGCGAGACCAAAGCTATCAGCAACAGTTCAATAGGTTCTACCAATCCTTGAGGTAACACCGATGTTCTTCTAGCTTAGAACCTCCATCAATGAGAGTCCCACTAATGGAGTCCATCGGGCTGACACTCTACCTCGAAGGAGGTCCTCCAAGTTCCTCTGATAGTTCACATTCCACCGATGAAGTGTCCTCTAGGTGATCTTGTCGGTAGGACTCATGTCGAACATAGAACCATCGGTCTAACTAGCATTGTTGGAACAATACACCGAAAGCTAGACTGACAACCCATGTTCCATCAATGTCATTCATCGGCAAGACATTTTCTGATCCACTCCCATTAGTCTAACTCCTTCTGTCGGACAAGAGCAGAAGAAATTCCACCGACCGTTCAAGTTAGGCTGATCACTGTCATCAGCAAGACAAGTCCCAAATCCCATCGATCTTGTCCATCGGCAGGAATTTTTCCGATCCCAATCCATTGGTCTAACTTCCACAGACTTTATTGAGCACCAAAGGTTAGCTCGAGGGAGAACCATTGGCCAGACTCTTGCCAATGATCACCAATCAGTCTAACTCCTTCCATCGGACAAGAGAGGAAGGACTTCTACCGACCATTCAAGTTAGGCCGATCACTGTCGTCAGTGAGATAGGTCCTATGTCACACCGATTTGATCCCTTTAGGACTTTAGAACACAACTACTCATCAGCAAGACAGTCCAAGGGTCTCACCGATTTTCTCAATTAGGAGGTTTAAACCAGTAAGATTAAGGCACACTTTTCCAAAATTAACTTGAAATGTTTTTACATATGATTGTGTGATGGGAATTGTTTATTTGAGATCAAATCTGAAAACATTTCAAAATATTGTCACAACCCTGTTTGTTGTCCATCCTACAACTTTTTTTGTGCATTTTTTGTTCACAACATCTTATGATATTGAAATGGAATGTTTGTTGCAAGATGGAATTGTTATAAAATACAAAGGTCTTTTTCAATATTTTTATAAAATGTGAAGCTTAAGTTGAATAATTATGCACTTTGTTGTTCACAAAGATGATAGTCATTAAGGCAAAGAAACAAAGATCTAATAAGTTCAATGCCCTGTTTGATGATAAAATATGAAGGTGAGCTTCAATGCATTGTGTTGTTATAAAATATGAAGGTGAACTTCAATACACTATGTTGTTATAGTCTGCATACCAGAAAGTGTTATCTTTGAACAAGATTTGAGAAGTGAGGGACAACCTTCTATGTTTTTCCATCTTGCAACTTTATTTGTGCATCTTGGGTTACAAACGTATTACGATATTGAAATGAAATGTTTGATACAAGTAAGGGTTGTTATAAAATATGAAGGTGAACTTGAATACACTATTTTGTTATAGTCTACATAACAAAAGTGTTATCTTTGAAAAGTATTTCAGAAGTGAGGGACAACCTTCTATGTTTTTCCTCCTTCAACTTTATTTGTGCATCTTGTGTTCCAAACGTATTACGATATTGAAATGGAATGTTCGATGCAAGTAAGGGTTGTTATAAAATATGAAGGTGAACTTCAATGCACTATTTTTTTACAATTTGCATAACAATAATTGTTGTCTTTGAACAAGATTTGAGAAGTGAGTGACAACCTTGTATGTTTTTCTACTCTACAACTTTTTTTGTGCATCTTGTGTTCCAAACATATGATGATATTGCAATGGAATGTTTTCTGCAAGTAAGGGTTGTTATAAAATATGAAGGTGAACTTCAATGCACTGTGTTGTTACAGTCTATATAATAGTAACTATTGTCTTTGAACAACATTTGAGAAGTGAGGGACAACCCTATGTGTTTTCCATCATGTAATTTTTCTGTTCATCTTGTGTTCCAAACGTATTACAATATTCTAATGGAATGTTTGCTGCAAGTAAGGGTTGTTATAAAATATGAAGGTGAACTTCAATGCACTATTTTGTTACAGTCTACATAACAATAACTATTGTCTTTGAACAAGAATTGAGAAGTGAGGGACAACCCTATGTGTTTTCCATCATGCAATTTTTTGTGTGCATCTTGTGTTCCAAATGTATTACAATATTCCAATGGAATGTTTGCTGCAAGTAAGGGTTGTTATAAAATATGAAGGTGAACTTCAATGTACTATTTTGTTACAGTCTACATAATAGTAACTATTGTCTTTGAACAAGATTTGAGAAGTGAGTGACAACCCTGTGTGTTTTCCATCATGCAACTTTTATTTGTCCATCTTGTGTTCTAAAAATATGACGATATTGAAATGGAATGTTTGTTGCAACTAAGGGTTGTTATGAAATATGAAGCTAAACTTCAATGCATTGTGTTGTTACAGTCTACATAACAGTAACTATTATCTTTGAAAAACATTTGAGAAGTGAGGGACAAGCCTATGTGTTTTCCATCATGCAACTTTTATTTGTGCATCTTGTGTTCTAAATTGTGGTTCTAAAATTCAAGGTGGATTTCACTTCATTTTTGGAGTGTGAGAAATAAAAACTTTTCATAACGAAATAACTAACAAGGGATAGTGTGTTTTCCAACACTGCAAGAAATGCAAGCATTATATGTGTTCCAATCAAATGGAAAAAGTAAATATGTCATTTCCACTCTACCAAATTATTGTTCTAAAATTGAAAGTGGACTTCACTTCATTTTTGGAGCATGAGAAATCAAAACTTTTCATAATGAAATAACTGACAAGGGACAGTGTATTTTCCAACACTGCAAGCAATGCAAACATTTTTTGTGTTCCAATCACATGGAAAAAGGAAATATTCCATTTCCACTCTACCAAATAGTCATTCTACAAAAATTAAAAGTGGAATTAATTTCATTGTGGGAGCATACGAAATAAACACTTTCCATAAGAAAATAACTGATAGGGGACAGTGTGTTTTCCAACACTGTAACCAACACAAGTATTTCATTTGTTACAATCACATGAAAAAGGGAAATATACCATCTGCACTCTACGAAATTGTTGTTCTAAAATTGAAAGTGGACTTCACTTCATTTTTGGAGCATGAGAAATAAAAACTTTTGGTAACAAAATAACTAACAAGGGATAGTGTGTTTTCCAACACTACAAGCAATGCAAGCATTTTGTGTTCCAATCACATGGAAAAAGGAAATATTCCATTTCCACTATACCAAATAGTCATTCTACAAACAAAGGACTTAATTTCAGTTTGGGAGCATATGAAATAAAGACTTTTCATAAGCAAATAATTGACTAGACAATGTGTTTTCCAACACTGCAACCAATGCAAGCATTTTATTTGTTACAATCACATGAAGAAGGGAAATCTGTCATCTTCACTCTACCAAATCATTTTTCTAAAATTCAAACTGGACTTCATTTAAATTGTTTGTTGTAACAAAACAAATACTTATTTTAATGAAATAAATCATAGGGGACAGTGTGTTTTCCAACACTGCAAACAATACTAGCATTTAATTTGTTCCAATCACATGGAAAAAGGAAATACAGTCAACGGAATACTTGTTCTAAAAATTGAAATTGGACTTCATTACATTCTTGCTAGTAACAAAACAATTACAGGGCTATGAAAATTCTGATATGAAATGGATAACAACATTTTGTTCAAACTTATGAAAATAGTATATTTGTTCATCATAATTGTTCAATAATCAAATAATTATAGAGGGCCATGAAAGGTCTGATATGAAATTTATAACAACATAGGGTTGAAACATATGAAAAAGGTATATTTGTTCACCATAATTATTCAATAATCAAATAATTACAGAGGGCCATGAAAAGTTTGATATGAAATGTATAACAACATAGTGTTCAAACATATGAAAATGATATATCTCTACACCATAATTGTTCAATGATCAAATAATGAAACCCACAATGCAGAATCAGTATTCTGAGCTTGTCTCATCATATCCTACACTGCCTATTCTTTTCATTGAGTTCAAGCCGCGTAATAAATGATGCATTTCTTAGGGTTCTTATGTACTTTGGGAGGGGTGATTCCCATTCCATGAACCCTCACAGATGATGAACGCAAAAAAAAAAATTTCTTCATAGGTTGTGCTTCACCCTTGGAATGTTTAACACCTTCACCCTATAAAAAAAATTAATCACAATTAACGTATGGATGGAAACAATATAAGGTAGTATGCTATATACAACAACATATCATTTATGTGTACCTCTAGAACATAATGCTTCATCTTGAAGAGATTTCATAGCACGAAGCCACCCACACACTCATCAATAGTCTCTATGCCAGGAAGTGGAAAAGGCACATAGTGTTCACCAGCAATGGCCTCAACAATGCCGACTCTCACAAAATTTTTTGGGTGCATAAAGTCATGGGTTTCAGACTTTCTATCGACAACATGTACAATGCCTTTGGCAACCCATTTACGATGCCTCAAAATATGAATGTGATCACCAACCTTAAAGTGATGCCCTTGAACTCTATCATCTGTTCATCCACAAGATTTGGATGCAATGGAAATGTCATTGACATGAATCATATTGAAGGAATATTAAAGGATTCATAAAGAAATAATAACATAAGCATGGAAGTGTGTTGGGTCTTTTACCGATATAGATGGTAGGCCATTGCTCTCCTAGTCCCCATGTCCATCTTTATTGACATCTCCCCCTTGTAGGCCAGCACTCTCCTCATCCCCATGTCCATCTTTATTACCCTCTCCCACTTGCATGCCAATGATGTCCCCGTCCCCATGTCCATCTTTATTATCCTCTCTCACTTGCAAGCCAGTTCTCTCCCCATCCCCATGTTCATATTTATTGGCATCTCCCCCTTGTAGAACAGTTCTCTCCTTGTCCCCATGTCCATATTTATTACCCTCTCCCACTTGCAATCCAATTCTCTCCCTATCCCCATGTCCATCTCTATTACCCTATTCCACTTGTAGGCTAGTGTTCTCCTTGTCCTGATGTCCATCTCTATTACCTTGTCCCACTTGCAGTCTAGTGCTCTCCCTATCCCCATTTCCATCTCTATTACCCTATCCCATTTTTAGGCCAGTTCTCTCCCCATCCCCATGTCCATCTTTATTTCCCTACCCCACTTGCAGGAAAGTGCTCTCCCCATCGGCATGTCCATCTCTATTAGCCTCTCTGATTTCAATTGAAACCACATGGCCAATTAGGTCAAGCCCAACACTCCATTCATCTTTGCCCTGTAATACCAAGAATTCAAACATCACTTCAAAATCAGCTACATGCAACCAATTCATTGAAATAATCAAAACAAAAATTTAATAGAAGAGTTCAAATTTACTGTTTCTTCTAGTTTCTCCATTTCAAGGCACCTTGAAACTTTTGACTGCGTATGCTCCTCCTTCTTCTTCTTCTTCTTCTTCTCAATGTTAGGTGGTAGGTTGGGAGGAACAACATCATCTTGTTCTCCCATGGCCTCCACTTCATCTTCCAAATCAAGATTATCTTTTTCAAAGGAAAGACTCCATTTTTCATTGTTGCCCTATAATAGCATGAATTGAAACGTCACATCAAATCCAGATGCACACAACCAATTCATTGAAATAATCAAAAGAAACATTATATAGAAGAGTTTGAAATCACTGTTTCTTCTTGTGAGGGCATGAGGAAACTTTCAACCCTATACGCTCCTTCTTCTTCTTCTTCTTCTTCTTCTCAATGTTATACACCGGGTTGGGAAGAACAACATCATCTTGTTCTTCAATGGTATCCACTTTGTCTTCCAAATTAGGAGTATCCTATTCGAGGGTAGGACTTCATTGTACATCGTTTCCCTGTAATAGAATGATTTGAAATGTCACATCAAATTTAGATGCATGCAACCAATTCATTGAAATAATAAAAAAACATTAAATGGAAAATTTCAAAATCACCATTTCTACTCATTTCTTCTTGTGAGGGTGTGAGGAAACTTTAAATTGTATACACTCCTTCTCCTTCTTCTTCTTCTTCTCAATGTTGTACATCAGGTTGGGAGGAACAACATCATCTTGTTCTTCCATGGCATCTACTTCTTCTTTCAAATAAAGAGTATCTTGTTTGAGGGAAGGACTCTATTGTTCATCATTGACCTGTAATAGCAGGAATAACGTCACATCAAATTCAAATGCATGCAATAGATTCATTGAAATAATCAAAACAAACATCAAATAGAATATTTTGAAATCACCATTTGTACTCATTTCTTCTTGTGAGGGCATCAGGAAATTTTAAACCATACACACTTCTTCTTCTTCTCAATGTCAGACAAGGGGTTGGGAGGAACAACATCATCTTGTGCTTCTATGGTCATTGCTTCATCTTCCAAAACAACAATAACCTATGAGGGAAGCACTTCATTGTTCATCCTTGTTGTTTAATAGGAGGAATTGAAATGTCACATCAAACTCAGATGCATGCAACCAATTCATTCAAATAATCACAACAAACATTAAACAAAAGATTTTGAGATCATCGTTTGTTCTCCTTTCTTCTTCATAGGGTGCCTTGAAAATTTTAACCATGTACAAGGCTTCTTCTGAATGTTAGATGTCGGGTTGGGAGGAAAAACATCATATTTTCCTTTCCTGGGCACAACTTCCTCTAGTGAATGAACATTATTCTACTGGGCGGCAAGAACTGCTTCTCGACCATCACCTTGTCATGTCATGTAAGCTAACATTAAGTGAACCTTGTATGCAATAGAACAAAAAATATGAACCAACCAAAATTAAAATTTAACAGTTCAATTCAAAATTACCATTCCTTCATTTCTCTTTCTCTCTTGCAATTGTAATAATTTTTGCCTACTCTGCTCTTTTTTCTCCTCACTGTTGTATAACACCATTCGCTTCTTCACCTAGTCCTTTCCTTTTTGGGGAAGTTGAAGGAAGCTATGTTTCCCATACTTTTGACAGACACTTTGAATAACATGCTTCTACTAGAGATGCTACCGTAGATTCATTTGGTACTCCATATTTTCCACCTTATTTTGAAGGTACTCTTTCAATTTATCAGGGGGAGGAGAGGGGTGTTTTGCTTCCCCCCCGACGCAGTTCAACCATGCTTTGGTGGAGCGAGAATGGGAAGGTGGTGATGCTGAATCCTATACATGTTGAACACTCTCCAATCATGATATTTTCTTGTACATTCTTCTAAAATACAATAATATACATATCTAGCATTCTCCACTTCTCTTTTGTGTTCAACAACAACCTACACAAAAAATTCAAAAAAAACATTGTTTAATATATTTGATATTAAAACAATTTGAATGCACAACATATACATACAAAAAAATGATGCAATAATTGAGTTATTATATCTACCTTCTCATCCACCACATCACCTCGTGCTTCATTGCATCCCTATCCATCCTCAGGGTCTCCCTTTGCATGCTTTTCCTCATTGTCATGGACTATGGCAAGAGCGTGATGATCTCCCTGACTATCATCTTGAATCGAAGGAACCATATACTGTCAAAATCAACATATTTGTAATAGACATGATATTTTCTAACTGAAATTGTAAATCATTCTAGTTGACGCATTGGAAGGAAAGGACAATTGGAATTTCACAATCAATTACCGAACATGTCGTTGCCTCAGGGTTTAGCATTTTCCTCAAACGAGGGGACTTCCTTTGTACCGTGGTTGCTGCCTCTTGATTAAAACATTCCCACTTTCCAGTCAACATCATAACCACTTATGTGAGATTAGAATTATACATTTTATTGTATCTTGTAATTATCGGATCTTAACTGCATGTTTGGGGAATGCAACCACCCCGAAGAAGATGCACCACTAGACACACTGTTAGGTGTGTTGTCCACCTCAATGACATTATTTGTTGTACGAAGCACATTCCCGTTTACATAACACATCCTTGGTTTTCTATAAATTGTAAAAATGTTGCAAGTGTTATGGGCAGTTAAAGTTCCAAAATTTATTGCACCATTTGCATTAAGCAAGAATATCTTTTTCAATCATAAGAAGAATTTCAAACACATATTTTACTCTACCTAAGACTTGTGATAAATTTTGAAGGCATCTTCCATTACATTCTCTGTGTCTAAATAAAAATAGGTTTTCAATACATTCCTACTGTTAGCAAAATTGCAGGCTGGAAAAGAGATGATGTTATGAAACGTACAACCCACAGTATTCTGAAAAACTATAGAAGTAACCCACTGTGTTTTCCAGCATGCAATAATTTTGTGTATTTAATTTTTTCAATCACATGAAGATACTGAATTGCAATTTATACCATAACTAATAGTTTTAATTATTGGAGGTTCCCTTTTATTACATTCCTACTATCTAAATAAGAAAATTTTCTCAAGGCATTCAAATTGTTATGTCAAATTTGAGGTTGGAAAACATAGGGTGTTATAAATCCTACAACTCACAAACTATTCTAAAAGCCTTTAAAAGTAAAAACCCTATTGGTTACTCACCCCACCTTAATTTGGTATGTTTTGTAATTGTCTTGAGAACATTTAGCTTTCTAGATAGCAATAATGTAACAAGTTTGAAAAAATAGAGGGTGTTAAGAAACCTATAATTGAATGTATCCTACACCTGCAAGTCCTCCCCATCCTTTCAAGTGTTTAGATTTAAATATGCAGAATGAAACAACTGACAAACCACATTGCATTTTCTAATCTGCCATTATTTTGTGCATTTCTTTGTTTCAACCATACAAAGAAATTCAAATACAACCTATACTGTAAGTAAGAATTGTTATATATTTTGAAGGTGAACTTAATTACATTATTAGCATGTACAAATCGAAAGGCTTCCAAGAAATTCATACTGTCAATATAATTGTAGTTGGAGGATACATAATACTATCCAAATTCACATGAGGAGTGACCAACCAATTGGGTTCTTACTGCGTAAGTAACCAAAACGTTGTCATTGCATTCATATTGTCTATGTGTGTTGACACAGACAACACTCACTAAGGGGTTGTCCCTTACTTCTCAAATCTTGTTCAAAGACAACAATTTATGTTATGCAGACTTCAACTTCATATTTTATAACCTTTACTCACACCAAACATTCCATTTTAATATCATTATACATTTGAAACATAAGTTGCACAAAAAAAGTTGTAGGATGGAAAACACATAGGGTTGTCCCCCCACCCCCCTCTGCCAACGTGACAACATTTCATGACAACTAGCCAACTTTGAAGCATACCTTTCTCATTTCCAAAACATGCACTTCTCTCCATCATACATCAATGACAACTTTCGACATTATGGACCTAAGTGGATGAGATTGTGGAAGAGGTGGTGATGTGTGCTGGAGAGAAGAGCTTGTTTTGTGAATATTACAAAGTAGCTCCAAAGATGCCCAATTTTCATGAAATGTTCTCATGTGTTTATAGAGGTCTTATCTAATGCTTGTATTGGGCATTGATAGGTTGACCTTTTCATATAATAGCAAGGTCAACAATGTGTGATTTCAGGTTGGAAAACATTGGGTGTTATTGAACATGTAAACCAAATACCATTTACAAACCCTTCACAAGTAACATCCCAATTCTTTACTCCCCCTTAGTTGAATTTGAATTCTTTTATATATCCCTCAACTACAACTCCACCCCGTGCTCTTAAATCTTCATCTTTCTATGTGCATAATGAAATAACTCACAACACATAGTGTTTTCCAACCTCCAATTATTTTCCACAATACGTCCCATCATGCAATGTACATGTATTTTTGTATGTTATGATGCCTTTGACATGCATTCTTCTAGGGAGAATAGCGACATCTAATTACAAGGAAAAAGATAATCTCCCTACAAAATTTAGTAAACTCAAGCTATTATCCCTGAAAAACATGTCTTTCAAATGATAACATAATCAGACATAATTGATATCAATTTTTCATAATCTATATTGATTATTGCTAGTTAATTTTTGGATTCGATTCTGTAAGAATTTTTGCATCAATGTTTCAAATCAGACTCCATAATCCAAGATCAACATGAAGAAGAGACCATCAACATCACCCCTTATGCTCTCTTCTCCATCTTGATGATGGATCACAAATTTTCATCTGAAACGTTGATGCAAAATTTATTATACAATGGAATGCAGAAATCAACTACCAGTAATAATCAGACATGTCTTATCCCTAAAGAAGGGAAACACATTATCATGCATAAGACATGTTGCAAGGAGATTACCCTCTTTAATTGGGAAGAGACTATTCCCCCTACAAAAATTCATGTCACATGCATCATAACAATCATCATGTTTTAAAAATCATATTTTGGAATGGAAAAAAATCCCAAAATGTGGCATTGAAAACCATTATTTACAAATAGAAAAAATCCCAGACGAGGTCCCATTTTCATCACCATTTTCTATAGCAATGTTTTGTAGGTTAGTAGAGAGCAACGAGAAATATGAAAATTTTCAATTTTTGAATGAAATAATTGACAACCCATTGTGGAAATATGAGTGAAATAACCAAATAATATTTATAGAAATCAAAAACCATGTAGAATATGTAAGAGTTTTGTTTCATATTTCACTTTGCTACAGTCATATTTCACTTTCTCCATTTGATTGGAACAAAACACCCCAACAAAAAAGAAGGCCGAACAAACAAATGGCATCAATGGAAAGACTTGATGGTTAGACATTAACTCCGACCTCCTATGGTCTGTCCCGTTGCTAGGAAAACGTGTCAACATTGGTGGGTTTTCAAAATCATATTTTGGAATGCATAGAAACCAAAAAAAATATGGCATTCGAAACCATTATTTGCAAATAGCAGAATTAGGTGCGAAGAATATAATGAAATTGGAAAACATTAGGTATTATGAAACCTGCAAGGCACAATGTTGTTATAGATTGTTTGCAGTGTTCGAAAATGCACTATCCCATTTCAGTTAGTTCATTACAAAGAGTTCCACTTTTATTTCGTTATGCTCTAAGAATGTAATGAAGTCCACTTTCAAATTGTTGAACAACTCTCTGGTATAGTACAAATTTCATTTTGCTTTCTTTATCTGATTGGAACAAATAAAATGCTTGCATTATTTGCAGTGTTGCAAAACACACTATCTCTTCTCACTTACATAGGGTTTTACAACACTATATGCATTGCTTGTTTCTTAACACCTAGGGTTTTCCAACATGCATTCTTACTAAAAAAAAGAATGTCTTCAAATGATTTTGTAATATAGACAGTCTAAATGTATTCAAAAGCCCTTTCAAAATTTATAAGGACTTTTAACCTGGGCAAAAATTTCATTTAAATTTCGTGTGACTGAAAAAAAAGTTCACAAAATAATTACAATTTGGAAAACATAGTGTTGGGTTTCAGTTATTTGAATGTCCTTGTTTAAATGTAAAGGGTTCTCTCATGGTGGGTTGCTTGCTTCTTAACATGTAGGGCATTGCAACATGGAGTTTTACAAAATATTATGAATGTCTTCAAAATAACACCTTCCATTGTTGTGTTTAAATTTCAGATGATTGAAAAAAAAGTGCACAAAATAGTTGTATTTTGGAAAACAGAATGTGGGTTTTCAATTTTTTGAGTCTCTTTGTTTACATGTAAGGGATTGTCTCACAATGGGTTTCCTGCTTCTTAACATGTATAGTTTTGCAACATGGAATGTTACAAAATAGTATGAATTTCTTCAAAATCACACCTTCCATTGTTCTTATTAAGTTTCAAGTATATAAGAAATTGCATGGTTCATATCACACTGCATTTTTCAACCTCCACATCACAACATACCCAAGCCCTTTTGTTTTTTAAACACATATATGTAGGTGTGCATTACAAATATCAATAACACCAATTTCTTGTCATTATTGGCAATGATGAATAAACTCGTTGAAAGTGGTGAACATTGTGTAGTGCATGTTGGAAAACACAATGTGTTTTGAAGCCTGCCTTTACTTATACCCAAGCTTTGTCTTGAAATGCAAATATACAAATGTATAGATGGTGTTATATTTTATTAAATAACACATCTCTCATTTAAGGGGGACTCTATTAACCGTCAACACATAGTGTGGTTCATAGTACACACTTCATTCTGTTTTGCAACAATTCATGTTGGAAAACCCTAGGTGTTAAGAAACAAGCAACCCAAATAGTGTTGTAAAACCCTCTACAACACTACTGGATAGTACTCGCCACCCCAATTTGGTAATTTCTGTCCTCCAACTCCTCCACATGCAATCAAACCTTCAGCTTTCAATGAGCAGACTAGAAACAAAAAGGCCCACGTCATTCACCAGTTTTCTTGCGCTAGAAAAAAATGCGGATGAAAGCGAGACTTCATGTGCAAGCTAAGGCACCCACCTTTTTTAGTCAGCGGAAGGTGGGAAAACTAACCCGACGGCACCATTAACTCCTACCTACCATTTCCTGGACGTTTGGTCCCATCCTCCGGTTTCCTCACTTTTTGTTACCATGAATGTTGTTATGTATGCTTTTATTTATGGTTTTATGAATTTTTTGTATGTACATAGGTGCATCTTTTCAACATAAGCATCTACACAATTGACAACACATTGTGTTTCTAAACCTCCAAAGTCGCAACAAGGAAAACTCATATTTGTAAAGAGGCTTCTACATTGCAAAACACATTGTGTTTTCAGAACTTTTGTATTATGCTATAGAAGAGAAATTCCATTATGAAATTTGGGAAGCCTAATGACAATTTATGTGTTATTATGGCCTCACCTTTGTAGTTTGTATGGTATATTATACTGAGTAAAAAAAATTAGAATAATAATGTTACTTATTCACAACCCTATGAAACCCAACTATGCAACAATGCTTCACAACTAAATAAATGTACATCATTTAAAAGGAGAATTACTCTAATTTGTAAAATCATAAATATTATGTTCTTTTCAAAATATATCTGATCTAATTACCAAGGATCCAAAGGTTCCTGTTCTATTTTGGGAGAAAAATGATACCGATGTAGTGTGGCATAAATTAACCTAAAATTAACACAAATCAATTATGAGAAGGATAATTGAAAGGATGTTGTATCACCCTTCACTGATGCTTTAAACATTTCCCGTGTAACACTCACTCTTCAACAAGGAAACATGATTCACATAAAAATTTGGGATATAATACACACACAATAATGTAACATTTATTTTATTTAAATTAAAGTGCAAATTGTTTGCATTCCCCACAATAAGAATCCCATCCCTATATAAATTAGAAATTCTAAATGCAAATTTATTTTGGAAATTTAACTGCCCAGTACACTTGTGATTCAAGCTATGGTAGCCAGAATCACTTGTATTTACCGTAGAAGCTTCACATCTCCTGAAGCATGCTTCTCAATCCATCTACCCCTGTTTTGTTCAATTTTATTTCCTCGTGTATATCAACCACCTGGAAGAGAGACAAGTGTTAGCGATAAATTAAATTGGCAAATTAAAGACATTTCCTGTTACAAAGAATTCACTTCATTCCAAAATTCACCAATATTGGATTATATGTTGTGCTGACTACAACATCCTAGCTTGCACAACCAATAAAAAAACATATTAATTTGTACCATGGGAAATTAATTTCCAATTTAACCTATTGCTAACACTTGTAATATATATCAGCAATTATATCTGCCATTTTTCCATTCTATTGGAGCTATGAAGTGATGAATGTTCATTCAGATATATCTCAAAATCATCTCTCTTGGAATATGAAAGAGGATATCACTTGCATAATCAATAAGGGCAGACAAGACACACAAGAGAGATACCACACACCACTGTCAAAGTTCTATTTATTTCATTACTTGTACAGATAACTAAAAAAATACAGATTATTGCAAGACACTATGGTTGCAAAGCATAGTGTGCATTGACTATTCAAGAATAAATGTTAAGAATTCAATGAAAACCTTGGTGATCACCTTGATTGACCAAAAAATAGAAGGTGATGGTATTGGTTAAATATGATAATGCACAAAATAATTACACTTTGGATAACACTATGTGGTTCAATATCCATGCTCAAACCTAGAGGGTGAAGAGCACAACAAGGAGTTTCACATGGGGAAACCAAAAAACTTACCAAATTGACATGAGGATGAGTAAGCAATTGGATTTCTACTTGTAAAGGGTTTTAGAATAGTATGTGGGTTACAACTTATATAACACCCACCATTTCCCAACCCAAAATTTTTGAAAACCGTAAGAATGTATTCAACAATGCATACTATATATAAATATATATGTTGCCAACAAATAATAAATAATAATATTGACACAAGAGAGTGAGTTTTCTAAATATATATTTTTTATCTCCAAATTACTCGAACAAATCTTTCCATTACAAACTAACTGGCATGTGACAGTGCATTTTCCAACACTCTAAATAATGCGAGCATTTTATTTGTTCCAATCAGATGAACAAAGGGAAATTCCATATTTGCGTCACCAAAGAGTTGTTCTAAAATATGAAGGTGGACTTCATTACATTTTTCAAGTGTACAAAACAAAAACTTTCCATGAGGAAATAACTGAGAGGAGACAGTGTGTTTTACAACATTGCAAATACTACGAGTTTTTTATTTTGTTCCAATCAGATGAAGAAAGTGAAATGAAATTTGGACTATAGCAAAGATTTATTCAAAACCTTCAAAGTTCTCTTCATTGTATTCTTCGAGCATAAAAAAACAAAAAATTTCATAACGAACTAACTAACATGGGATAGTGTGTTTTCCAACACTGTAAATGATGGGAGCATTTTATTTGTTCCAATTAGATGAAAAAAGGGAAATTCCACATTTGCATCACCAAAGAATTGTTCTAAAGGATCAAGTGGACTTCACTACATTTTGGGAGCGTACAAAACCAACACTTTTCATGAGGGAATAATTGAGAAGAGATAGTGTGCTTTCCACCACTGCAAACAATGTGAGCATTTTATTTCTATTTATTTTATCTCTTCTAATTGGTATAGTCAAAATGGCATTTCCCTTTCCTCATCTAATTCAACTAAATAAAATAATGCTCACATTATTGACACTATTGGAAAACACATTATCTCCATATAAGGTGTTAAGAAACAAGCAAACCATTTAGTGTTGTAAAACCCTCTGCAACTGAGAGGAGATAGTGTGCTTTCCAACTCTACAAATTATGTGAGCAATTTATTTGTTCCAATAAGGACAAAGCTAGCTCATAAACAAAAAGCACCAATGTAGTAACATGAGATCGAAATGGAATTTCATTTTCATCATCTGATTCGACCAAATAAATGCTCACATTATTTATAGTGTTAGAAAACACATTGTCTCCATATAAGGTGTTAAGAAACAAGCAACCCATATAGTGTTGTAAAACCCTCTAGAACTGAGAGCAGATAGTGTGTTTTCCAATTGTGCAAGTAATGCAAGCAATTTATTTGTTCCAATTGGAGAAAGCTAACTCCTAGACAAAAGGGACCTATGTATGTAGCATGATATCATACCCCCATCCCCCATCTCCCATGGTGGACAAAATGGCCTCGACGAAAAAGCTAGTTGGATGGACAAATAGCACCAACAGAAAAAGTTAACAGTCAGACGTTAACTCCGTTGTGCCATTGGAGAAAGCTGACTTGTAGACAAAAAGCACCTATGTATGCAACATGAGATCAAAATGGAATTTCACTTTCCTCATCTAATTTGAGAGGGTTTTACAACACTATATGGGTTGCTTGTTTCTTAACAACTTATATGGAGATAGTGTGTTTTCCAACACTGCAAATAATGTGAGCATTTATTTGGTCGAGTCAGATGAGGAAAGTGAAATGCCATTTTGATCTCATGTTACATACATAGGTGCCTTTTGTCTATGAGTTAGCTTTTTGGAGTTGGCTAACTCCTAGACAAAAGTGACCTATGTACATACAAAAATGTATGAAAACATACATAATGACATACGTGGCAACATACATAACATGATGAGATGTCATAGTGCAGAGCTCGCCAGACGAGGGATCAAAGTGATGAAATTGACAGATGTAAGAAAATGTTAGGGAAATAGTAGGTAGGAGTTAACGGTGTCGTCAGGTCAGTTTTCCTACCAACTAAGAGGAGACAATGTATTTTCCAACACTACAAATAATGCAAGCATTTTATTTTTTCCAATCACATAAAGAAAGCGAAATTAAATTTGGACTGTAGCAAAGAGTTGTTCAAAAATCTAAAAGTGGACTTCATTACATTCTTTGAGCATAACGAAATAAAACTCTTCATATCAAACTAACTGAAAAGGAACAATTTGTATTCCAACACTACAAACAATCTATAACAACAATGTGCCTTGCAGGTTTCATAATACTTACTGTTTCCCAATTTGATTACATTCTTGGCACTTCATTTTTATATTTACAAATAATGGTTTCGAATGCCACATTTTTTGGGGTTTTTGTCTATTCCAAAATATGATTTTAAAAACCCACTGACGTTGACATGTTTTCTCAGCAACTGGATAGGCTATGACAGGTCCGAGTTAACATCCGACCATCAAGTCTTTCCATCGGTGCAATTTGTCCATCCGACCTTCTTTTCCATCGGGGTGTTTTGTTCCACTTAGATAAAAGTGAAATGGCATTTGGACTGTAATGGCAAATAGGACCAAACATCCAGGAAAGGTAGGTAGGAGTTAACTGACATGGGACAACATGTTTTCCAACATTGCAAACAATCTATAACATTGTGCCTTGCAGGTTTGATAATCCCTACTATTTTCCAATTTCATTACATTCTTACTATCTAAATAACAAAAGGTTCTCCAGACAATCACAAAACATACCAAATTGAGGTAAGGGGTGAGTAACCAATTGGGTTGTTACTTCTAAAGGGTTTTAGAACAGTCAGATTTTTATGAGACAAGGTGTTTTCCAAAATGAGAGTGTATAAAATGGCGGCAACAATGGGATCTCATTTGGGCATTTTTCTATTTGCAAATTATGATTTCAAATGCCACGTTTTGCGCTTTTTTGTTCATTCTGAATAAGAATTTGAACAATGGCAATGTTCTAGGTTTTATGTGGTTTTCAAAATATCATTTTATTGCAGAACCAATGATGCCTTTTCCAACCTCGTAACATATTCTGCCTGGTTTCTACTTTCTATAAATTTTATTCAATAATTTCACTCATATTTCCACAATAGTTTGTCATTTATTTCATTCGGTAATGGAAAAATTTGAAAACCAGCATAAAGGAAACAAAAATAAAAAAACCCTTGATACAAAAAAATATTAACAACCTTGCATTTCAAATAAATACCCATTCCCCAACGAAAACCCTGCAATGTTCAAAATAAGAATGTCAACAATGACAACATTCTAGGTTTATATGGTTTTCACAATATACCATTTCATTGTAGAGCCTTCGTTTTGTTTTTCAACCTAGTCATATATTTTGCATTATTTCTGGTTTTTGTAAATGTTATTCACTTATTTCACTCATATTTCCACAATGGGTTGTCAACTATTTCATTCGGCAAGCGCAAAATTTCAAAACCAACAGACAGGAGGAATTTAAAAAAAAAAATGCTCTATAGAAAATCACATAAACCATAACCCTACAGAATGGCCATTTGTTTCTTCATAGTTCCTAGGTAGAATGGAAAAATGACAAATACTTCAAGCTGATATACATACTTGCTAGCTCTGAATTCCTGCAACTCCTTCCCTTTGCTCTCCACCAAAATGTCGTTGTCAAAAATGGGACCTCGTCTGGGCTTTTTTATATTTGCAAATAATGGTTTGGAATGCCACATTTTTTTGGGTTTTTGTCTATCCTTAAATATGATTTCAAAAACCCGCCAACATTGACATGTTTTCCCAATGACAGGACAGGTGTAATACCCCTTTGTTTTGTCCTTTTGATCGAACAATGTTTTACCATTTTATGTTATACTTTTTGTTAGTACCTTGACTATGGTACTCGGCTTCTATTTGATCGCTATCTATAAAGCGATGTTAATGTTATCTTTTGATGTGATGGTATTTTATATTGATGTTATCATTATGGCATGTTTTGGAATTAGCATAAATGGATATATGAATTAATGATGTTTATGCTTTGGATTATATCAGTATGTTAGACTTGTCAGCTAGTTACACTGTATTGGTGAAGGGGACGACATCGCATCACTCGCTTGCAAGCGCCCTACAATTCCAAGATTTCCTCTTCATAGTGTACCTTATTTATGACATATTATTGCATGTGGATATACTCTTTGTTCCCAGGTTGAGAGGTACAGGACATCGACTCCACCTAGTTTCACAGGGTTGAGTGTGTCCATTGCCCAACGGTATTTGATTGGGAGATAGTAGCTAGGTTTTTCATGCCAACTCATCACCCTAGTCATAGTGTGTCGTCTGGTGTGAGTCGGGTTAAGTTGTTTTAATATTGTTCAATTTTCCTTGTATCAGTTTAATTCCAAGTTAGAAAATGGTAATTAATTGCTTTATGTATTTAAAGTTATTGATTAAATTAATTGGGTTATAACGTTAGAGACGTTGTTTAAGTTATTAATTAATTTAATTTGATTAATAAAATGATTTAATCTTGGATCAAGATTTATTTTATTAATCAATTAAATTAGATTGTGTTAAATTAAATTATTTGTGTTGAGATGAATTAGATTATTCTTTTTGGAAATGCATGATATTTGGTTTGAATTTGGAAATAAAAGAAAATATTTAAAAGTCAAATTAGACAATTTGAATTCAAAAATTAGAAAAGGGAAGATATTTGCATTTTCTATTTTGGAGAATTGATGAGGGTGGTTGTAGGAATTTTAGGGTTTTTTTCCTTATGATTGAATTTTGCTTCACAATTTTGATGTTCATGAGTTTTGGAGAAAATTAAAGGAGAAAGAGGAAGAGATTGTTAAATTGGTGGGTTTTTGGAAAAATCTGAAAGAATCTGTGGAGTTGGAAAGGGAAACAAGGGCACCATCAGGATCTTCTATCATCTTAAAAAAAAACCAGGTTCATGTTGTTTCTTTTTAAAATTAGTTGTTTTGAAGTTAAATTTGCATATGCTTGTGGTTGAAAATCAGGTTGAAGATCATTTAAAAACCTCCAGTTGGAATGTTGTTTCAATTTTGAAAGAAAACCTTTATTTAAAATAGATTTCTTAAAAAAAAAAAGGAAATGAAATCTTGTATGCAAATTAATATCTCAATTATGTTTGTTCTTCATTTGGTTTAATCCCATTTGGATGAATGAATATATGTATATATATATTATATATATATTCATATATATATATATAAATATATTTGTATATATGGTTATTATAAAATTATAATATTAAAAATATTAAATATATATATATATAATTTTATTTTATTTTTATATTAAAAAAAACTGAACTTTCAAAGTCAACCATGCCTAGGGGCGTGTGCCATAGATTAGAGCTAGGGCAACCACACGGATTTATGAGGTGGGTGCATTTTGGAGAGGGTGGTTGTGGTTTCGGTGGGGAGACACACCTACACAGTGGGGTAGACTATGGGAATACACAACCGACCCCATTTACATGGGGCGACTATGTATTCACACAACCCTTCCCCACTCACTGTGCAGCGGTGAGGGGGTTCGCACTGGGCACGACTACCTCTCCACGCGCCTCCCCACAAAATATTATATTTTATATTTTAAATAATATATATATATATATATATATATATATATAAAAACAGCCGAACCAACAACCGTGGATTTCATTCCACCAAAGGGGTCTTTTTTTTTAATAAATTATATTTGTGACAAAAAAATTTGCCAGCATAACCCTACAAAGGGGAAATTACAAAAACTATATATACAAATATATGTATATATATATACATATATTCATTCATCCAAATGGGATTAAACCAAATGAAGAACAAACAAAATTGAGATATTAATTTGCATACAAGATTTTATTTCCTTTTTTTTTTGAAGCAATCTATTTTAAATAAAGGTTTTCTTTCAAAATTGAAACAACAATCCAACTGGAGGTTTTTAAATGATCTTCAACCTGATTTTCAACCACAAGCATATGAAAATTTAACTTCAAAACAACTAATTTTAAAAAGAAACAACATGGACCTGGTTTTTTTTTAAGATGATAGAAGATCCTAATGGTGCCCTTGTTTCCCTTTCCAACTCCACAGATTCTTTCAAATTTTTCCAAAAACCCACCAATTTAACAATCTCTTCCTCTTTCTCCTTTTTAATTTTCTCCAAAACTCATGAACATCAAAATTGTGAAGCAAAATTCAATCATAAGGAAAAAACCCTAAAATTCCTACAACCACCCTCATCAATTCTCCAAAATAGAAAATGCAAATATCTTCCCTTTTCTAATTTTTGAATTCAAATTCTCTAATTTGAATTTTAAATATTTTCTTTTATTTCCAAATTCAAACCAAATATCATGCATTTCCAAAAAGAATAATCTAATTCATTTCAACACAAATAATTTAATTTAACACAATCTAATTTAATTGATTAATAAAATAAATCTTAATCCAAGATTAAATCATTTTATTAATCAGATTAAATTAATTAATAAATTAAACATGTCTAATGTTATAACCCAATTAATTTAATCAATAACTTTAAATACATAAAGCAATTAATTACCATTTTCTAACTTGGAATTAAACTGACACAAGGCAAATTGAACAATATCAAAACAAATTAACTCGACTCACACCAGATGACACACTATGACTAGGGTGACTTGGCACGAAAAACCTAGCTACTATCTCCCAATCAAATACCATTGGGCAATGGACACGCTCAACCCTATGAAACCAGGTGGAGTTGATGTCTTGTACCTGTCAACCTGCGAACAAAGAGTATATCCACATGCAATAATATGTCATAAATAAGGCACATCGTGAAGAAGAAATCTTGGAATCATAGGGTGCTCGCAAGTGAGTGATGCGATGCCATCTCCTTCACCAATACAGTGTAACTAACTGACAAGTCTAACATACTAATATAATCCAAAGCATAAACATCATTAATTGGAATATCCATTTATGTTAATTCCAAAACATGCCATAATGATAACATCAATATAAAATACCATCACATCAAAAGATAACATTACCATCACTTTATAGATAGCGATCAAATAGAAGTCGAGTACCATAGTCAAGGTACTAACAAAAAGTACAACATAAAAGGGTAAAACACTGTTCGATCAAACAGACAAAACAGAGGGGTATTACATCCTCCCCCCCTAGGGTTAGGCTTACTCCTGGAAGCCTGCAAACATTAGGGATATAATTCCCTCATACAAATTGCATACAAATCAAAACCTCGACCCTTGAGGCTGAGCATCCTACACTAGATGACCAACCCCAAAAGTCTCAACGATAAATCCCTGATACCCAGACTGACAGTCATCAACTGCATCATAAGCTCGATGAGATCTACTAGCATCCCCTACTGTCGGCTCTGAAATTGCTGGGCCCTGAAAAAAACCAGAAGTATTCTGATGTAGATAGTTCCTAGCAAGGTGGCCCTATTGGCCACAAGATTTGCACCCCGTGTCACGACCAAACCCTCTACCACCTAAAGGTGCAGTAGACTACTGCATGCTACCCCAATCAGCCACAAACTGTGAACTCTGGGCTGGCTGCACCTACTGATTGCACTTATTGCACCACCAGTTCTGGTTCCTCCTAGGTGAAGAACCACCATCATCATGACATGGATGAGAGTCCTTATGCTTCCCAAGTGCTCTCTCCTACTGCTGACCACTCTGCAATGGTCCTTGGTGAGATCGAGAAGGTGCACCTCCTTGAGGCTTCCCTCCTCAAGCACTAGATCCTATTGTTGAACTGCCACCAACCTGCACTCCTATGTGACCTCCAAGTGCCATACTTAGATTCTCCTCAATAAGGCATGCTTTCTCCACTACCACATCCATGGTCTTGGGCTCGAAAACCCTCACACCACCATTGAGATGAGCATTTAAGCCCCTGACAAAATGGTACACTAACATGCTCTTGTCATCACGAATCCCTGCATACTATTTGAGCTCATAAAAGCATCACTCATATTGCTCAACAGATAATGCCATCTAATGTAAGGCATGGAACTCATCACCTCGACGCTGACGCCAATGATCAGATAAGAATCGAGCCCTGAATCTCTCTAGAAAGATCTCCCAAGATGTTGTCTGGATGTCAATATGGAGCTTCTGCTCCTCTAGTCTCCACCATGTGGATACAAACCCTCTTAGTTGCATGATGGCATAATGAGCTCTAGTGCTACTACCATACGGATGCATGGAAAAACACCTATCCATGTCTATAATCTAGGTCTCGGCCTCTGAACCAGTACCTGATCTATCATATAATGGAGGGTGTGCCCTAAGTAAGTCCCTCATGTGTGACTCAGACTGGGTTGGAGCTTCCCTCACCACAAGGTTAACCTGAACCTCAACTGGCCTCGAACCAAGGAGTGCCAAAGCATCCTCAAGCGCTCTACACATAGCCTCAATCCCTGCTGGATCCTACTGACGATCTCATATCCCAGGTGCATTCTGAGATGCCTGAGATTCTTCCTGATCAAGAACAACTGATACACGAGGAGGAGATTCATGCTAACTCTCACCACAATCACCTATACGGCCACGACCATGCCCTCTACCTCTTTTGCATCTGGGAGGCATAATCCTGCACAGACACTTCAAGGTATTAGGAAAGGTACACAACTAAAATCTTAATGGCTCCATCATAATCCCAGAGCACCTAGTGTTTAAACCTATGCTCTGATACCATGTGTAATGCCCTGTCATGCAACCCTAGAGGAAGTTGCAAACAACTACTTAAACAGGCTGACTTTTTTTTGTTTAAGTACAATTAACATGCAAGTTCACTACCCATTGCCAACAACCTCTAAGGTTACAAGATAGAGGTTATATAGAACCTCAACAAAAAACATGAACTTAAACCATGCCATTCATTTACTTAATAATTTAAACACATACATTCCAATAAGATGATTTACATCAAACATAAGAGATAACTTTCAAATGCATTAATCCATTTATTAACAATAAGGCTACAACACTCATTCCCCGAATGAGGCAAGTTCAATAAATAAGGCTACAATTATAACTTCCAGCTTGATAACAATAGAGGGGTAAAATAATACAAGATCAACTGAAATAAAATAAAGCAAGAACTGATACTGAAACCAACGAGCTCTCCAATTGGAAGTCTCGTCCACATGAACATGAAGAAAGAACCTAATGGATTTAGGTGCATGCCACCCAACCAAGTGGAACCCAAAGGCCCACCCCTCATGCTAGGAGATAGTAACAAGGAATCATAGCCAAGACCAACACCTCTAGACATAGGCTAAATCATAACTATACCAAACTGAAACAACCAATCACATGAACCTCACAAGTATAACACAAGTACAACACACGTACCTCACAAGTGCATCACAAGTACAACTCAACATGGTTACGTTGCTTCTAGATATAAAGCAGCTCAAGTATGTTACAAGAACCATACACATAGAACCAAACACCAACCAGGGTCACATCAGGTATGTTACGAAAACCATACCCACAATAAACAAGTACCAACTGTTGTCTTAGACAGAGTGTCATCACACAGTTCATCATGAGTTACCCACTATGGATCTTCCTAGGTTCCAACCCCCATAATGGGTTATCCTGGTGGCCTCTACCGATCCTCAGCCCTCATACTTACAAATGTGGGATCAAATACCTATCATAAAGACCAGATAGATAACCTTGCCATTCCAGACCTTCTCACTCACCCCAAGTATAAACAAGCACTTGAAAATATGAGTGAGGCTAGAAGTTATCTTGAATAGTGTGTAGTAGCACCTAACCTCTAAGTACATTGATTTAATTATCACTTGATTAACTACTTCCGAAGGTTACCCAATCTTACCTCTTTCGAGCTCTGGCCCCAAACGGAGTCCACTCTTCTACTAGACAACACACACCATCTAATCACCAAGGGTACAAAGTGCAAACAAACCAGATATCACGACCACTCCTTTCTCAGGAGACAACACAAATTGAAATGCACTCCAACACTGGAGGTAACAAATCATATGACAAGGTAACTCCTTACAAGGATACACGGGTCCCATAATCCACTCCTTTCTCAGGAGACACAAAATGTCCCCATTCGTAGAAACCGGTAAATAACTGATAACTTCCCATGCACTACCCAAGGGATTCAAAACCAGTTGTCCACATGACAACCCACATATTTAAAAGACCTCATCTGGAAGACTTGTTAACCCCAACTGAACAAATTTCCCCAAGGCGATAACAAGAGACTCATATTCAAACAAGCAATTAATCATGAATTAAACCTGCTTTGGATTTCCTAAATCCAATTCTTTTAATAAAATTTCATAGGTTATTGCCACAATAAAGCTAATTTAATAATGTCTCTTCCAAACATAAGCATAAATTTAAATCAAATATTTAATTTCACTAACTGTTTTTAAAAATAAATATAAATTAGACATTTATTTTCAACCATTTAGAAAAAATTGTTTAAAAATAAATATTTGTTTCTTCTTTTCACCATATTCATTTCTAAAATAGTTAGCTTAACTTGATCAACAAAATCAGATCTACTATTCCATTAAATCCATTATTTTAAACTAAACTCCATAATTTGACTAAGAGAATTGTAACTTAAACTCATTAATCACCTCTAATTCATGCCATTTAAATCAACAATTCTTATGCATTAGTAAGTATGAGGGCCGAGGATCGGTAGAGGCCACCAGGATAACCCATTATGGGGGTCGGAACCTAGGAATATCCACAGTGGGTAACTCATGATGAACTGTGCGATGACACTCTGTCTAAGACAACAGTTGGTACTTGTTTATTGTGGGTATGGTTTCCGTAACATACCTGATGTGACCATGGTTGGTGTTTGGTTCTATGTGTATGGTTCTCGTAACATACTTGAGCTTCTTTATATCTAGAAGCAATGTAACCATGTTGAGTTGTACTTGTGATGCACTTGTGAGGTATGTGTGTTGTACTTGTGTTATACTTGTGAGGTTCATGTGATTGGTTGTTTCAGTTTGGTACATTTATGATTTAGTCTATGTCTAGAGGTGTTGGTCTTGGCTAGGATTCCTTGTTACTATCTCCTAGCACAGTCCACTTGGTTGGGTGGCGTGAACCTAAATCCGTTGGGTTCTTTCTTCATGTTCGTGTGGATGAGACTTCCAGTTGGAGAGCTCGTTGGTTTTAGTATCAGATCTTTCTTTATTTCATTTCAGTTGATCTTGTATTATTTTACCCCTCAGTTGTTATCGAGGTGGAAGTTGTAATTGTAGCCTTATTTATTGAACTTGCCACATTCAGGGAATGAGTGTTGTAACCTTATTGTTTTATGAATGGATTAATGCATTTGAAAGTTATCTCTTATATTTTATGTAAATCATCTTATTGTAATGTATGTGTTTAAATTATTAAGTAAATGAATGGCATGGTTTAAGTTCATGATTTTGTTGAGGTTCTATATAACCTTTGTCTCATAACCTTAGAGGTTGTTGGCAATGGGTAGTGAACTTGCATGTTAATTGTACTTAAACAAAAAAAAAATAGCCTGTTTAAGTAGTTGTTTGCAACTTTCTCTAGGGTTGCGTGGCGGGGCATTACAACATGCAATGACACAATGGAGTTAACGTCCGACTATCAACTTTTTCCGTCGGTGCTATTTGTCTGTTTGACCACCTTTTTTGTCGGGGCCATTTTTTCCACCATGGGAGATGGGGAATCGGGGGTACAATATCATGCTACTACATAAGTCCCTTTTGTCTAGGATTTAGATTTCTCCCGTTGTTGCATTCCTTGAATGGATAATAATAAGAATCCCCTTAAATTAAGGTTGTAGTATCAAATGATTAGAAGCTTTTCATATTTAATTTGAAACAAAGAAATTAGGAGATATGTGTGGGAATGTAAGGGGGACTAATTCCCTTAAAATTCAGCCCCTAACACTTATAAAGAAATGAATATTCCTTAGCCTAAAATTAAGGAATAAAATAAATATTTATATGATTAGATTCTATCATAAAATAATTTTGAAGGGAACCCTACTAATAGAGTTACTAAAATATTCACAAGGTAGTAAAGTTAGTCAAAAGTTAATGATTATTTTTTTTTAAAAATTATCATTTCACTATTTAAGTTAGAAAAAATCAATATTTAATTAAGGTAGTAATATATTGATGGGTGTTAAATTATTCATTATTTTATCAACAAAATATTATTTGTTATTAATTATGATTTTATATAAATTTGAGGAAAAAAAGATATTATATTTATATGTTAATGATTTCATTAATAAACTATAGAAATTATTAGTATGTGATAGTTTTCACAATTTGGAGGAAATATTATAAATATAATCATAACATTAAATAATAGTATTTACACTAATGATAACACTATTGGTGGAAATATTTCTAATACTAACCGTATTGGCAATTGCAGATAATAATAATAATAATAACTAATTATGTTGTCAATGTTGTTACCTAATTGATCTTAATGCACCAACATTTTATTTATGTTGAAAAGGGTAGTTTGTAGTAGAAATGTAAGTAATCATGGGAAAATATTAGATGGGTATAGGAAATTTAAGTAAGAACTACAGTAATATTAAATAGAGCTATTTAGTATAGCCAATATTAGATAATGACAAAATATAAAACAAATAGTAATAATACCAATATTAAGAAATGGTTGGAGTTGGAAATCGAGAAATGATAATAGGACTATGAGATATAATTATCAATATCAAGTTACTTTAGAAAAGATATTATGGAATATAGACTTTAGGATTATAAGGTAAATTTTAGTAAATAAAATTTTAATTTTAGACACTAAGATTAATATTATAATTACACTAAGTTTAATCTGATAATTAATGAGAATAATGTAATGATAATATTTTTAGTGATCGTAATTAAACGTCGATATTACATAGATATTAATTTTGTTATGTCAATTGTAAGACGAGTATACGTGGTGTTGGCATTGATAACAAAAGCATGGTCATGATGAAATAGTGGTAACCATGCTACAAAATTAAACAAAATATACCAATGGAATAGTTAGTTTGTAAGGTGAACTTTTTGGATAGATTCTTTGTTATTCTTTTCAAGAATGATTAGAGACTATGCTATCTAGTTTGCAGGAATTGAGTAGCTATAGAATATTGCACTAATATTGTTTCTTCCCTTGGGTTAGGTGGGAAAATTAATTAGTCGTGAGTAAATTAGAATTGGAGCCAAGGGTAGTATTGACATCTAGAGTTAAAAACTAGTTATACATAACATCATTTTGTAAAAAAAATAAATTAAGTGGTGTTCTTGCCTTATGGGTAAAATATAGAGCATGACAAAAGTGGCCTTGAAAGAGATCCAAAAAAAGGGTTTTGTAGAATTTCTCATGAAATGTTCTGAAAGATCATTAAAAGGTATTTCAAAGAAGCTCTAGAGAAAATTATTAGGTGAGAAGCTCTACAAGGTAACTCTAGAGTTTTGATAAAAATATCTTCCACAGTAGTTTTGGATGACAATTCCAAAGTATTACAAGAGGAGCTTCTAAATCAGTTTCGAAAGATAATTTTGGAGTAGTTCCAGAGCCAATTTTATCAATGGGTATTTTATGAGGTTTTGTATTTGGTTTCTTATTATTCTATTCCATAAGATTAGTTTTATACTCTGAGATTATTTCTTCTTCTCCACCTATTATTTCAACTATGGTTGATTGAAGTAAATCTTTTCTTGACCTAAGTTTCATAGCTTCATAATGGATTGCATTAATTATATCCATATTCTCCCTGTTCAATTGAATAAATTAGTGCATTTTTCTATTATTTTTTAGGTTAGCAACTAGCTGGGATGGTAGTGGGGTTGTGTAACTTGGTCATATTGTTTTTTACTCTATGAAGATGGAAGAAGAGGTTGTTATTCATTTTCTATGCAATGAGGTCCCTGATAAAACTGGCTTTGTAGAGGGTTCCTTTATAGTGTGGAGTTTGGAGGGAACCATAACTGTTTTGGTTGGGTGGTCTATTTTGGAATTGACCACTTTTAATTCATCTATTTTGGGGGTCACTAATAATATGATCCCTACTTATGTGAGCCTGATACTAAGTCTAGGTTATTTTCCATTGATTATTATTCCAACTAGGTTGAGGTCGCCAAGGGTGATTTGATGTTTGATTGAAGGAGAAATTATTTCCAAGTTATTTTCGCATATAATTAACTTCTTCATCTATCGAAGAATACTTTTTATTAGATTTTTTAATTACATGGAGAAATTCATGTTTATTAGTTTTATGAGTTTTATCACAAAGTTAAAAAGCATGTATCTTATTTAGAGGACACTCTCATAGTATATGCTTATTCATACATCTTGGACAATAAATGGAAAGTGTTTATGAGTTTCTATTCTTAGCCTATATCCCATTGAGTGTGGTATTCAATTGAAGAAGGATGTCAATTTTTAAAATTACAACATCCTTTTTCAGTTGCCATATCTCATTTGTTCTTTATGATTCCTCCTCTAGTTTAGGAGTAATTTTTGTAGAGTGCAAAAATATTAGCAAGCCCCAATTTGGTTAAGTCTCCCTTTCCCATTAAATTGAGGGTGCATCAATAGTCCTATTCTATTCCTTTTACTAAGATGGTTTTGACCAAATTAGTGGGTATGCCATTTTCACCACAAATTTTCAACAAAAAAGGAACCTATTTATGAAGTCCTCTAAACTCTCATATTATTTCTTCTTAAGGTATTCCTTCCTATCACTGACATGACAATAATCCTATGAATGTTTTTCAAGAGCTTATTGATCCAAAAGATAATCCCATGAACCATCACATGGTTGAATTCTTTAAGATAGAAGGAGAAACTTTAATTTTTGATTACCATGTTTATAGTCACATATTTGGAAAAGAAATTTGAACTCAAAGAGAAACTGGTATAGGTCCTTTAAAGCTATACCATAAAATTTATTTATATTAGTGAGATACATGTTTTTCATGGGAGTATACTCATATTCATTCAAGTTGATTGGGTAGGTAAATATTATTTCTACCCTCCTTACTTCACCTCTATTATTGTTATTCATGATGTTTGTTGAATTGATTTTTAGTGTTGGTTTTTCCTCAAATTCTTGATTTGAAATATTAAGTGGTTCCTAAATGATGGTGGATTTATTCAATTAAGAACTCTCTTTTTTGTTCATTGTGTTCTTTTTTTTTCATTTATTGATGTTTGGGGTTGGGGGTTTTGGCAAACAATTTTTTTAGAGGTCCAATTATTTTGACCATGCAAAAGAAAGAGGACTTTCTTTATTGTTTAAGAAGATTTTTTATTTGAGTTCCTAATAAAATCTAGTGTAAAGAACAATTCCTCAATAATGACACCAAAAAGTGACAAGGTTTCATCAAGCCTCACACTTTAGTTAATTAATGTCTTGTCAACCCAAGTAGTGCCCAAGACTATATTCAAAAATCCTATTCTAATGCAAAATAAGAAACTAGGAAATAACAAGTTCTTATGTTGAAATAAACTCTAACTGCAAAAAATATTTAAGATTCTAATCTACAAAAAAAATTTCAATGTAATCTATAGTAAAATTTTGTTATGAAAGGAAATTCCTTTAACTACTTAGCTATAGGAAATTAAACCTTTTCAAACTATCTACTATTTATCTTAAATCTTGTCTTTTCAATAATTTTAGACAATCAAACTTAGTTTGAACTATGTTGTCACTTTTCATTTCAATGGAATGTAATACTTTCACATTATACAAACATGTAGAAGAACATAAAAAACACCATTTACTCTTATATCTAAAAAATAAAATATTTTCACATCACATAAAACATGAAAAAATATAATAGACAGCACAAACAACATACACAAACCTAACTTGCAAGAATGGACTGTATGAACCTAGTTACTTAGAAATAAATATAATTAATAAATAAAATACTTATATTCACTACACTATTTTGTTTCCTTGGTTAAGTATTCAACTTGCTAGAGGAAAAAATTCTTCAAATTACGGGGTCATTAACGAATCACAACAATGATTTTTAAAATAGGAAACAACGATAATGTGAAATTGAACAAATATATTATATATTAGTTCATGCATTAGATTCTTTTAATGAACATTAGGGAAATATATTTATACCATGATCTAATACCTAAACTATAACATCATGGGAAACACACACATATGCAATTAAAATTCTATTACATAAATTCATTAATACAATTTTAGTTCTATTAAAACAAATACTTTATCTTGAGGAAACCATCATTGAGCATGAGTCTTGTATACCTATTGCCCTTCATAGAATCAATAGTCACATTGCAATTCTTTACGACTTTCTACATGGAAGGAGACAAAATCCTTTAGAACTATTCTTATAAGAACTCTATCCTACAATAATTTTGGAGTTGCAATGGAATTTATGGAGCTTGTTGAAATATGGCATTCCAAATATTTTGGAGATGTGGAATAATATTCATCTTCTAGAGAATCCATCTTTCTTAAGCATTATCTATTGCCTTGTTTTCACAAAACACAACTTTCTACCACAATCATAAATATTAAAAATCCTTATCTAACATAGATAATAACAACCATTCATACAATACTATCAATCAACATTGTAGATAATTTACTATATAATCATATTAAATATATCATAGAAAAGGCTACATATGGTCAATAAAGGGTAATTTCATCATAATAGTAAGGCTAATATTTATACCTCATTAGTTATATCATGGTTCCATGATGTGTTCCTAATTATGTTGGATCTTTGATAGTGATTTATTTAGTTCTCTTCATATATTATGTGTTGGCCATGTGATTGGGAACTTCATAAGAGTGTGTTGTTGCATTTCAAAATGAGCATCGATTGATCAGTTGTAGGTTCTCATGGATACTTGGATAATTGGGTGAGGCTAGAGTTATCTTGGGTTTAGAGAAATTTTTTGAGAAGGTTAAATTTTGGGGGTTTTAATAAGAATTCCAAGGATCCCTCACTTAGATATGGACATGATTTCATGATGGACCTATAGAGGATATTGATCTTGGAGAGTCATTATGGCTTGGTGTATCCATGAGGATCATTCTCATTCCCCACTCTTGGTCTACTCAATGGATAATGATCTGAGAGGTATTTTCCTTATTATTTTGAGATACATTATTTGTTATGATTTGTCTTCTCATGGATATGGGCCTTGGGCTATAATTTTTTAGTCTCGAAGGGTTAATTTGAGGAGTATTTGGCATGTTTATATCCTTGTGCATATGAAATTGTTTGATATTATTTATGATATTTTTAGAGATGTTATTGGGCTTATTCTTGGTTTTGGGAATGGATTTCAGTTTGATATTCCTTTATTAGAGAGTCTTACATCCATGTGAGTTATGAGATTAATATGTTTTTTTAATCTATGATTAATCTATGAGATTGGATGATTAGGTTTTGTTAAGGTTTCTTGGGGTTGTGAAGGAGATCTTACTTGACATAGCTTAGCACTTTGAGGTTTTGGTAGAAGGACATGTTATGTGATATGATTTATATATTTTCTTTCTTTTTCAATGGATAATTCCTATAGGTTCATATTCACATCTAGTTCAATGTGGCGGATAAAGAGTTATAATGACTTGTTATAAGAGACTATGCATTGGTTCTATTATGTGCAGATCATTTTGATTGTTCTTTATTACTACATGGTTTGATTATGAGATGCACTTTGGTATGAGTGTTGATTTGTAAACTTGATATATCTTAATCTATTATCAAATTTTGCATTAATCATGTAGTGTGAGTTCTTGGATGTGTATGTTCTTCATTAAAAAAAATTATACATGGATGTTGTGATTATGGTTTCTAGTTTGAACACATGTTTTTGGCATGATTTATACTAATGATTTTGGATATATTTGTAGGTATGGATGATTGGATGGATTAAAATTTATTATGGTTTCTATTTCTAGTCATGTGGGTTTTTCTATTTGGTAGTATCTTGGATCCTTTTTTATCAAACAACATCGAACAACATCCCATAACATCTCAGAATCATCCCACAACATCTCAGAATCATCTCAAAATGTCTCAGAATCATCCCTCAATGTCTCAAAATCATCCCACAACATCTCAAAATCATCCCACAACATCTCACAACATCCCAAAACATCTCAGAAACATCACACAACATCAAACATCCAAAACCCTAAATTCCTATATTAATTAAACAATACAACATTATTTAATTAATTCACTTTTCCATCATTTCTAACGAATTAAATAAATTTTGTTTATTTAATAAATTCCTAAAACCCCTAATTTTGCTATTAATTAAATAAAAAAGTTCATTATTTAATTAATTCACAATTCTATCATTTTGACCAATTAAATAAATTATTTATTTAATTAAGTCCCAATCTCACTTTATTTTATCCTAATTGATTAAATAACTTTAATTATTTAATTACCTCACTAAATCACCTTATTCCTCTAAATTAATTAAATTATTAAATCATAATAATTAAATTATGACACTTTCCCTCCATGATATGAATAGATAAATCAAACCATGCAAATCAATTATCAAAAATCAAATCAAACTAATGCAACTTTGTTTGCAAAAGTCAAACTTGATTTGCACGTTCAACTCCAAAAAGGAATTAATTAATTAAATCAATTAATTCATATTCCTCACCCACTTTCTGATTGAATAAATTACGATTGTTGACTAATGAATCTAATTTTCTAACTAAGCCATCGATTTCCTAACTAAGTCATCTCAATCTTGACTAATCAATCTAAATCATGAATAATCAGTTTAATCCCTGACTAGCCAATCTATTCCTCAATCACATAAATTGTGCAATCTATTTTGCACAATCTTCTCATGTCTAAATCATCTCAACACATTTCAATCATTGATCTAGATATTCTCCAACACAATCTTGATCAAGTCAATTTCAAATCTCATTTTGTATATAACAAACCTCTTTCCTCACAAAAAAGGATCGGAGAATCAACATACCTTATGCAATGAAGTACTGTCGATATCACCATTGATAGAGCTTCATCATTCCTTCAATCAACCAACATCAACATTATTCTTCAAGCTTTGCACATGAACTATGGAGGCTTTGTGGTGATAAGAACAATCCAACATCAGGTGAATACACTCTAATACAATATGGTAACACTTTTCTTATTGTTTTTATTCAATCTAGTAATCATAGATTTCCTAAATTTTTTTTCAATAGCTTAGTTTTGTGTGTTTGATTTTAGCTTAGATTCTCATTTCAAGCACATTTAATCTTGTTTACATCTAATGGTTTCCCCCTCGCACATTTTGGCATGCCTGGTGGGACCATGGTGCTCGCTACTAATGTTTTTATGAGTTTAAATTGAAGTTGCAGGGTTCCAAAGCACTTTTGAAAAGTGTTTCATGCATTGCCCAAAAAAAAATCACAATTTCCTCTCAATAAAACCATGCATCTTCTCTGAAAATTGAGCATCTGACATGAGAACTACACTTTTGCAAAAAAAAATTGAGCATCTGCTTTGAAAACTGAGCATTTTATTCTAATAGGGGGCACACTTGCTCTAAGAATTGAGCATTTGATTTTGATAGGGGCGCTTTTGCAACAAAAAAATGAGCATTTTATTTGACAGACCAGTGCACTATTGTAACTGGCTTTTAGCTAACGTTTGCTTGTTTTTGAATGTGTAATAGGTACTAACGGGTTTTTGTGCAAGATTTGAAAGATTTTAACTCATTTTTTGTAGGGAAGATGATCGGTCGAAGTATTCCAAATCTACAAAAATTTCTTATTAAGTTAGGAATGTTTAATTTTTGTGCTTTAAAAAGAAAAAGATAAACACACATTTTATTTTGGTGTTATTCAAATTGAACCAATTTTAAGCTTTATTAAGTTAGGAATCATCATTTGGTGCTTTAAAAAGAACACAAAAAATGCACACTTTGTTTTGGTGTTACTAAAATTTTAACCATTTCCATGCTTTCTTAAAATAGGAACCCTTATTTGGTGCTTTAAAAAGAACAACACAAATGAATCTTTCATTTTGGTTCTCTTAAAATTGAACCATTTCAATTTTTTCTTAAGTTAGGAATTGTTGATTTGTTGGCGCATGCCCATTTTACTTTTGTTGAACAAGTTAGAACTAGGACTAATTTCTTAGAAACACTCATATTTGGGCTTAAAAATGAACAAATGTTTCTTTTTGTTTTGCACCATTGTTATCTTAAATGACTAATATCCTGAATAATTCATATTGGTACAATTAAAAAGAACAAGTCATTAATTTTATTCACATTTTTGGGGATAACATCACTCGAGGTGTTTAAAAAGAATCAATTTTCTATGAATTATATACTGTGCATTTAGTGATTGGCAAGCTAGATGGTTGTCTTCTCCCCTCGCACCTTTTGGCAATCTTGGGTGAGAAAAAACATCTTGAGCTTCACCTTTCTTTTCAAGCATACCTTTTCAAAGGGCCTACCTATTGAGATACATCTCGGTTCAGAGGACTCATAGGTGACCCAAGTGATACTTTCATTTTGGAGCACTATATAAATCTTTTGTGGGTGTGAGGAAATTTCATCACCGACTAGGTGTTGCTGGCCTATGTCAACATATTCTTCGTTAGTATCCTCGTGATGCGTAAAAACTCGCAAGGGATGGAAGGTTCTTAATTGAAAAAAATGCCACATGTATAGGGGCTCAAAAATAATATCCCTAGAACATTACTAAGAGACAAATTATTTTAGAAGCCACCCTAATATCCAAGAACATTCTTTGAAAGTGGTGCATCATAATTTACTTCTGAGAAGTTGCTTGCCATATTCGACTACAGGCCCACGCCATAAGTTGTATGTAAAATCATCTCTTTGGAGCATGAGGCAGGCCTACCTAAGAGAATGGCTTCTATCCACTAGGGTTGTAATTGATTGTTTATGTTAAACTTGCCAAATACATCCAAAATAATTTGACATCAAAATCTTTGCTTGATCTAAAACGAACACATCCAAACAAACACTGAAGGAGATGTTGAATCATAAACCCTTTGACCTAGTGTACACTTTTGAAAGAATCCCTATGTTTGCACTCCTTGAAAGGATTTTTCCTTAAATGTTTTTGAATATTCCAACTTTTATTTCAGGTTGCATTGATCAAAGTAAAAATTTGGGAACTATGGCTTGGGTGATGTGATTTCACAACTTAAGCTATAGACATGAAGGTCACATAAGTCCATGCTTGTTGATTCAATCCAAGTGTTGTTTTATCACTTTCCATGCTCCAAACACAAATAAGTTGAGAGAAGAACCAAATTTAAACTTGTAAAAATCCAAGAAGAGATTATTCAAAACTAGAAACAAAACACATAGAAACTAGATTGGCACAAATTTTAGTGCAATTTTATCACAGTTTTTAAGCAATTACCAAAATTTCATTGCATTTGCATAAAATTTCAATGCAGTTGCACAAAATTTTAGTGCAATTTCCACCATTTATGAGCAATAGCTAAAATTTCATTGCATTTTCTCTTTGTCCCAAAAAATCTACTAATGAAAATTAGTTGCATTTGACAAAAAATGAGCACTTACTATGGGAACCACACACTTGCTTATATTCCCTAACATTTTCTTCTAAGAAACTAGCGCACTTGCTACTAAGATCCTTGCATTTTCCAAAAGATGCTTGCTTTTCCCTAAGAAAACATTGCATTTGAAAGAAACACACAAATAGTTGCACTTACCATTCCATCTCATGCTTTCTTTTCTGAAACGCAAGCACTTGACAGTTTTTTAGCCACACTTGATAAATTTGGCCACTTTTGCTCACAGTCTTGTGCATTTTGCTTAGAAACTAGCACGATTGCTTTATCTTGCTAAAACTTGGAGAAAACAAGCCAAAGTTGTTTATAGGATCATTGTTTGAATAAAACAATTGGAAGACCAAATAAGTCACATAGTCCCTCATCCATTATTTTTATCCTACTTATTAGAAACCAACATCAAGAAAACCATTGAGATCATTCCTTCACACAGACGTCTATGATATGAACAGTTACTTGGAACTCGCAGATAATTCAAGTAAGCTTTCTTGCAACATATTCTATAGACAAGGAAGTGAAATATCGACCCTAGTTCTTCAACATTTTGATTCCAAAAATTAGCACCATTCCAAAATAACACTCAAACCTTAGGGTCTTAAGCTTCATAGCAACCATCTCAAAACACCATTGCACTTTATGACCATCTAGCGATTGACTGCTCCAATTCAGCAATCGGACCTTGTAGCACTAATCCTTCAACCTAGTCTCACATACATTGAATGTGAACAAACTGACATCATAAATAGCTTGAGAACATTCATATTTGAGAAGAACGAAACACCCCACCAATTTATCACCGCATCAATCATCTTAGATGAAGAGGAAGAGTAATCAAACATACTAGCCAAAAGACCCATGTTACCACCACCTACGTGGCAATAGACATACATCTCTCATGATTTTTGGCAAGAAAAATATCCTTATGACCAGAAAAAGAAAGATACCTAAGTGGAAATACATACTCTTCCTTCCAAAGAATTGCCCTACAAAAAAGATTGCCAAAGGGTTCATCTAGAGAATATATATCACTCGCTAGAATAGACTAGAATTTTTCTATCTACGCTTTGCACCATTAGGCCAAATCTTCTCTAGAGACTAGGAGTTACAAAAACAGTCACAAAAAGCTTGGCAGTTGTTTATGACAACTACAAGATCACAACATAGGAAGAAAATGGAAGCAAGCAAGAACAACACTAGCATCCCACCAAAAAATACCATGAAAGATGAAAGTATCCCATGGGGCTAAAGGCCAAGTGACCTTGAAACACCCCAAAAGAGACATATGTATAGAGACACCTTCAATGACGAAGAACTAAACCACAAACAAAAGGAGGTGATAGAACAAAACAACCAATACCCAAATAGAGTAGTTGTAGAGGAAGTGGATACATAGGAGGAAATAAACAATGATGAACTATTCAAACATTCCAATAACCCCAAGGTTCTCAAACTAATAGGTAAATTATTGAGAAAAGACCCAAACTCATATTTCTTCAAGTTAGCACAAAGTGTCACTAAATTACCAGTGGAATTCAATGTAGAGGCTCTAAAAGATACCAATCTTATTCCCTTAATTGATAAATCAGTTTTGAGACAAATAATTGAACCCCTAGAGATACCAAACATGCCACCCATGTTCTCACAAAATAGTGGTCAACCCAAAGAGAACCCCTTGTTCTAGAAAAAACCAACTAAAATTAAACAAGCAACAACGACACAATTGTATCAAGGAGGGCCATCCCAGTATGAAATACAAAACAAAAATCCACCTCCCAGACAACATGTACCTCAAAACACTTTGAGTGTTAGCTTTTCCCAAAACAATTAGTACCATCAACAAGGTGGACCACAAGGCCCCCTTCCAAATTAGTACTAGCAACAAGGTGAGCCACAAGGTCCCCTTCCAAATCAGTGCCATGAACTAGGTGGACCATAGGTTCCCCTTCCAAATTAGTACTAGCAACAAGGTGGGCCACAAGGTCCCCTTCCAAACCAGCAATACCAACAACAAGGTGTTCCACAAAGCACCCTTCTTCAATCATACCATCAAAAAGGTGTCCCACCAATGCATCATCAAGGGAACCTTCTGTATAGTCCTACCAAAAAAGGTGTGCCACAAAGAACCCTTCTTCAATCATCCCATCAACAAGGTGTCCCATAAATTCATCAACAAGGTAACCTTCAGTTTAGTCCTTCCCAGTAGCAAGGTATGCCTTGAGGCACCCTTCTTCATTCATCCCATCAACAAGGTAACCCACAAATGCATCATCAGGGGAACCTTCAGTATAGTTCTACCCAACAAGGTGTGCCCTAGGGAACCCTTCTTTAGTCATCCCATCAACAAGGTAACCCACCAACACATCATCAGAGGAACCTTCAATATAGTCCTACCCAACAAGGTGTGTCTCAGGGAACCCTTCTTTAGTCATCCCATTAACAAGGTAACTGACTAATGCACCATCAGGGAAGCCTTTAGTATAGTCTATCCCAAAAACAAGGAGCTAACCCTCCTTACTCCCAATATGGTTACCAAGGTCATGTACCTTCACAATACCTGATATATGACCAAAACATGGTAGGGAAACAAGGCTATTTCATGCCAGGATTGCAAACAAACATACCAAAAATAGATATGGAACAAAAATTATACGTCATCACCCAAAAAATAGCATACATGTGGGTAGGAAAAAAAAATAATACCTACACTCTCCAAGAAATTTTTCTGTTCCCATTCGATCGTTTTATCACTACATTACCTTTTCCAAAGAATTTTGAAATACCCAAGTTTGACAACAAATACAAAGGAAGAGGAGATCTAGTAGAGAATTTACGAGACTTCTTTGTATCATATATGGGGGTACGAAAAATGACACACATCTCATGAGGCTCTTTCCATGTAGCCTTATAGGTCATGCTATGGAGTGGTTCACCTACCTACAACCCAAAATTAGAACTTTTGATGAACTATCTAGAAAATTCATAAGCCACTTCTCATTTAACATACAGAAAGATGTCACCATCACAAGTCTATCCACAATCAAATAGAATCAAGGAGAATCCTTTACCTCCTACTGACAGATTTGGAGACACAAAGCGAGTCGATGTAAATGGCCCATTCTAGACAAAGATTTTGTGGATATTTTCATCACGAATGTACTACTTGAAATAAACTACCAACTCACTATGTTATGTCATGTATACTTTAAGGAAACAAAAAAAAAGGGATTACATATTGAGAGAGCCCTCATTGCAAGATTATCCCTTAAATCAAACAACTCAAAAGACAATCCCTCTAGCTCAAATGAGAAACCTAAAGTCTGGGCCAAAAACAAGAATATCACAAACAATGGAGTGGTAGATGCTGGAGATTTATGGAATGCAGAGAACACACCTCAAAAACAACCGCAAGTGGCACAAACAAGTTATGGTCCTAAAAAAACACAAAGCAGCCAAATTATCTATCCTAAGAACAATCGGATTGTAAACCAATAGAAAAATTAGGGAGGGCAATAAAGGCAATATAATCAATCCAGAAGGTAATTCATAGTACCAGGTGAGTCACTTAAAATAGTCATGTGCAAACTATTACAACAAAACCTCATCAAAATGAATGATCACCTAAACTATGAGGAACCTAGCTTCAAGACATCGTGGTATAATGAAAAATACTTATGTGAATTCCATAAGATCAAAGGACACACAACCAAAAATTGCATGCACCTCAAACACATCATCCAAGACTTGATAGACAAAGGGGAAGTAGACATTAAGAATCGTCCCAAAAATAAGGAACTTCAAATATACTCAAACTTGATCCCAAACGACGCTAAAAGGAATGCTAAAGGAAAGGAACAAAAGTACCACAGTGCTAATTACATGTACGGTGACATGATTTTAGGAATCCTCTCACAAGTTGATGAAAATGGGGAAAATATAGTGAAAATACAAGGAGGAGACAACAACTGTAATGTAACCACCCATCAAGGAAGAGTTACAATACAAGGAGCCCCTCCCAAACCCACAATCAAGTCACCAAGTGACTACAACATTGTGGAATAGTTGAATAAAACACCTACACTAATCTCAATCCTAGAGTTGCTAAAACTATCACTTGCACATAGGGAAATACTGGAAAAGGCATTAGAAACATCAATCTCTAATGACCCCAATCCTAGTCAGTTCCAAGCCATGGTTGGCAATATCATAACAAGTAATCATTTAATCTTTTTTGAGAAAGATCTACCACAAAGAACATTCCATAATCAAGCCATCTACATAGAGGTTGGTGTTCATAAAACCATGGTCAAATGAGTATCGATAGATAATGGTGCAAGTTTAATCATCTGTACCTTAAAATTTGTCAAAAATTGGGGTATTTTGAAGATGTGATTGAAAAAGGAAAAATTATCACCATAAGGGCCTACAATGACCTTGAAATAAATTATGAAGGAACAATTAGGCTGCTAGTGCATATAGGACTGACCATCACATAAACTACTTGTCAAGTACTGGACCTTGAGTTGCCATACAACCTCCTTTTGAGATGCCCTTGGATCCATGAATTACAAGAAATCCCTTTCACTTTTCATTAGTGCCTAAATTTTCCTCATGAAGGAAAAGAAGTAACACTATATGCCGATCCTAAGCCTTTTCAATTTTGTACAAATTTGGAGGATAAGTACAATAAAATTCAATGTGTTCCTAGCAATGACATAGCCTTCCACTTATTTTCTTATGTCGAACCTTCCATGCTTCCATAAACCTCAACCAAGAACACATCAAGTGAGAAACCGAAAATGGAAGCCAAGATTCAAGTACTTGACAAGAATAATGGGAATTACCATTTTAACCAAGCATTCTACATCGGCATGCTTCCACCAACACCCAGAGTCTATGGAGTTCCAAAAGAGATCAAGATAATGTAAATTATAGCCAAGCCCATGATCTTCACTAGGTAGGGAGATATGAAAAATGAAGAAATATTTGAGGACTTCTCATCCATGATCTACAAGGAGGACCGAGAAGAACCAAAAATTCCACAACCCATTTCAATTGATCCTAACACTAGAGGTTATCAATTAGTTAAACAGATGGGATACAATGAAATAGGTGGACTTGGCCTACAGAAACAAGGTCAATCAGAGCCTATCATAGTGGAAAAAAGGAAGAAAAATATGGGGCTAGGTTATAAGCCAAAATACATGGTTATTCCAAAACCTGGATGAACCTCTTGGAAGAAATGAGAAACTTCTACTAGCATTAAGGCACTAGATATCTATCATATCATAGACAACGAGTTACCTATCAAAGACTTATTCAACAACTTTAGCACTGATAGGTTCCCTCTCTAGTATATAGAAACCATTCCCAACATCTATTACCATTTTGAAACAAACTCTAATGAATAAGAATGGGATTCTCCTTCCTTCATCACCAAATATGATTCCCCCGCTTCTAGTAATGACAACCTAGATACCCAATGGGAAAAAGACACTAGATCCATACTAACCTTTTCACCCACTTTCATAAGCTTTGTAGACCAAGATGATAGCCTCCCACTCTATTACCCACAACTCATAGATTGGGATCAAGAATGACATACACTTGTTCTAGACCAATTCTAGAACAATGAGGCAATCATAGAGTTCATGGGACTTCAAACAGATGTACCAACATGAGATCACAAAGAAAGGTTCATCATGGAATTCGAATAGGAGGCATACTTTGGTGGAGAGGTTGAACCTTCCAGTCAAAAAAATGAAAGAAAAAACATAATAATAAACACAAGTCCCCCTAGAAAAAACCACATTGTGGCTCTATTGGATCCATAAAAGAAGATAAAGGACGCATCTGAAGGTGAAAACCTCCAAGAGGCACCTAAGGATGGAGGGTTCAATCTCCCCATATTTGAGTGCTAAGAAAGATCAACACTCTCGGTAGAAGAAGCAGAGGCCATAAATGTCGACACAGTAGAAAATCCAAAAGTCACCACATGACATCACTTGATCCTGAAGAGAAAGCAAGATTAGTAACATTCATCAATAAAACAAAGGTAAATTTTTCTTGGACCTATATTGATATGCCTAGACTAGATCCAACATTAGTGGTACACCATCTAGTTGTAGTCTCTAGAGAAAAGCCTATTAAGCAAAAAATCAAAAAAATGAATCTTCAGATAGCATTATTGGTAAAGGTAGAGCTAAACAAACTAATAGATGTGGGTTTTATCAGACCCATCGACTATCCACAATGGATATCAAATCTAGTACTAGTGTCCAAACCTACTAGGGGCATAAGAATCCATAAAGACTTCAGAGACCTGAACAAGGCTTGTCCAAAGGATGACTTTCCATTACCAAGTATCGATATGATTATGGATCTAACAATAGGAAATGAGATTCTATCCTTAATGGATGGTTTCTCCTTATACAACCAGATAAAGATATCTCCAGATGACCAACACAAAACAACATTTAATTGTGCTTGGGGGACATTTTTCTAGAATGTAATGCCCTTTGGTCTAAAGAATGCAAGAATGACATATCAAAGAGAAATGATGAGCATATTCCATGATATGCTTCACAGAATCATGGAGGAATATGTGGATGACATTTTAGCAAAGTCATTCAAAAGGTCAATTCACTTAAAAAACCTAGAAAAGGTGTTTGATCAGCTTGAACAGTACAATCTAAAACTCAACCATAAGAAATGTGTGTTTAGAGTAACATCCAAATTTTTTTAGGGTACAGAGCGTCAATAAGAGGGATCAAAGTGGATCCTACAAAGGTAAAATATATTCTAGAGATGCCTCCACCAAAGATACTAAAATAGTTAAGAATCCTACAAGGGATGTTGCAATCCATTAGGTGATTTATCACATAATTGATGGGAAAATTCCACCCCTTCACTCATCTCCTACACAAGGATATCACATTTAGGTTGGATGGGAGATGTGACCAAGCATTTCAACAAGTCAAGGAGTACCTACTTACTCCTCTTGTACTCATGCCACCTATTCCAAAAAGGATATGATACTTTATGTGTCTACCACAAAAGCAGCCTTGGGAGTTCTCCTGGCCCAACTAGATGATAACAACAAAGGGCATACTACTATATTAGCAAAAAACTGGTGGGATATGAACTAAACAACTCACCCATAGAAAGAGTGTGTCTCTCAATAGTGTTTTCAACACAAAAGATGAGACATTACATCTTAAATAGAAAGGTGAAGCTAATTTCAAAAGTAGACCCACCCAAATACTTACTAGGAAAGGCAGCCCTAATAGGTCAAATAGCCAAATGGTTGATGATCCTAAGTGAATTTGATATAGAATATGTGGATAGGAGATCTATCAAGGGAAAATTATAATGAACTTTCCATATGAGAGTATCTTGATGAAAAAATAGATAGGCCAATGGACTCTATACTTTGATGGGTCCCATACTCAACATGGCTCTGGAGTAGATATTCTATTTATCACACCATAGGGAGATAGTATACCCAAGGCCTATAGGATTGCTTTCCCATGCATAAACAACATCTCAGAATATGAAGCTCTTATCATAGGGCTAAAGATGGCTATTGAATGGAGAATAAAAGAGCTACATGTCTTTAGAGACTCTCAGCTAGTAATCAGACAGGTGAGCAATGAGTACTAAACAAAAGATGACAAATTTCTACCATATAAAAGGATGATGGACAACTTCAAGGAATAATTCATCAAAATAACCTTTGAGAAAGTTCCTTAGATCAACAACAAAGCTAACCATGCAATGGCAACAATAGGCTCACTTCTTCATATTCCATAGAATGTGCCTAAGTATGAGTTCCTCGTCAAACAATTACTCATACCTATGTCTGACATCTCAGAATCATAACTAATATGTGTTGTTGTTGATCCTAACTCCCCATGGTACCAAGATAATTTTGACTACATCCAACATGGTATCATACCACTTGACCTAACAACCACTCAAAAGAAAACCTTCACTCGTAGAACTTCTAGTTTTACCATCCTAGGAGATACCCTATACCATAGTAGTCTAGATGGTATGTTACTCTGGTACCTTAATGCAGAAGAATAAAAAACAACCTTAGAAGAGGTCCACTAAGGTATTTGTGGATCCCACTCTAGTGGACTTAACCTAGTCCAAAAATTGCTTAGAATGGGGTACTACTAGCCCTCCATGGAGTAGGAATGCATACAATATTCTAATAAGTGTCAACAATGTCAAAAATTTCAACAACATAGTGATTTGGTTCATGCACCAACACAAGAATTGAGACCCATAACCACAACATGGCCTTTCTTGCAATGGGTTTAGACATAGTAGGCAAGATATCACCCACTTCATCCAACGAGCACAAATTCATTATCACAACAACAAAGTACTTCACTAAATGGATAGAGTTAATTCCCTTGACCTATATCATCGACAAAAAAATATCAAAATTCATTTTGAATTACCTCAACTACAGGTATGGAATTCCCTAAACGATAATAATAGATAATGGAACCCCATTCAAAAATCAAGACGTCCAAGAGCTCTGTTCCCAATTTTCTATCCAACATAGATTTTCCACACCCTATTACCCCCAGGGAAATAGTCAGGCTAAGGAATTTAATAAAATAATCCTAAAAATACTAAAAAGGACAGTCAATGATGCTAATCATGATTGGCATTTGTAGCTAAACCTAGACTTATGGGCCTATCAAACCAGCATTTGTACACCTACTGGTGCCACACCATTTACCTTGATCTATGGATCATAGGTTGTCTTGCTTATCAAAGTTAGAATCCCCTCATTATGAGTATCACTAAAAGGCATGGACAACAATGAAGAATACAGGGTATCTAGGCTAAATGAATTAGAGCTCCTAGATGAAAGACGTTTGAGCATGTTAACCATCTACAGGTTTCTAAAAATCGGATCAAATGAAGCTATGACAAGAAAATCAAACATAAGAACTTGCAAATTGGTGACTTTCTCCTCAATAAGAATCATAAAATACAATTGAATCATGATGGCAAAGGAAAATTTGAACCCAAGTGGTTAGGCTTGTTCGTCATCACAACAAGCTATGGCTATGGGGCCTATCAGTTGGCTACTCCTAAAGGAGAACCTTTAGCTGAGTTGTTGAATAGAAGCCACCTCAAAAATTTCTACACATGAATCACGTCAGAACATCCCAGGAAAAAGGGTAAAAATCCAAAAAAATAGAAAAAAGGATTTAAAAAATACCAAAAAAATCAAAAAGCAAGAAAAAATAGTACAGAGAAATAAAGTGTTCTTTGAGTGAAAACCACTTTGTGGTTCTCCTAGAACAAGTAATATAGTGAAAACTTGGAAAAAAGGCGCTATGTTCGAATAAAACTTGAATCATTATCTATCAACACTATCCACAACATCCACCCATCCATTTCATAAAACATGTATCCAACCATGGCTTGTTACTAATTGAGGAAATTTGTCTTGTCTCCAAATAGGGCAACTTCCTGAAGCTAGTCATGTATAAGATGTTGTAGCGTTCTATCATGATCATAAAAAGAACAAAATCAAAAACACCAGAAAAACAACAAAATCAAAAACATCAGAAAAACAAAAAAAATAAAAAAATGCAAAAACATAAAAAAAAAATAACATCATTGGGTTATTCCTTCACTCAAATAGTCTAAGATATCAACATTTTCTTGAACCTCATAGCTAGTTCAAGTATATTTCCCACAACATATCCTCTAGACACAAAAGTGGAATATGAATTGAGATTATCAATGTTGTTTATCCAAAAACAATTTATTCTTTTTGATTCAAACGGTTGAACTACATGGTCTTCATGTGTACAATGTAGGAAAGGCTTATTAGCCCCCGAGACCCTAGGTCAATCCCCTTAGGTTTCTATCATTCTTTATTTTTAACTTAGTCAAAAATCAATAAAATTCAAAAACATATACAACATACAAAATCCAAAAAAAAAAGCACAAAATAGAAAAGGCCAAAAACACTCAAACCAAGTGAACTACGAGCCTCTGCATGTACAAAGTAGAAAAGACTTATATTTGATGAGCCCTAGAGGCCCTAGGTTAGTCCCCTAAAAACAACAAAAATAGCATCATAAAAAACTTAGAAAAATATAAAAGAAGACCCATCCCATCATTAAAATCCGCAATAAAACATCACCTATAATAAACAAATCATCATCCTTAAACTTTGACAAAAAAAAACAAACAAACAAAGCAAACACCAAAAAGCTAGAACCTTCGAGCAAACAATCAACTACCTATTATTTTGACAATTCACCAACAACATCCTAAGATTGCCTTAACAGATCGATGCCTACAATAGACATGACCAAAAATGGATAATAGTCCTGAAACCTCAAATAAATATGGCAAGTGATACTGCAACTTTGTTTTTTATCTTTTTGTAGTCTTATTTTTATGATTTGACTCATTCCTAGATTCCCTCAAGGATATCCATAAGGATTTAGAGAAGATGAAATCGGGGAAATCGAGCATCATTTCAATTTCTTGTTTGTAAGATATTTTTCTAATAATATCATGGTGAATACTTGCTTTATTGAGTATATGAAAGTTGTGTTACAACAATTTATGAAGTTGTTGCATGTTATGTGTTTTATACCTCTCCATGTGACTGGTCTGAAAAGTTTTTAGCACAACCCGAATATATAATTTAAACAAAGTTTTCATATTTCTGGTATGAGCAAAAATACTCTTTGTTTGTAAAGTCAAATTCCACGCAATAGATACAAAGTCAGCTTGGTCATTAATACCTTGGTGCATCGTATTTTTTTGCTACATCAAACATTATTGTTCAAACTACGAAGTCTCTAAAGCAAAGAAAAATAAACTCATTAACTACTAATGACATCATATTTTTATCCATCATCTATATTTCTTCTAATTAACATCATATCTCTATCCATCATTGATATTTCTTCTAATTAACACCCACCCTACATATAAATATTATTTGTACCATCCTGCATCCACAATATTGTCAATACACATCATGATGATAATAAACCAATAAAACATCATGTATCATGTATGGGTCCATTCACAATATATCAACACCACATAAAAAAACACCATATGAAACAAAGGATGATTCATCGATCCACATCATATGCATACATCAAAAAAGTACAAAAACATATATAAACATACATCATCATATATCATCATCACGTAAGCATAAAATGAGGCTGAATCAATAAAGGTATATCTCATATATATCATCATCAAAAGAGTGAATGTCATAATTACATCATCCTTAGTGAACCAAACATGAACGGGTAATACAAAATCATAACATATATATGAGGTCTCGACTAGACCAATGAATATATAGATAAAACACATGTTTACAATATGCCTTTAAACAATGAACAATGTAAAGATCAAGTACAAAAAGTAAGACCTTGACAGGAAGGATAAAACCCTATGGACCACTAAAAGGATCTGGCTATCTCATAGACTGGTCACCTACCCCTACACCACCACCACCATCGTCATCACTCACAACACTAGGCTCTTTGAATCATGGACGATGATCAGTCTTAGGAATAGTAGCATCATATAAGGTCTAGTAATAAGTGTACATTTGTAGAAACCGATCTCACTCAACTCACATACTATCACAATTTTCCTTGAGAGTAACTCTCTTTTCCATAAGCAACTGTACTTGAGACTTTGTTGCATGTCATTGACCACTCTCACTATCTTGCTCAACCCTCAAGATGTTTGCTTGAACCTCTATAGCCTATCACCGTACTAGCTAGTGGAGGAGGACCTACAACCTCTTTATGACCCTGCACTTGAGGCATAAACTCATTCTAACCACCCTATGCCCCATCACGTCGGGCCCTCTCCAACTTATTTATAAGAACCTCAATGCATTATTTCTCCCCACAATGACCTATAATACCTTCTCTACCCAAAGCACGATCACCCCTAGGATCAATGAACCTCAATGGCCTAAGTCGTTCCCACCACTCATCATAATCAAGAGTAGTACCTAGATTTGCTAAACCAACCAGCCAACCCCAACCAACTAGGGAAAGTTCTCTTTACTCAACAACACCAATATGTATATCTACCTTGATACCCCATACACGGACCTCTTGAGTGGTTTGATCAAACCAAGCCTCATAAGCATCAGGAACTCGCCCCTATCTCTCTTCAACCTGACAACATACTCAGTTAGGTAAGTAACACTCTATCACAGAATAAGCATAGTTGAACAACCATCAGGTCTGTCAACAATAAATAAGGTGATATGAATCCTCTAGCTAAGTCTCACAACCCATATAAGGTCTCCACACAAAACCTGACATCTTATCAAAAACATGACGCCAATAAGGAAGATCCTAGAGAAAGGTGTAGTGCATGAAATCACTATAATGATATGAGTGTAGATCATCAAGATAAAAATCTTGTATCCCATCTAATCAAGCAATTGCAATTTGCTCGCATGCCCAAACATACAAAAGAAAAAAACCTACAGAAATAGATTTCCCACCCTGATACACAACCTCATGCATATCTCTATAAAGATTAGCAAGGAGACAACACCCCAAGCATACCTCATCCCATGCTCAAGCATACTCTCAATACATACACCCCAACCCACAAGAAACTATGAACCTCTCCTATCAAGAACAACTAGTCCTAAAATTAGACCACATAGGACAAGCGAAATAAGATTTGCACTACCAGAAAACTTAGACAAATCAATCTCTAATTGATGTACCTTTAAGTTTCTAACACCTAGCAGAAGCTGCAAGGTGCGAGTACTATGTCAAACATGATATGTAACAAGATCGCCATGAATAGGAAGGCAGAGTATCCTCCACACATCCTCAATGGTAATAGTCACCTCTCTTGTAGTCAAATGAAACGAGGACGTCTCATAATGCCACCACTTTGTTGGTGTTTTTTCCAGTAAACCTTAGGAAAACTCTAGAAGGTGGCCAACCTTCATCACCAAGAATCCTATAGATGAATGGCCAACTCGACGGGTAAAGGTTTTTGAGCCTTTAACGCCTACACTTTAGGCTCTATCGGACCAGGGAGGGTATTTCCCAATTGAGTTCATAAGAATTTTGTTACAATGGTGAACGCTTCTACACAGATAAGTTCCTTTCTCATGCAAATAAATGTCATTCAATAAAATTATGGCTGATATTTACATAAATAATCATCCATTTTGCTAGGAATAGAGGATTACTTCAGGCTTATACCTAAGAAATGATAGATTTTGTTTTAATGTTGCCATCATTATGAGTCCATGACTAGGTACTTCGGTTACCTCATTAGATTACATGAATTTACATTAAACATACCAGTGTCTCATTCAATTGGGAACACAGTTGAATATATGATAGTTAGTAATGCATAAATCAGCTAACCATGAAATTAGTGGCTCATCCTCATAATTCCTTACACTATGAAAACTCACAGTTCTTAAAACATGACTTCTTATCAAAATCTTGAGCAATTGCTTACAAACCTACAATTCCCTTCAAGTATTTTAATTAACCCCTTGGGCCAAGACAAGAACAAAATCATACATTCAAGTAACCATTGAAATACAAATGAAAAGACACTTGGTTTTCCATTTATAATATGTAATAGTTTCTTATAGGAGAGCTCATGCTTAAGTTTTACAGATTTTCTTTGGTGGCAAAAAATTCATACAAAACTATTTAAGAACATCATATAAAAAACTTGGACCCAAGACAATATTCTAGCTTGTCCAACATACATTCTGTATTGCTTCAATATTTTGTATTCTACCTCAGTCATTTTTGGACCCAAAATCCGACCCTCTATAATGAGCCTTGAAATCCCTTTTATAGTCCAAGGGAGAAACAATCAAAGGGCTCATTACAGTTACATTTTTGATAATTTTGAAGTAATTTCACCTTGTGGGGTTTCATTCCTGAACCATTATATTTTCATTTTCACACCACGGGAAAGAAAAATGAAAAAAGGAAAAAGAGGCACCAAACCATTAGTCAAAGATGCCATGCAAGCCTTCCAAAAGGAACCACCATCAAAATCTACACATCACCAAAAAATAGGAGAAGTCACCATCAACACCAACAGCCAAAAACTTTGCACCAACCATGTAGGAACACACATCACCACACCCAAGAACCAAGTACCACTAGGAAAGGCACACAGATGACACCTAGCCTTGCCAGCCACTGAATGAACACCCTCATCGGTCCTCCTCATAGAGAGTGGAGTTGCAACCACCACCTCGTCATTTGAGTCAGTATACAACACCAGAGAAATGGGGAAATGGCCAACACCAATGCCAAATCCTTCATTCTCCTCTGAAGAGCTATCACTAATTATGACCAAGGAGTTGGGCTTCTCTAAACAAACCCTAAGTTCTGTATCCATTCTTGTTAATTCTTTCACAAACACCTCAGACCCTTTCCCTTTAAACTTGACCAATTATTTTGAATAGGTCCTTGCTCAGAGATTGTAGGTGCTTGTGAAAATATTTTTTGTGGCTGTTTTGCGAGCAGTCCTCTTAGCTCTTGGGACGGTTGGGATTTCTGCCATAGTAAGTTTCACCTTTGGCTCATGGGCCAATTACTCCTACAAGCTCAACCGTCGTGACCTACGTATTGGCGTTGAAGAAGAACTTGGACATCTCATCTTATATACAACACAAACCCAATGCTAGATATGTGAGAAAAATACTAGCTACAACCCCCATGATATTCCTATTGGTAGAGAATGTGAGCTACACCAGCACCAAATACAAAACAGGCTGCCAAAACATAGCAAGAACAACATATGCATTAGTATGCTGGTGCACTACCTTGGTAAGAATTTCACTAGACAATAAAATTTATTAACACAACACCCGTGATAAATTTCCAAAGGCACTGAATGAAGTAGATGAGTAAACAATATGTAGGAAAATCCTCATTAAATAGAGGAATTCAAGGCATGTTGCAATTAATATCCATCTTGGTTTGCTTGCATGACTGAAAAAATAAATCACTTGCATGCCGCATCTCAGCCATCGATCATTGTGGATTAAAACTCGATCAACGAGGATCATTAAGTATCACCACTTGCTTTATTAGCCATACTTAGAAACAACGAAGAGATGATTTAAAACTTCCATGTACTTGACAACATCCTAAATCCACCATCTTTGACATACACGTCATCGATCTTGACAGTCGTGGGTGAATTTGAGCCACAAAACACAACACATCGCCCATCACTAGCTCATCCTTCCCACAAGAGTCTCATCAAGCGGTAGCACCAAGGCCAGTGATGATACATCAGTTTTTGATATAAGTTGTGGAAGGATATGAACCCTAAATAGTTGCTCGCACCATTCATCGCGCGTCGAAAACCATCCAAGCAATCCTAACCCGCGACAGAACAAAAAATGAAAGGGTTTAAATCAAGGTTGAGATTACATGAAACAAGGGCGGGGTTTAACTCAAATGCAAGGTTTTAGAGAAAGAGTGAGTTTTTTAGATGCAAGAGTTTATAGCAAGTGTGAGGTTCTTAAGCAAGGGTGAAGAAATAGTCAAGCAACTACCAAATGCAAAGTTTTAAAGAAAAAGTGAGGTTTTAGGGAAAGTGAATGAAGCAGAAGAGGGGTTTTAAGTCAAGTGCAAGGTTCTATGGCAAGTGTGAGGGTTTTAAGGTCAAGTGTGAGGTCCTAACCTAGAAAATGCAAGAAAAATGATGCAGATGCTCAGATATCACCATAACTTTTCTATTGACTCAAGAAACTATGTACACATAATACAAGAAGATAACGAAATGAAAAAACAAAGTGACAAGGTACACACTGGGGCACCGATGCTCGAGGGTTGTCCAAACTCCCGAACAAGGTCTAAACAATGTGGGGATCCCTAAGTTATTAGCATTGCTCCTTGATAATTGACAAAAGAGGAAATCTAGAGACAAGAATAGAAAAAGGATCAAAGCACAAATGAGCTAGCTATAAGACTAATGGCCTATATTAAACCTCAAGAAAACCCTAATTTCACCTAAGAAACCCTAATATTACTTAGGGAACCTTCCTATTTTAAAATTACAAGCTCTCAAAAACATCAAAATGAGAAACGAAGGACCTATGGACCTAATTATTCATCCTAAACACATTAGAACTGAAATAGAATAGGGTTATGAGCTTGACCTCAAACACAAAATTTTTGGCCAAACTCTCGAGGGGGCAGCACAAATTTCTCCCATCATTCCACTAAACACCGAGGCATAGTGGGGCATAAATTTTAAAAAAAACTTGATCTTAAAAAATAGAATTTTTGAAACAAAGCAACCAGTACTTTGTATCAAAGAGGGGAAAAATGTAGACATGTAAAATTGACCTAATACCTATCACACACCCTAATCAATATCACACAACATCAAACAACATCTGGCAACATCTCGAAATCATCCTGCAACATCCCACAACATCTCATAATCATCCCATAACATCTCAGAATCATCCCACAACATCTTAGAATCATCCTACAACATCTTAGAAGCATCCTGCAATGTCTCAGAATCATCCCGCAACATCTCAAAATCATCCTGAAACATCTCCTAATCATCCTGCAACATCTTGGAATCATCCCATAATGTCTTGAAACATCTCATAATCATCCTAAAACATCCCACAATGTCCCAAAACATCTCAAAAACATCACACAACATCAATCAACAACCAAAACCCTAAATTCCTCTATTAATTGAAGAATACAACATTATTTAATTAATTCACGTTTTCATCATTTCTGATGAATTAAATAAATTTCATTTATTTAATAAAGTCCTAAAAACCTTAATTCTGCTATTAATTAAACAAAACAAAATTATTTAATTAATTCATGTTTCTATCATTTTGACCAATTAAATAAATTATTTATTTAATGAAGTCCCAATCGCACTTTATTTCATCCCGATTGATTAAATAACACCAATTATTTAGTTACATCGCTAAATCACCTTATTCCTCTAAGTTAATGAATTATTTAATTATGACACTTTCCCTCCAAAATTTGAATAAATAAATCAAACTATGCAAATCAATTATCAAAAATTAAATCAAACTAATGCAACTTTTTTTGTAAAAGTCAAACTTGATTTGCACGTTCAACTCCAAAGAGGAATTAATTAATTAATTAAATAAATTCATATTTCTCACCCACTTTCTGATTGAGCAAATTACAATTGCTGACTAATCAATCTAATTCACTAACTAAGCCATCAATTTTCTAACTAAGCCATCTAATTCCCGACTAATCAATCTAATCTTTGACTAGCCAATCTATTCCTCAATCACACAAATTGTGCAATCTACTTTGCACAATCTTCTCATGTCTAAATCCTCTCAACACATTTTGACCATTGATCTACATATTCTCCAACACGATCTTTATCATCCATTTCAAATCTTATTTTCTATATAAAAAACATATTTCCTGACATAAAATGATAGGAGAATCAACATACCTTATGCAATTAAGTATTTTCAAGATCACAATTGATAGAGATTCATAATTCCTTTGATCAACCAACATCAACATCTTTCCTCAAGCTTTGCACACAAACTATGGAGGCTTTGTGATGATAAGAAAAATCCAACATCAGGCGAATACAGTCTAATACGGGATGGTAATGTTATCACTAAGGTTTTCACCCTTACTGAGTTGTAAGAAATTAGTCACCTAGTGAAACATGGGAACACTCCTAGGTTGTGGGTCACCTAAATTTGGAGTGGACCTCCGAAAAAGGTCAGCTTCCTAGCTGATAATCACCTAATTACCCTATTATTCTATTGTTGGCAAGGAAAAGGGAAAAGAGAATGCATAAATTGAAAGACTAATAATGAAACTAAAGGTGATACACCAAATAATACTAGGACCATGAAGTTCAAATTATAGAAACTTGTTCAAAATGGCTAAGTTAAGCTTGCACAACCTACTTTTTTGTATCTTTGCATGAGTACTTTATAAAAAGGCCTTAATGCTAAACTTATAGGAGGAAGAAGTCTTCACAGCTAAAATAAAATTGCATTCCTGACACAGATTATTACCTACAACAAATACAACTTTCTACAAAAGGTGCTTAGCATGAGAAAAAATTACCAGGAAAACAAAAGAAACTTCAAAAGTAATTTGATCAATCAATTAAATGCACACAATGAAACAAAAGAGTAGGCAAGAAAAATAATTAAATCACTGATATCCAAGGTTGTCACTGATAGTCATGTCCAAAATGAGCTACAAAGTATGCCAAAATTTGTCAAAAGACTTAGAAGTCACTAAGCACAAAATTTCCCAATCGAAATTGAGTACAAAAGATTCAAAAAAGTGACTATATCCCTCAACTCCCTCCAAAAATACACCAAAAAAGGATCTAGAAACATATTGGGGTCGAATGCAATAGAAAAGACCCAAATATAGTATGTAAATCCACCCCCAAAAGGCCTCAATGTGATGAAAAGGTCAATTTTTCCCAAGTCCATCATAATGGCAAGAAAAAAATGCTCCAAGATGCTCTCCAAAATCATAATTGAGTCAAAAATAGCTCCTATATCTCCTCCCCTAGTCGACCAATCTTGTCTAACTCCCCTATATTCTTGCAAAAGCATCAAAACTTAACTAAGTCATTCAAAGAATTTACATACCACTTTGCATCAAAATAGTGTTGGAGATTGTTGGATATTGCTGATATGTGGTTGTCATTGATGTCAACACTATTGGCATTAATGTCTTTAAGGTTGTATATGTTGAGGATATTGAGAAAATTGTAATACAATAAGTTGTAGGTTGTCAATGATGCAGTGAAGTTCGGTATGATGGCTAGATAAGTATATTGAGGATAAAGAGTCGTGGATTAAAGGGTTTGTTGAAAATTATATCTAGTTTATCCACCTGAAGTTTCAGAGGTTCACATGAAGATTTGATCAAGTTATGAGTATCAATATTCCTACAGTTGTTTTGTTTTTGTAGTTGGTGTTCCTGAAAGAAGATGATGTGATTCTAGTAATCTGAGTTGTTGTGGATGCTTCTATTCTGATTCATGATGCTTGTGGATGTTTATAGATCATGCTCTATCTGTGTTGTTGGTTCACATCAATTTTTGTGCTCATGATTGGTGATTTTCTTTTGAGAGTTCATGTCTTTCATGATCATGGACGACTGGGTGATTGTAGCATGTTATTGATCTTCAAGGCTAATTAGTTAAGTTATTTCATATTTGAGACATGTTGTTTTGGGTCCTTGCTATGTTTTGGCCGACATTATTTGATGCACATTGATAAATTGTTTATTAATTTGGGCCAACAATTTGTACACATTTCATATTTTGTTGGGCTGACATGTAGTTGATGTTATCCTCAGATGTGGATATAAATGATCGATTGTTTATATCATTTGATGCATGGTGTTAAGTGGAGAGTGAGATGTGCAAGTGCTATGTGTGGATAATGTTCTAATCTTTTGAAGGAAGAAGTAAAGTGTGAAGAAGAGTGAGAAAAATGAAGTGTTCATGTGCTTAATCGAACTATAATCAGGCATTAGCAGATGTTATTTTCTCAGTTCAAATCTTTGGGTGTAATCTGAATGTGACTATAAGATAGTGTGTCTTCCTTTGGGCAGTAAGCCTTTTATATTTGAGCAGTGATATCTAGGCAGTGTGCCTGAATACATGTGCATTCCCCATTTGTAATACTTTTAACAGAGTATAATCTTGTGGATTAACCTCCACCATGATTTTTTCCCTAACAGTATTTGCACGCAAAAATCTTGTTGTTATGTGTGTTTTTGATGTGGTGATGGTTTATGCTTTCATGTTTATTTATCAGATCTGAGATTAAGTTTAATAACAATAATTTCTATGACAATTGATTCATCCCCCCTCTTATTTTCCTACCCTTGTGTTTCCAACAAATAGAACCTAACTAAGTGACTTATAATACATCACTTAGTCCATTTTAACTTACATTTTAAAGTGAATGCAAAATGAAAATACGTACATTCGACCATGAATGAATAAAAGTGAAAGAAGACCAAGTCCAAAATAATCCTAAGCACAATACAAGGGCATATGAAAACTCATAAATGTATAAGGTAGACCACATCATATATTAGTTGATGTATATTTTTTTTTAAATAAAAGAAAAAGTGCTTTAGCTGTCTGTCAGCCAAGCTAGGGTAAAAACCCTAAAGGAACAAAACGTATGCAAAACAAAGGAAAATAATTTTATTTTATCACAAACTTTCTAGAGACTCCCAAGTGTTTCCCTATGGCTTGTAGAGGTATTTCCATGGCTCAACTTTGGTGTTTCAGAGGCATTTCCTTCACAATTTCTAAAAGAAAAGACTATTGAAACTCAAGGTAGGCATTATCTGTTGCTTTCATCTCATTTTTTGAAGAAATAAACACTCTATTTGCAGAAAAATGAGTATACTCCCATTATTTTTTCTCCTTCTTGTAGATTTTGAAGATTCCATGTATTTTATGAGAAAAAAAGTTGATTTTGGCCGCAACCATACCTTCTTTTGCATTATTTTTCTTATTTTTGGGTTATCCAAGAGAAACTTGTGCCTCTATTTTTATCTTTGTATATTTTGGCCATGGATCAGCCTCTATTTTCTGCAAAACCCCTCAAGGGTTTTTGCGCTTCTATCATGGTATATTTTCCTGAGTCTTAGGGAAACTTTCTGGAAGTCTTATGCCAAAAGGAAACATAGATCTTGGGGTAAGCCTTTGTATGTATAAAAATATTTATGCTCGATGCCTTTTGAATCTATCTTCCCTTTTGTATTTCTGATTTTATTGCAAAACACTATTGGTTTAACATGTGAGAGGAAAAACATTTCTTCAGGTCATGGCCATGAAGACACCAACTGGGTTTTCCATATTTGCAAGATTAGGGTTTAATATCTCAACCCTTTCACTTACAATTGCTAGGGTTTTCATTTTAATAGGTCGAGGCTTATAATTTTACCTCTCTAGAAAAAATAAAACATAATCTTCACTTTTCTGCTCCCATTTATGTATTTTCTTTCAAAACAAACCCAAAAATGGGTCTCTGTTATTTTGAAAATAAAAATGTTTCTCCTAGGCTGCGGCCATGAGAGCTTCATCTTTTTGCATACAATATTTTGAGGGTCCTTTCATTTTCTTGTTTTGTACAAAATATTATAAAGGTCTTGTTTTTTTGAGCTGATGATTTCATGATTTCACCTTTAATATTTAACTCTCATTGGTTTTTGTTGATAAATGTTGTCCTGCAAAGAAAACATTGTTTGCAAAGTGATTTAATGTCATTATACAATACAAGCATAACTCTGAGACTACACATCCTTTTCTTCATTTACACTCCCCTAGCTCTACAATAAGGTTTAAATTGTAACTTGTATTATTCTGAGAACCACTCCATCCTTGGTTCACAGGGATCTATTTTCTGAATTTTACTCTTTAATTTGATGCATCTTCATTTTCATATAATATGACTGTATTTTAAATGCTCACACAAACATGAGGTTTTCAAAAGAGAAATGATAGTAGTTTTTTTCATTTAATATGACTTTGAAATCCATTATCTTTGACTATGATCATTGCTTCCTTTATGCTACTATTGTCTCTATCCTTAAATATCACCGTCATTTTATGCTTACCTTATTTGGATTCAATGATTGTAGTTATTCCTTGTCTATGCAATAAACCTCTTCCCTTCTATGATAACCAAGGTTGTCTCAACAACATATACAAATACCTTAAATTGCCTTATCTAAAATGAATGTTGCTCCTTCATTATGGGATGCCATTACTATCCTTGTCATTGAATCCTCACATCACCCTCTTAATCAATGTACCCCTTTTGCAAGGCTACTATTGCAAACTATTTTTGTTGTCTTAATTCTTAAAGCATCCTATTGTATCAATATCACTATCATTCTCCAAATGAGTATGTTGCTCCAAGTTGACAGTATACTTATCACTTGACCCGCAAAGCCTTATGCACACTTAAAGCTTATTTAATTCAGCTTATCCTCCCTTTCTGAATCTAATATTTCATAACTATCATTTAGAGCTTCATATTGAACTTTGACATCCTTGCTAACCTGATTGTCCTATAGCTCATGATAGCTTATTATTGAATAACTTAGAAGAAACTTATTGAATCCTTATAGATGAGCCTTGTGACATGTTTTTATTGATAAGGAATATCACTATTAATGTAAGATGACTCCCATTAATAATGATATCCATTCCTCATTAGTAACACCATGATTGATGAGACTCAACAAGAGATCAATAGTGATATCAATAAATTCCATTATCCTTCTCTAATGAAACCAGAAGGCAGCATGTTGGGATCAACCCTTGTGGGAGCCATATTTTACTCCACATGTTGTAACCAGATGAAACAAACAACAATGATTTCACCTATACCTACATAAGAAGCAAAAATTTTAGATAAAAAAAAGCATATGATAGATGTGTTTGATTATGCTCTTTTTTTCTTGGACATATGTAGTATGCTAGTTGTTTTAGTGCATATGAGGATAAAATTATATGTTTATAGATATATATGCATGTATTGACTGGTGACCCTTCATTTCTCTAACAACATACTCTCTCTTAGATGTAGGAAACTAGGAGCGGCAAGGGAGTAATAGTTTGATGCAAGACAAGCGAGAAGACTAAAGATGATACAAGGCAACTCAACCAGAACTCATCATTCAGGGAATGATGGGTCACTCTTCTCTATATGTGCATTTATTTTCCCTTGTATCTATAAACATATAATGTTTTCTTTCATTTTCACTAAAAGAGTTAGTCGCATAGCTTGTGTGAGACATTGTCCATTTACATTAACAATAAAGATTACTTTCCTTGAAAATATTGTGCAATCTTTCCTATATTATATGCATCTACATAAATGCAATCTAGTATTGTAGTCTTATAATCTTTCTTTATGCACATGAATGTGATATACAAGAATAAAATTCACCTTCCTTTAATTTGTAAAATATCAAATAGATCTACTTGATTGAGCTAGCAACAAAATTAGGTAACATTTTTGGTGACATCTCCTATATGTTTCCCTGCTAAACATCATGACCAGTTTCCTAGGCTTATCCATTGGGTATAGAGTCACTTAGGAATTGCCACAACTTGAAAAAAACCTTGTACGTAACTGTAACTCATTATAATAGTGCCCAACACCTTGGGAACTTATTCAAACACCAAAACCTCAGAAGGAGAACTACCTAACTATGTTGAACAACACTTAGGGAATTGAAAACTTGCATCTAAACTATAGTGCAACAACACTTATTAAAAAAAACACCTAATCTAGCATGTATAGGGTAGATCAAACCTCAAAACACCATTTGAGGTGTATCTAATTAACTAGGATAGGAAAAATATCTCCATCCATCTTTGATAACTAGAATGCATTGTGCTCCTTGCACTCAGTGTTGACAAATGGGCTACTCTAGAAATTGTCAAATTCAGTGTGCTTTCCTGGCCTTCTTTTCAATTCATCCCACTTAAGCACAAGATCTCCTTCTTTGAATACCCTAGGAGTTTCTTTCTTATCAAAGACTCTTTTGTTTGGAGTTCATGATACTCCATAGACTTCATTGCTTTGTTTCCTAACTCTTCTAACTCCATGAGCTGAGCATACCTAACTACCATTGGGTCCTGCTCCTCAAACATTTCCAATTGTTGCATAATATCAAGAGTTGGAAGCTCCACAAATGAAGGAAATACTGCCTCCTTACCATAAACCAATACATATGGAGAATTCCCAATGGACATTTTGGGAGTTATTTTATCTGCCCACAAGGCAGATTTACACTTGGTATGCCAAACTCTCTGATTATCCTCCATGGTTCTTTTTATAATCCTTATCAAATTCTTGTTTGTCGATTCTACCAAGCCATTACCCTGTGGGTAATAATTTGATGATGTATTCAGATAAATTCCATTCTAAACAGCCCATTCAATTACTCTTAACCCAACAAATGCTAAAGTATTATCTGAAATGATTGATTCAGGTACTCCAAACCTGGTTACTAAATCATCATAGAAGTTTAATACAACACTTTCATTGGCCTCTTTTAAAGCCACTGCTTTAGTCCATTGTGTAAAGTAATCGATAGCAGTAAGTACCCACCTATGACCTACACTTGAAGGTGGATTTATGGATCCTATAAAATCAATGCCCCATCTCATGAAGGGTTGCTCCACTTGGATTGGTTGCAAAGGTAAAGCTAGCAACCTCTCTTTGCTTGCATAGATGGCATATTTCACACATTTTTTTGCCCAAGCATGGGCATCCTTAAATAAGCTTGGCCAATAATAGCCAGCTCTCATTATCTTCATGCAATAATTCTTGGGGAAAAATGACCCCTAACAGTTCCATCATGGAACTCATGAAGCACTAAATATCCACTTGGTCATGATCAATACACCTTAACATCACACTATTAAGGTCTTTTCTAAAAAGCACACTATCAACCAACACATAAGAGATAGACTATAGTTTGAAGGATCTCCTCTTAGCATTTCTAAACATGGTGTAAAATCATCAGTTTGTAATAAATGAGTCATATCTTGTACCCAACCTGCACCCAATGCAGGTGCAACATTCTGAGGCTCATCATTAGTAACCAAAATAGTCTCTTTTGTTGATTTTTCCTCGCTTTCAGACCCTGTAGCTAGTTGTTCACACAAACCTTTACCCATCACAAGCTTATTTTTCTTTATGTCTATGTCATACTCCATGACTTTTGAAATCCATCCTGGCCTTTTCTCATTCAAGTCTTTGATTAGAAAAAATTCTTTCGCACTAGGGTGAGCACCCATTAAATGTATCTTATTATTAGAAATCAAAGGCTTAAACTTTTTTAGACTTTTGATAATAGAAAGAACATGTTTCTCTATAAATTTGTACCTCTATTCATAGTCCTCTAAACCTTGACTAAAAAAGGCAATGGGTTTTTCTAAATTATCATCGTTCTATTGTACCAATATTGCAGAAATGGTATCTATGCTACCAAAAGCATACTGAATGAAATATTTTGAAAATTTTGGATTTACCAAAGTAGGAGTGTTTGATAAGGCCTCCTTAATTTCTTCAAAACTACACTTGGCCTCTTTGGTCCAGCTGAAACTTGCATTTTTCTTCAACATGGAAGTTACTAGTTTCAAAACACTTGCAGCATCTGGAATAAACCTTCTAAAAAAATTAATTCTGCCAAGAAAACTTTGTAGCCCCTTTTTATGATTGGGCAAAGGCAAGGCTAAAATAGCACTTACTCTTTCAAGATCCATGGTGATGCCTTGTTTTAACACTATGTGTCCAAGAAGCTTGCCTTCATAGACAACAAAGATACTATTTTTGGGATTAAGGGATATACCAAACTTCGTAAATCTCTCAAACACTTGTTTTAAATGTGATAAATGCTTATCAACATTCTTGGAGAATACGGTTACATCATCAAGGTAAACGAGAACTAGCTTATGAATCAAACCTTGAAATTCCATGTCCATGGCCCTCTAAAAAGTGGCTCCAGCATTAGACAAACCAAAAGGCATTATGTTATAGGCCATAATGCCCTACTTTGTAGTAAAATTATTCTTCTATTGATCCTCTTCTTTGACTAATACTTGGTTATAACTAGAATAACCATCTAGAAAGGAAAATATTTTTGAACTATCAACTACCTAAAGAATCTGCTCCATAGAGGGCAGCGGATAATGATATTTCAATGAAGCTCGATTAATTAAGGTCTCTAAAGTCTACACAGAGTGTAATTTCTCCATTTTTCTTTCTAATAAGTACAAGGTTAGAGACCCATGATGTATGCTTGATTGGGAAAACAATGCCTCCCTCAATCAACTTGGTCATTTCTTTTATCATAGGGGGCTCAATTTTTGGATTTAATGGCCTCTATTTCTGCCTAACAAACTTTGCATCTAGCTCTAATTCTATGGTATGATGGGAATTTTGGGGATCAAATCCCTTTAAATTTGAGTAATCCCATGAAAAAACATCATGAAACTCTTGAAAAAGAGTAATAAAAGCTTGCATATCTTCTTGTGAACAGATTTTACTAATTTTAAATAGCTTACCTTTGAAAATTTCCAGTTCTTCATAGTGTTCCTCCTTGATCTGCATACCAATTTTACCTTTCTTTAACTAATCATTAGTACTAAAGATAGATTCCAAGGTGACTAGACCCTTGGAAAACTTGTTTATCCTCAACTTTATGACCTGATCACCATATTATTGTTTAAGCTTCTCCTGGTTTGCCACTGAGAACTCATCCTCTTCAAGCATAAAACTCAACACATGTTCATCACTCTCGAACACTTGCCAATGAACGTTATTATCACTAATGGAAGGTCTAACTACAACCTTAATATATTGCTACAATTTCTCCTTCCTTATATCATTAGGTATATCAAATTGTGCACCTATTGCAGCTAGCTTATCTGCATGCTTGTTTTTATTCCTAGGAATGGAAATCAGATTAAAAGCATCAAATTCCTCTATCATATCCCAAACTCTATTCTTGTAATATTTAAGCACATCATTTTTAGTCATGTTCAAGCCTCTTACCTAATTGAATATCAAATCATTATCCCCAAATACTTGTAGGCAACTTATCCCCATTTTTCTTGCCTATTCCAAGCCCTAAATCAAACCTTCATACTCAATAGTATTGTTAGAACAAGATAAATCAAAACATAAAGTAGAATAATACTTGTCACCTTGTGGGTATACAAGCATTGCACCCCCACCAACTCCATTCTTGCTCCTTGAGCCATCAAAAAACATTTTCCATACTTCATCTCGTTGTTGTAACTGTTGTTCTATACTCTTCTCAAGGTTTGGCATAATTGTCTAAGGTTCATGAATCATATATACCCTCAAGCCAGCTTCTTCAATGTTGTCATATGAATTATCCATAATATTTTTTGTTGCCCACTCATTTAAGAGTATATCTGGTACACTTTCAGCTTGCAATTTTTGGGTAGTAGCAAGCTCACTATCATCCATAACAACACAGTTGGCATTTACAACACTTGGTACATAGGGTTGAATGTGATCTTTGGCAAGTAGTTCAAAATTAATGGTCACCTTTGTCCCATACCTAGTCCTAAACAACATGTGGGACCAATCTAAGGACAAATAACCTCCTATTGTGGTAGTAAAATCCCTTGACAAGCATAATGCAAACTAGGGTGGTAGGTCAATGACAAATATGTCTTGGGGAATGGATAATTTTGGGTAGTCATGAAGTGTAAAGCTTAAATCCTTAATGACACCTACAATATTAATGGCTAACCCATCAAGCTGGACCACTCCCTTCTCAAGAGGTCGATACTTTAAACCCAACCTATCATCAATCTATTTGGGCATAATAGAGTTGCTTGCCCTTGAATCTACCATACAATTATGAACTAACTTATCCCCTATTATCAAAGACACATAGAAATGGGGAGGTTTGACATCTTTACCTAGTTTTACACTATTTTCTTGAGATGTATTTGTAAAAACAACTTTAACTAGGCCAACTGAAACATCACTAGACACACTCAAATTAGATAAAGTAGATTGTAAAAGGTCATTTTTCCCTGGGATAGACAAAGAATCCCATATAGAAATTGGCACATTCATTTTTTTCATATTATCAACAATGTTGAAAGGTGCATTGACATTTAGCTTTTGATGGGTCCTTGTAATAGTAGGGTCTTCTTGCAAGTAAGGTTGCTCCTTGGTAGCACCTTGTGTATTCCTTTGCAATATGCAAGGCACTTGTGATGTGGATGGTTCTACAACTTATTTTCCTTTTTTTTTTATTTTTTCAATACCAAAAGCCCTCTTCTTGGCTCTTGTATTTGTTACAATTGGAGAGTCATCATTGTTCACTCGAAAAAATTTCTCTCCCTACCAATTTAGGAGAGTATTATCACTTGGAGGTTGCTCTTTCTATTGTAAAGATCCATCATTAGTTACATTAGGTTGCAAACTTGAAACATTTTGCATCATCAATGCTTTTTTGATAACCCCATTGAACACATGGCCTGATAATGGGGCTAGTTGCAAGGAAAGGACCACTCGTATTTTGTTACAAGGTTGTTTTGAATAGGGACAAGATCCATAGCTGCACTAATTGGAGTAGGATTATACAGCTAAAGAGGCCTTGGGTTCACATTCTATCTTGCACCCTGATATTGTTGTCTATTTGCTTGGTATGGCTAACCTTGACCTTGATATGGTTGACTTGGCCCTTGGCTCTAAGGTTCATAAGGTTATCTATTCTAGAACTACTACTTCTTAATGCTTACTAGCTCTTTACCAAAAGTCTATAGTATGTTCTCAATCTTCTGTTGACTATTTTTAATCTCTTGAAACTCCTGAGATGCACCTAGGATAGTCATTTCCTGGCTAACAGTAGTTGGTAACATTGGAACAATAGGTAAAGGAGAAAAGGGTGGTATTTGCAGAGGCATTGAAGAATGGATTTCTAGAAAAAATAACATTGGGGGTCTAGGAGCTATCTTACTAGCTTGGATTAGACTATTTTTTTCTCTATTTTCTATTTCATAAGCATCTGGTAGAGAGACAACCCCCATAGATTGTATCATGATAAAAATATCATTATTAAGAGCCCTCAAATAATATAGAAAATCATATTCTAGAGAAGGCCTTATCATGTCAAGAATTTTGTACCATGTTTTCTAAAAACAATAATTAAAGTCTGTCATTTTCTCCTAGGAAGATCTCTTGATTGTTGTCAATTGTTCAACTAGGGATAGGTGATCAGACTTATCTTAAAATTGTTTGTGCAACTTGTCTCCCAATTCATCCCATGTTGCAATAGAACCGACTATCAAGCCTCTGAACCATTGTAGAGCCTTTCCTTTAAATGAAGCAATAGGCAACCTTACTGCAACATTTTCTTGAGTGATGTGGTAGACTCCACATAGAGAAGTTACATCTCTAATGTGCTCAATGGGAATAGTTTGATCCTCCCCTGTGAAAAATGGTAAAATTTCCAAAGCATTCATATGTATATCAACATGTTGCACAAGATTCAAAGGAATGCCTCCATTAAATGGAACAAAAGGTTGATTTCTAGCCATTTGGGTAGTTTTAAGTTGATTGACATGAGCTGGAACAACAGATACAAAAATTGAAGGTACAACAAAACTTGATGCTACTATTGTTTTAAAGCTAGGCGGTGTTGACTAGACTCTTTTTATTGGAACAAGAGTTTTTTTTATAGTTCTTCCACTCCTCCTAGGTGGTGACAATTGTAAATAATCACAAGGGACAACACTACTTATTGTTTTTATTCTTTTCATATGCTATCTTGCACTGGATTTTTCTAACACTAGACTCGAAGTGGCCAAACATTCAAATTTAGCCCCTCAAGGGTCTGAAATTCATTGGTTGCACATCAAAACCATAAAAAATTGTATCTCCTATTACTATCTTGATTCGACAGTCCCATCGGGCATGCAAAAATATTTATCACTAAAGTTTGCACCTTACTGAGTTGTAAGAACTCAATCACCAAGTGAAACATGGGAACACTCATAGGTTGTGGGTCACCTAAATTTGGAGTGGACCTTTGGAAAAGGTCTGCTTCCTAGCTGGTAATCACCTAATTACCCTATTGTTCTACTATTGACAAGGAAAACAAAAAAAAAAAATGCATAAACTAAAAGACTGATAATGAAACTAAAGGTGATACACCAAATTATACTAGGACCATGAAGCTTAGATTACAGACACTTGTTCAAAATGGCTAAGTTAAGCTTGCACAACCTACTTCTGTGTATCTTTGCATGAGTAATTTATAAAAATGCCTTAATGCTAAAATTTTAGGAGGAATAAATCTTCACAACTAAAATAAAATTGCATTCTTGACACAAATTATAACCTACAAAATATACGCTTTTCTATGAAAGGTGATTAGCATGAGACAAAATTACCAAGAAAAAAATGAAACTTCACAAGTAATTTGATCAATCAATTAAATGCACACAATGAAACAAAAGAGTAAGAAGGAAAAATACTTCAATCACTAATATCCAATGTTGTCATTGATATTCATGTCCAAAATGAGCTACAAAGTATGCCAAAATCTGTCAAAGGACTTAGAATTCACTAAGCACAAAATTTCATAATTAGAACTAAGTACAAAAGATTGAACAAAGTGACTATATCCCTCAATTCCCTCCAAATATCCACCAAAAAAGGATCTAGAAACCTATTGGGGTCAGATGCAAGAGAAAAGCCCCAAATCTAGAATGAAAATCTACTCCCAAAAGGCCTCAATATGATGAAAAGGTCAGGTTTGACCAAGTCCATCATAAAGGCAAGCAAAAAATGCTCCAAGATGCTCTCCAAAATCATAACTGAGTCAAAAATAGCCCCTATATCTCCTCCCTTGGTCGACCAATCTCCTCTAACTCCCCTATATGCTTGCAAAAGCATCAAAACTTAACTAAGGTGTTTAAAGAATTTGCATACCACTTTGCATCAAAATAGCACCTAACTAAGTGACTTATAATACATCATTGAGTTAAAATACTTACATTTGAAAGTGAATGCAAAATGAAAATACATACATTTGACCATGAATGACTAAATGCAAAAGAAGACCAAGTCCAAAGGACTCCTAAGCACCATACAAGGGCATATGAAAACTCATAAATGTATAAGGTAGACCATGACATATATTAGTTGATGCATCTATTTAAAAAATAAAAGAAAAAATTCTTTAGTTGCCTGTCGGCCAAGCTAGGGTAAAAACCTTAAAGCAAAAAATCATATGCAAAACAAAAGAAAAACATTTTATTTTATCACCGAATTTCTGGAGACTCCCAAGCACTGCAATAGCATTTGCATAGGTTTTTTCATGGCTCGAACTCCATGTTTCAGAGGCATTTCCTTCACAATTTCTAAAAGAAAATACTATTGAAACTCAGGGTAAGCATTATCTATTGTTTTCATCTCATTTTCTAAAGAAATAAATGCTTTGTTTGCAGAAAAATGAATATACTACCCTTATTTTTGCTCCTTGTAGATTTTGAAGATTCCATGTATTTTATGAGCAAAAAAGTTGATTTTGGCCGCAACCAACATTATTTTTCTTGTTTATAGGTTATCAAAGAGAAACCTACACCTCTATTTTTCTCTTTGTATATTTTGGCCATGGTTCAGCCTCTATTTTCTGCAAAACCCCTCAAGGGTTTCTTCAAGCTTCTATCGTGGTGGATTTTCCTGAGTCTCAAGGAAATTTTATGGCAGTCTCATAAAGCTTGGGGTAATCCTTTGTATGTATAATATTCTTTATGGTCGAAGCCTTCTGAACCTCTCTTCCCTTCTGTATTTGTGATTTTATTGCAAAACACTATTGATTTAACATGTGAGAGGAAAAAAAATTCTTCAAGCTGTGGCCATGAAGACACCAACTAGGTTTTCCATCTCTACAAGCTTAGGGTTTAATAGCTCGACCCTTTCACTTACAGATGCTAGGGTTTACATTTTAATAGGTCGAGGCTTGATATTTTACCTTTCTAGAAAATGAAAACATAATCTTCACTTTTCTACTCCCATTTATGTATTTATTCTTTCAGAACAAACCTCCAAATGGGTCTCTATTATTTTGAGAATAATAATGTTTCTCCTAGGTCACGACCATGAGAGCTTCATCTTTTTGCATACAATATTATGAGGGTCCTTTCATTTTCCTATTCTGTACAAGAAATTATAAAGGTCTTGTTTCTTTGACCTGAGGATTTCATGATTTCACCTTTAATATTCAACTCTCAATTTTTTTTTGATAAATGTTCTCCTACGAAGAAAAAATGGTTTGCAAAGTGATTTAATGTCATTGTACAATACTAGCATATCTCTGAGACTACACATCCTTTCCTTCATTTTCACTCCCCTCGCTCTACAACAAGGTTTGAATTATAACTTGTATTATTCTGAAAACCACTCCATCCATGGTTCGCAAGGCTTTGTTTTCTGAATTTTACCCTTTAGTTTGATGCATCTTCATTGTCATATAATATGACTTTATTTTAAGTGCTTACCTAGACATGCAGTTTTCAAAAGAGAAATGACAATAGTTTCCTGCATTTAATATGACTTTTAAAGCCATTATCTTTGACTATGATCATTGCTTCCTTTAAGCTACTATTGTCTCTATCCTCAAATATCATCATCATTTTATGCTTACCTTATTTGGATCCAATGATTGTAGTTGTTCCTTGTCTATGCAATAAACCTCTGTCTTTTTATGATAACTAGGGTTGTCTCAACAAAATATACAAATACCTTTAACTACCTTATCTAAAATGAATGTTTCTCCTTCATTATGGGGTTCTATTGCTATCCTTTTCATTGAATCCTCACATCACCCTCTTAATCAATGTACCCCTTTTGCAAGGTTGTCATTACATACCATTGTTGTTGTCGTAATTCTTAAAGCATCATGTTGTATCAATATCACTATCATTCTCCTAATGAGTATGCTGCTCCAAATTGACTGTATACTTATCACTTGACCTACAAATCCTTATGCACACTTAAAGCTTATTCAATTCAGCTTATCCTCCCTTTCTGAATCTAATATTTCATAACTATCATTTAGAGATTCATATTGACCTTTCTTGACATCCTTGCTGACCTGATTGTCTTGTAGCTCATGATAGATTCTTATTGAATAACTCAGAAGAAACTTATTGAATCCTTGTATATGAGCCTTGTGACATGTTTTTATTGATAAGGAATATCACTATTAATGTGAGATGACTCCCATTAATAATGGTATCCATTCCTCATCAATAACACCATGATTTATGAGACTCATGATCAAGAGATTAATGGTGATATCAATAAATGTCATTATCCTTCTCTAATGAAACTAGAAGGATAAATTTTGGGCTCAACCCTTGTGGGAGCCACATTTTTACTCCACATGTTGTAACTGTATGAAACAAATAGAAACAATTATTTCACCTATACTTGCACAAGAAGAAAACATGTTAGATAAAAACAAGCATATGATAGATGTGTTTGATTACACTCTTTGTTTTCCTAGACATTTGTAGTATTCTAGTTATTTTAGTGCACATGAGGATCAGATTATATGTTTATAGATATATGTGCATGTATTGACTGGTGACCCTTAATTGCTCTAACAACACTCTCTCTCTCGGATGCAAGCAACTAAGAGCAGCAATGGAGAAATAGCTAGATGCAAGACAAGTGGGGAGATTAAAGATGATATAAGGAAACTGAACTAGGAATCATCATTGAAGCAATGATGGGTCACTCTACTCTGTATGTGCATTTATTTTCCCTTGTATATATAAATGTATAATGTTTTCTTTCATTTGCACTAAAAGTGTCAGTCTCACGGCTTTTGTGAGACATTATCTATGTACATTATCAATAAAGATTACTTTCCTTGAAAATATTGTGCAATATTTCCTATATTATATACATTTGCATATATGAAATATAGTATTGTAGTCTTCTAATATTTCTTTATGCACATGAATGTGATATAGAAGAATAAAATGTACCTTCCTTTAATTTTTAAAACATCATATAGTTCTACTTGATTGCGCTAGAAAAAAATTATGTAACAGGTAACACTTTTCTTATTTTTTGCATTCAATTTGGTAGTCATAGATTTCCTAAATGTGTTTTCAATAGCTTATTTTCATTTTTTATGTGTAGGATTAGATCTTAGATTTGTGTGTTTGATCTTAGCTTAGATTCTCATTTCAAGCATGTTTAATATTTTTTGCATCTAAAGGTTTTCCCCCTCACACACTATGAAATGGGACCCAAATAGGGAATATGAGGAGAAACAAATAAATACAAGAGGTTTGGGGTCAAAGGTTCCAAATGAACCTAGAATTTTGAGGCCTAGTGAAAAAATGCATAAATATCACAAAGGTTTGGGAACTGATAAAATAAGAACAAACACACTACCACCATAATAGAGACACACATTTGACCACATAAACATCCCCCAAAATAGATAAAACACACGCAAAGTGGATGAGACTTAAGAAAGGTTTGGCTCTATAGGAGTCCCAAAATTCCCCACCCTAAAGGATTTTTTTTCCATGCACAGAATATCCACTATATTTTACCTCTATGCTTAATCATGGTGTATCAATTGATTGAGGTATTGTACCTAATAGTACAATTTTATACCCTTTTAGCTATCATTAGCTTCAAGTTTAATATATCTATCCAATAAAAAACATGCAAAACCCCACCATAATTTAGATGATGGTCCTCATTACACAAATACATGTCAAGCCCTTACAAATAGTCCACATAGTGGATGTTCAACTCAAAGTACCATCCCTAATTACAAGTAAAAAATTAATGGAATATTATAATCATTATACCACGTACACTTTTCAAGACTAAACATTTTCACACATACATTTCACTTAACATACCACAAAGCTATAGTGATCAAGTAGAATGTTTATAACAAAAGAAGACTAATTTTTTAGTTAATGATATTAAGCTTCCATTATCTACATTAGCTTCTAACATTTTCTCTCAGTATGATTTTTTCATAGTACAACTCAAGCTATATTACATTCAAATATTATTTTTATACAATAAAATTCCTTAAATATTTTATAAGTTATGTCATGCAATCATTTACTTCATGAGACAATATGAGAGAGGTCTCAAACCTACCAACCTATTACTATTATTCAATAGTCTACTCTTCAAACCAATTTGAGTTCAAGATGGAAAATAAGCTAAACTTGAATAATTTTAGTCAAAAAATTCTCCAAATGAACACTCTCAAGATTTCACAACAAAGAGAAACACCATCCTTTCATACCACAATGCTAGAAAGCCTATCATCCCTAAAAAGGGTATTCATAAGGAAGCAAACAAGATTTTGTTATGCAATCCATTTACACAATAAAATTAGACTAACAAAATAACAACCTTCATGTGTATTTTATATATTTAAAAATATAAGATTACAATGCATGTTTAAAGTAAATATCCATAAATACACAAGTATAAAATTAACCCAAATATATAAAATGAAAATAAAGTAAGAAATAAGTCAAGCCATAGCTCTTAATAACCTTGGTATAGTTATATCAAGAAATATAGTGATCATACAAAAAAACCATGCTAGGTTCCAACCCTAGAACAAGTGCCAAAACATGTACCATAGGAGAAGTTCAAATTTCTACTAAAAATAGTAACAACATTCTAATAAATCAAGTGAAACCCTAAATAATTCTTCAAATCAATGCATAGAGTTTACAAGATCTCATAATTACACATTTTAAGTACATTTAAGAAATAAGTAACCATGTATAGTACTAACATAAATTAACACTCTAAATATAGTGCTCAAGAATCTCGTCTTTCAATTATGAAACAAAATGAATAATAAGGACAAGTTTAAGTTACTTTTTCGCTCATTTTTTTTACTACATAAAAACCTTTTCAACAATGACTCCAAGTGATTCTAAGGTTCTTTCATATGGACATGAGTTACAAGTATCCAATAGACATATTATAAGACTAGTTAGGGAATGGTGGTACAAGTAAACCCTTAACGTTGATCCCAAATCTAGCCCTCATCTTAGTGATACATGTCATGCCTCAAGTCCAAGATAGTACTAAACATAATTTTGAGAAGAGATAAAAATCCAAAATGGTAAAAGATAACTTATGGTTTTTTCCCTCCAAAAATTAAGATATCCATGTCATCATTACAACATACCCATAATAGAATTTGTATGCCTCTATTTTTTACATGAGTTGTAATCTTAACTATTCTACCACAATCTTAGAAAAAATGGCCTATCTTGTAGACCAAAAAATTTCATTAAGAAATAACACATCAACATCCTAAGGGAAAACAATAAAATCAAATCAATAAGCACCAAAAATATGAGTTTACATTCAACCCTATGGTTACAATTAGAGACCTTTCCTAAAACATTATTCACAAGGTAAAAAAACTCTCATAGTGGTGACAAATTTATCAAGATGAATAGACCTTTAACCTTAGTAAAATATTTAAGAACTACTCAAAGAAACCACAAGCAAATCTAATACTATCAATAAAATAATATTTGCAATATAAATGTTAACTATAAAAGAATATAGACAAGAAAATAATTATTTGACCCACTATTCAAAGTCTTATGACCTTCTTTGAAATATATCTTCATATAGTTTTGTAAGTCAATTGAAAATACATTCCAAAAATCATTACAACAATCCCCCTCCATTTCTAACAAAAAGACCCAATAACTTAAAAATTACAACCATTAAGTCTACTTCCACACCCCTTGACAAATTTCATCTTCCTCTTATTTTTCCACCATAGTAGAAGCCTTTTTTAGGAAAAATGGTGCTTAATTTTTTACAATAATATAGACCATCAAAATTTCCCAACCTACAACTTCCATACACTATCAAATTGCTTCCAAACTAAAACAAAAAAACAACAACCATCAAGACCCAAACCAAACCCCCTATTAACTTCAAAGGTTTGAGATACATTTAATGCTTAAAATCCTTGCTTAGTACTTTCCATCCCAAATCCTACCACTAGCATGAGGTGGTATTTACCATACAAAACCAAATTTAAATATTTTAAGAAAATATTAATAATTTGTTACATGAGTTTTTAAATCTTAAAAAATAGCATTCAGGTTCCAAAATTAGAATTAGGTTTCTATGGATATAAAATCCCTCAAGCTCCCTTAGGGTTGATAATACTATTTTCTTTGGCTTTCACTCGTGCCCCATATATTTGAATATCTTCGGCCCCCTTTTTGAAGAGCTTCGCCCGTTGTCGCCACGTGTCCACCACACACTCCTCGCAAGGATTTCCTCCCTCGGTTTTCTACTGAGCCCTTCCATGCTTCCACGTGTCAGCAACATGGGCCTTTGAGGCTTTCTTCCCTTTGCCTCTCTATAGAGTTGTGCCCATGCACCACGTAGCACCATTCCATGTACACCTTTTTGGCAGACCCCACAATTAACACGAGTAACAAAGAATTTTCCACGTGTCTTCTCCGTGGGGATTTCATCGAAAGGAAGGAAGGAATGAGTGAAAAGTTCCACCATATATGCCACATGTCTTAACTAACTTCATGGGAAAGCAACACATGTCTACATGGGAGTTTTCTACTTCTACACTGGAACTACTGCCATCATTTACAAGGGATGCACCTGGCTCAAAGGCGGATGCATTCTATGGCTCAAAATATTTTATGTTGCAACGGCCTAGGGAAATCATTGCGATGGACATCATTTCTCTTGCCTTGGAATATTTTGTGTTACTGGCTTTTTGGCAGTGAGATTTTTTTCTATAAATACTACTTCTTCTTTCCGAAAAAGAGATTAGAACATATAGAATTTTTTTGAAAAGACACCAAGCCTTTTGTATTATTTTTAGATTATTGTATAACGCTCACAGACCGTGCCATTGTTCGGCCTTTATGTTTCTTATCTATTTGACAAAGCATTATACTATGCCATTATTGTACTGGATAGTTTATTTGTAGAACTTCTAGAATTTCAATATGATTTTGTTGCTTTAGACCATGTCTTGGACTCTTCTTTTTAGCGAATGTGTATGGGAGTTATTTTATGTTATTTGATAAGTTATTTGGGTTTTCACCTTTGATTTATGTTATTTTGGGACATGCAAATTGTTGAATGGACCCTTAAATCCCATCCAAAAGATAGATTTACTGTGCCCACAACTACATCTTGACGCATCACCTTAGTTAGATCTTTAGTTTATATATCTGCTTCCTTTTCCCATTCCAAACCCCAAATTACAAAAGAAGTCGACTTCTTTAAAAACCTTGATTTTACTCAGTTTAGTGCAATTGGTCCCCCCATTAACTAAGTTTCCCATAAGGTTGTTGCTTGTCAAATTTTGGCATCAGTAGTTTCTATTTCTGGAACACCCGGTGGGATTGCTTTAATGTACCTAAACCTAAAATGGGTGTATGAGCCATGGGCATGTTACTAAATCCCAAACAACAAATAACCCTCGCTTGCTAGTACCACCGCTAGTAATAGTATGAACTAGAACCCATCCAATAAATATTATAATCCCTCCACCAACCATGTTGCCAATTGTTAATAGAAATTATGTGGCATGGGACACTGGAAGCCCTCTCATATCACTAGTAGCACTAGCCAATTGGGCCCCTATCTGGTTTTTTCTTTAAAAGTTGTACCAAAATTCACAGGAGATGGCTCGAAGACACCATCCAAACATCTGAAACATGTGGCAGACGTATGTTTGGTGTATGGTGTAGATTATCAAAATGTAACACTGAGGCTACTTGTAGCCTCTTTCAAAGGCAATGCCCTTGATTGGTATCACACTGGGAGCCAATACCATCAATATCTAGGACCAGCTCGAAGATCCTTTCTATGAGCAGTTTTTGAACAACGAATATCGATCCTTTCTATTCCACCAGTTGGTGACTATTAAGTGGGCCCCTCAAGAGGCCACGACTAATTTCAATACCAGGTTCCATATAGTTTGGTAGAGGATCCAGACAATGATCTGCCCACCTCCTGATTTGGTGTTCATGTTCTACTTAAAATCTATCAACATTGACATCTCAATGATGATTAAGTCCCTCGTGAAGAAAACCTTTTCAGACGCATACAACATTGTTGTTACAGTGGAGAAAAATTTGATTGATGCTAGAAAGCTACCACCTCAGCCCACAATCCCTATATTTGCAAAATTTTCAACTCTCGCCCTAGAGATAGCTTCCACTAGTGCACTCGATCCTCAATCTATGTAAGCATATTTGAGTGTACAACAAAATGTTGCTTTTACATCTAATCCATAAAGGGATGAGATGAACGACATCAAGGAGTTACTATGAAGTATCTTGAATGAAGTAACTAGCATCAAGCACAATCAATCCATGCCCTAGAAGCTAGTTTATGAAAATTACCAAGGTGGAAGACCTTCCTACCAACTAAACCAGTACCAAGGAGGTACGTGCATGAGTCTATAGGCTCAACCAAGTAATTAGATGGTTTCGGTCCCTACTCCACTACCTAATGTCCCACTGAGTTCAAATAGAGAGTTGGTAGTGGGGAAAAATAATCTCGTTGATGATGTCAACCCCTGGTGCTTCCCCTACAATGGAAAAGTGCGGTGCTTACCGCTCAATGCAAGGGATGTCCTTGGAACAATAAATTGACATAGCTCCCGACCATGTGCTCTTCTCATGGATGGAAGGAGAAGAGGTGGTATTTTCAAATGAGGCATCCACATCGGAGACCCCACAAGTACATTCATTTATAACACTTGCTCAAAGAGAAGATTCATGGGAAAGTCGATCACTCCACAACCTAAAAGTGCCTCCAACTAGACTCCTAGTACCTTCGTAATTGCACAATAATTTCAATCAAGGGAAATTATTATAACAAGGCCTAAAGAGTAGAATTCTCTAACTCCTTCACCATTTAATATGGTGGAACAATTAAAAAAATCCTCTACTAACTTGTCCCTTTGGGATATCTTATCTATTCAAGAGCATAAGTCATTGTTGCAGAAGGCCCTCCGAGAAGATGCAATTATTGAACCAATAGAGAAATTGCTCAAGGGAAAGGTCATTGATCCATCACCTCCTACCAAAGTTCTCACAAATAGTACAAAGGATGCCTCTACCGAAGTTAGAGATAAGCTGAAACCAAAGCCCTTTTTCCTAACTCTTATTGTGGGGAAGAAATTATTGCACAATTCTAAGATTGACTCTGGTGCTAGCACCACAATCATGTCCAAACAGATAGGTAAAGCCTTAGAACTTAGCTATGAACCTTTAAAAATGGGGGTTATTCAACTTGATGGGAACATGGTTGAAACCGTAGGTGTTATTAAGAAAGTCCCCTTGACTCTATTCTCCTACCCTAGTATCACAGTTCCACAAGATACCATGATCATAAACGTTCCCCCCATGTTCGGTCTTTTCTTATCTTGGGAATTTACTTCAAAGATAGGTGGATATCTTTCTTTGGATTGGTCACACTTGATCCTCAAGACCAAGCATGGATCTAAAATTAAAATAATATTCGAACCTTTATGTTTGGAACATGAGGCCGATGAAGTCATGATCAACTTTGAGGCTACTCATACCTCTTTCACCAAAGAGGAAATGTATTGTACCAAACTACTAGAGGATGAGAAGGTGACTGGAGACTAGACTAATCAAGAAGAGGTCCTCTTGAGTTAATATATAGACACTGATCCTTTTGGTAACTATCATGCCACTGGAGTGGTGACTTATGTCATCTATGATGAAGATTAGGTGATCCCAAAGGTTGTGAAGGAATCCAAGAATCATCAAACCTTAGAGATATAGACACTGCATTTTGATGGAGCGAGATGCAAATTTGGTGCAAGAGCCAGGATATGTTTGACGTCCAAATCTAATGAAAAGACACTTTCGTCCTTCCGCTTCCAGTTCACTTGTTCAAACAATGAAGCTGAATATGACGGCCTAGTGTAAGGTCTAAGCCTTGCAGAGCGAATGGGCATTAAGCAAATAATGATGTTTGGAGACTCTGAGCTAGTAGTCAATCAAGTTTGAGGGATTTTTGCAGCCAAGAATGTCTGCATGAGATCCTATAGAAATAGAGTTTGGGACCTGATTGAAAGCTTCAAAGCGTTCAATATCTAGACAGTGCCTAGAGAGCAAAATACAAATGTAGACCGCATGGAAATAATCAGATCTCAATTTGATCCTACTTCTGACTTAATTTATAACATACACTCTTTATGAGTGATTGTTTGATCGGAAATCATAGATAAGGATCAAACTGGCAAGTGTTTGAAAGTGATGAGCACATCACCTCATTCATCCAATAGTCGAGAGAGTTGGTTGAGCAACTCCAACCAAGAATTTTTGAGGCATATGAAGGGAAAATTATTTAGTTAAGGTCCAACAAACTCCTAAAATTATTAGTCACTCTCGAAAACCTATTCGATTGTGATGATACAAGAAATGACAAGAGGGGGTTTGTAGCAGATAATATTGACTGCAAATCTTTAGGTTGGAGATGGAAGGAGGCTCAAAGTCAGAAAATATGTCCCGCAACATGATAAATAAAAACTCATCCATTTCTATAAGAAATATGAAGGAGTAGTGGCCTAGTCATATGATGACCTCAAGGGATACGATCTCAAAATCATCCAACATACCTTAGAACTGATAGAAGGATCAAAACCTATCCATCAGAAGTAGAGGCCAGTAAATCTAAAGATTAAAGCCTTGATGGTGCAAGAGTTGATAAAGCTAATTCAATCCTAGATCGTCTTCTCGATCAAACACAATACATGGGTATCTAACTTGGTTCTAGTTAGAAATACAAACAGAGACATCCACCTATGTGTTGATTTTTGGGACTTGAACAAAGCATCCCTGAAGGACCACTACCCCTTGCCTTCCATGGAGTCTATCTTGCAAGAAGTAGTAGGGATGGAGATTCTTTATCTATTGGACAACTTCTCCAATTACAACCAAATCTAGGTAAAAGAGGAGGACCGACACAAAACAACATTCACTACTAAGTGGGGAATGTTTGCATATGCAAAAATTCCCTTCGGCCTCTCAAATGCAGGAGCCACCTTCTAGTGGGCAATAGATATCACTTTTAGGGATTTGATCAATAAAATAATCTTGATCTACATGGATAATCTTACAGTGTTCTCCAAGCATAAGGATGGTCATTTTGATCACCTTGAAATAGTCTTTAAAAAATGCCAAGAGTTTGAGATATCCTTGAACCCGAAAAAATGTGTTTTCAGAGTGTCGCAAGGAAAAATATTGGGACATGTAATGTCCAAAGATGGAATTGCAATCAATCTAGAGCGGGTAAAGGTAATCAGAGAGTTTCCCCTTCTAGTCAATAAGAAGGGAGTTTAGTCCTTTTTGGGAAAGGTAAATTTTGTGAGAAAATTCATTTATGATTTTGTAGGAATAATTATACCTATCACCCTCAAGCTCAAAAAGGATCAATTTTTTAAATGGACAAAGGAAGCTAGAGAAGCCTTTAAGAAGGTTAAGGATGCTATTTCGTTAGCTCCTGTGTTGGTAAATCTAGACCTATCAAAGGAATTCATAATGTATGTATTGAGTAGTAAATCTAGTATCGCTATTATTTTGACTTAAAAGGATGGTGAAGGAAAGGGAGAACATTTGATAGCATTTCACTCTCAGACCTTAAAATATTATGAGAAAAACTAAAACTTTGTCGAAAGGCAAGAATTCGCCATTGTTAAGGGACTCATGAATTTTTCACACCTCATATCTTACAACAAGGTGATTGTATATGTCACACATTCCAGTGTGCATGAGTATATCATGGAGGGAGAAATCACCGAAAAGAGGGTCAATTAGATCACTAAGATCCTTGAATATGATATTGAGGTCAAACCCAAAAATACCATCTGAGGAAGAAGACTGTGCGAGTATTTAGAATATGATAAAGAAATGGTAGCTAAAGAAGAGCAACTTGAACTTGTTCTAAAAAATTAACCCAAGTCTAAAGGCTATTGGCTAGCAGACAGGGTAAGATTCATGCATACCAGAAAATATCTGTCGAGCCTTCCTTCTCAGAAGAGAAGATTCTATAGATTACAAAACAGTGGATATGCACTTATTGAAGGGTTCCTCTTCAAAAGGAACTTCAATGGTGTTATACTACAGTGTGTCACCATAGAACAGTCGAGGAAAATTCTTGACACTTTCCACATCAGTCTCGCAAGCGGACACTTCTCTGCAAGGAGCACCGTTATCAAAATTATGTGTGTTGGATATTTTTGGCCTACACTATTCAATGACTCATACTCTTTGGTTAAGGCCTGCAAGGATTGCCAATTCTTCGTGCCAAAGAGAAAAACTTAGCAATGCCTCTCAACCCGATAGTGGTTGATGAACCCTTTGCACAATGGGGCCTTGATTTTATTGGGATGATTAATCCTACTTCTAGTGTGGGACACAAATGGATCCTCATGGCTATGAACTACTTTACCAGGTGGATTGAGGCCATGCCCCTAAAGAATGCAAAGAAGCCAAATATTGTGAACTTCCTTGAAGAATTGGTAATGAGATTTGACCCGCCAAAGACCATCATCTCTCACAATGCAAAGGCTTTCCTAGGTTCTAAGGTATGCCAATTCAAACTCATCCATTGCATATTCTTAAAAATGTCTTCAAACTACTACCCATAGGGAAATGGCCTAGTCGACTGAACTAATAAAAATTTGGTATGACTCATTAAAAGAATTGGGTTGAAACATCAAAGAGAGTGGCACAAAAATATTTGGGCAGCACTCTGGGTAGGCCACATAACTCCTAATTAAGTCCTCAAGACTTTGTTGTATGATTTAGTATACGGGAAAGAAGTGCTATTGCCCATCTCCATGGAGATTCCTACACTATAGCTACTCAAATCCCTAGAGGTTGAGGAAAATGGAGCCATGGAGGTCCAGTTGGCTGAGTTACTAGAAGTATTGGAAAAAAGAGAAAAGGCCCTAACAACCATGTCTAAGCACCAACAGGTGGTTAAGAGGTGGTTTGACAAGAAAACCTCAGACCAAAGTCTCAAATGCAGAAACCTAGTGCTAAAGTTTAATGAGAGGGGCACAAAGCCTAGCCAACATGGAAAATTTGATAGTCTGTGGGAAGGCCCTTTTAGAATAGTTCAATGCAAGCAACACAATGCATTTGAATTAGAAAATATGGAGAAAGAGGCATTGGGGATTCCGGTTAATGGAATCCACCTCAAATTATTCAATTAAGCTTTATTAATTGTTCTACCTATGTAAATATGTAATTATTGTAAATTTCCCTTTGTGTTCTTTTGTTCGGCTAGTCTTTTCAAAAGAAACCCATATGTAAAATTGAAAAGGTACTCAAAGAAGTAAAGAAAAGGGAATCCATAATGCAGAATAGCAGAAAGAAAAAGAGACAAAAATTTAGGAAAAGTTGTATATTCATTCAATAGTATCATATGCTTTGATATTACACTTCCAAAATGGCCCTGGGGCCATACTTTTAAAAGTATATCTATATATTATGCAGTTTTTATATACAATAAAAGCCTTGTCTAGGAATATATACAAAAAACATATGAAAAGTGTTGAGTCTTAAATAGTAGCAGCAAGAGCATCATCAACAATAGCATCTGGGACAACTTCGTCAGCAGGATCATTAACAAGAATATTAGGGGCACTAACAACAACAATGGCCAATGGTGGAGGATACACCAAATCCTTAAAATTAGTGTACCACTCTATGTTATAGAACAACACCACATTGTAGCAGCATAGCAAGAAGTGGCAGGCATGGGTGACCCTCTAGCGGTTCTCTTCATGTGGTAGAATGCAGAATCCACTTAGAAATGACACCCATGGAACCGTGATATCTTCTTCAATATGTTTGTGGAGTTCGCTCATCATAGGATTACCCAGGTCATACATTGCATTTGCCACAATCTCTCCGAGACCGCCAAGGTACCGCTTCAGGAAGATTTCTAGCGTGTCGTAGAATCATCGGCTTAGGGATTTGTATATCAAGAAAGGAAGCAACAAAGTGAGATAAAATTTCAGTATTGGCCCTATACTTGTCTTCATACTCTATACAATCCCTACCCAATATCCATTTCATTGCTATGATATCCAATGAATGCTTGTTCTTCATCATTCATTTCAAATTCCTATTAGAAAATTTTCCTAAAAAAGTCATCTAAGACTTCTTACTAGTGAACCTAATAGGAGTATTCATGACGCCTAATTCTACCCAACTACCCAAGTGCTAATTCTTCCCAATAGTTGAGTATGATTATGTTGTTGTCTTGGGGTCTATTTATAGAAATGCCTAAGGTACCTATGTGCCATAAGCATGATGCCAATCGAGTATTAACTCGAAAACCCCACCAAGAGCCAACTCAAATTTCCCACCCAGTTGCATCTATCATGTACACATTTCTACATGCGAGGTTAAGTAGAGGTAATTAATTAGCCCAAGTTGGTGGTAGTCCCAAGTGATCACCCATGCAGTCAAGTGCTGATGTGTCATGCTACAAGTATGTTTTAGCCTTCAAGGTAGAACTTGAATCTTTTCAAGTACTCATTGCATATTAGGCTTAATTATTCTTTTTAGGATATTAATTGTTAGGCATGCGAAAGGATTATATGCTTTCAATCACTGGCTCAATTTCCCAAAAAAATCATGCCATAGGTGTTGATGATGATTTCACTTGCAGCAACAGGGTGAATAAAAATATTCACAAACAAATTGCAAATAAGCCTATCCTTCTTGAAAGATATGGAACAATATAATATCAAAGGGAAATCTACCTAAACAAAAAAAAAATATTGACTCAATTCAATCCCAAGTCTTTGGTAATCAAGTCATGATCGTACTAGGTTCACTTTAGGGTATGATGTGAGTTTTCTATTAATCTCAAAGGGAATATGTTGTTTAGAAATCAAATATTTACTAGACACCGAGTTTTCAATTTGAATCCTATGAACAAGTATCATGAAATTGAAATATTTGAAATACTATTTCATGAACATCAACAATTTTAATTGCTATCACTTAATTAGATTTAGCTTTAAGCATTCAACAATTTTATATAAAATGAAACATTTTCAATAAATTTCCATACATTCATCTATTTTTTGGAACATTTTCAAATAATTTAAGCATCTATTCTAAAATAAAGCATAAAAATAATAAATATAAAATTTCTCTCAGTTATTCTCCATGCATGCCCCAAAGAATTAATTAAATCAAAGAAAACTGCTTTATACTTCACCACATTGCTTCATAGCTACATTCAAAATGATGTGAGATTTTAAAGAGAGGGTTTTAGTTTGGACACCAAGTAATTTATGTATGCACCCTTAAACAACGCAGCGTACAGGCTTGTTCGACTGAACTAACAAAACCAGCTACAAAGGATTCATATGAAAAGGTAGCTATCAAATTGGATCTGATATTAATCAATGTCTATGTGCATACAAGTTTTTAGACTAGAATGATTTAGAAAACAAGAAAAAAGAACAAAACTTAGAGAATTTTTGGCTCTTATGAAATCCACAAATTCTGAACTTAAAAAAATAAATCCTCTCGCCTTTTATAGAACACAAGGAACGAACAAGATAAGACAAATACATGAGAGAGAATCCAAGGGACTAATCATATCAAGGGACATGGAAGATAGAGATTGAATAGGAAATTACAATTGAAGTCCTTGAAGCTCTTTGGGTTTTAATCTTATTATCAGGGTTCCTTCTTGGAACCAAACCAATCCGCTCATTCGAGTGTAATAAATTCCTATATATTCAGAATGATCTAGTGGAAATTCAATTCCTATACTCTAGGTTCCTTCTTGGTTTGAACATTCTAGGAATAAATAACTCCTGAAATGAGTACACTTCTCCACTGCATGCTTAAACTCCAAAGTTCTAGGTTTTTGGTATCTGGCACTTCTTTGCAACAAACTTTATTCAAGAATGAGCCTCTAAAGTGTATCACTGAACCTGGTAACACCATTAGATCAATTTGCAAACTTGATTTTCCTAACCATCCATACCCGAACTTTGTATCACAATCTGTATTTCCTGTAATCACAAATTCCATACATTAAATCCCTTAAAAAAAATTGTTTATAAAAATCTCATGTAAATAAAACCATTATTTAAATTTTATAATATAAATTTCCATAAATAACATGCTTTCCAAGCACATTATAAATTTGTATATGATTATCCTCTACATATACCGGACTACCGGACTATCAGACTCATTAGATAATCACAAAATTTTAAAACTTCACTTTATATCACAACCCAATACCCAGTATTCAGCTTTACCCATAAACTTTCCCGAACTTTAGTTTTACCAGACTCCCTTCTATCTCGAGCTTCAAATATTGGACCAGAATAATTAGCTCATATCCTTATTACCTTTATGCCTTTCAAACATTCTCTATTCCTAATATTTAATACCTAGAATACTTTATTACGAAGTACTCTTTTAATCAAAGATTTATTTTACCTCTTTTTCTCTTCTCGGTGATCTTCAAATTAGCTAGCTTGTACCATAAAAGTTAAAAAAATAATTTGGGGTCCCCAAGACTTACAATCTTGGGGTGTGTATTGAGACTACACAATAATAGGACATGCCTACTAATTGTCATTATGAATTCTTATCTTCAAAAAGGCAAGAAATTCATTTCACATAAGCAAAGGAGTTGGTGGTACATGTCGGATTTAATGCAAAAAGGAAATCGTTGTCTACCACTCTAAGTCAAGAAAAAGCTAAGTATTGCATGCAAAAGAATAAATAGTGTGAAAATATTCCTGAGTACGCTATCTAGTGCAAAGATTTTTGAGTGTAGAATTGTTGAAGAACGTAAGTGAATTGCAATAGGTTTGAGTATCATGAAAATCCATAGCATAAGGAAACTGCCCAAAATCCTCAAATGGAAGCACAACATGAGGCAACCGAAAGATTGTTTGATGGCATGCATATGACACCCATAGCTAATATTTTCAATGATACCTCTTACACCTCACTTGGAATACCAAAGAAGCCAAAGTGGATTCGCACATGGGCCATGGAAAAGCAGAAAACTCACAGGTACCAGAACCAGATAAAGGAAGAATGGGATAACATTTGTGATCCCATCCTCAAAACTAACCCTAAAATTCTTAGGGAAGTAGCTTGCGAAAGAGTAAAAGTGGCCACTAGTGAACGTCACTTTGCGTAAAAGCAATGGTTCTTTAGACTCCCATAGTATATGGTCCCTTTTGTGCATCACTACCCAAAAAGGTCGAGAGCTGAGAGTTATAATCAATGAGGAGGCTATTAGAGACATGTTGTGCATCCCAAGAAGGGGCTCTAGAGTAGAAATGATGGATTCTTTCACTCCAGAAAAAGGGGACAACTTTTGGAGAGGCAGAGATCTTGCTATGGATTTTTATAACCAGGAAACCCAAAGACCTTAGGAAGATTTGAAAAAGCCGCCAAAAATTCCAGTCATGCACATCACTTTTCAAAAGGATATGCAAGATTCCCTCTCTATGATGGCTTTCATTTGTGGCATGGATGAGGACAAATGGGTGTAAGAGTTCCAACTGGGTTTGGGTTTTCAATTGAGGAGGCAACATTCCTTATTCTGGTATGACTTCGTGGAAGTCATTGTCCAACAAATGATGAGCCAAATCAAGGAATACAAAACATAGCATAAGTTTAGGTTTCCTTCTCTCCTTGCTCATATGCTTTTACATTAGAACCCTGACTTCTTTAAAAAACATATAAGGTTAGCTATTTTTGATGAAAAGGGAGTTAGAAGACCATTTTTTGTATGGACCCCTCTCCTCTCCTTAACTTATGACTATTGTCCATTCTCAAATTATTTCTTGACTCCGATTTTGCAAGACTTGAGTGAGGATGGCAGTTTTTATCAACTTCCTACCGACCAAATAGGGTGGATGTAGACTTTCACTCCTAAATACGATTGGTTTCTCAGAGAGGATTTCACATTCATTCGAATGTGTGGCTTTACCAAGGAACCGTTTTGGTTCCTGTCATGTGTCAGAGATCAGTTGTTCGCCCTTGAGATGTTCCGAAAGGTGTCAGTTATTAACTATACGTTTTGTAGAGGGAAGGACAAGAAGAAATTATTTTTATACTACCCACTAAGCTTCAAAAAAATGGTTATAGAAAAGAAGCAAACACATAAGTTGCTAGAGGCAAAGCTAGCTCATCTAGGGTTGGTATTGATTTGTGACAAATGATAATATAACCCCAACAATGACTTAGCAAGAATAAATGTTCGGGTAACTCACAACCCCCAACCTTACTGGGAAAATCGACAAAATCCCCTATCAGAATAGGATGATCTATTTTTTAGACCTATTTCACATTCCTATAGAGGATAGGAGGCCACCATGGTATATTTTCTATTTCCCTTCCATGAATTTTAATGAGAGGTTCCAAATAGGAACTTCCCTTCGTAATGAATTGGTCAAGAAATGGTTGTGGAGTGAGGAAAATATTAGATATTTTTGGTTTTACCATCAAGAAATCAAGTGCCCTGATGCCCCGTTCCAAGATGTAGACACGGATGAAAAATTTGATACTCTGTAGAATAGAGCGCATGATGATACCGACACAAGCGATTATTAGGATATTGACCCATAGGAAACTAGAAAATATACAGGGAGGGGGAAGGAGAAGAAAAAGAAGTGAAGATGGACCTAGCACAACAAACTAGACAAGTAATGAAGCAACCTAGTACAGCTTCTTTGAAGCTACGGGTGAATATATCATGTTCAGGAGCCTCACAGACACACACATGGGCCATGAAAATATATAGAGGTCAAGCCCAACAACACCTATCAGAGGACATAGAGGTGGAAAATTCCCCACCAAAAAAAAGGCAGTGCACAAATACAATTTCTGGAGAGGGTTCACAAGAACCTAAAACAAACCAAGTATCAGAGTCATCCACAACTCAGGTATCTTTCTCTCCCCTATTCTTGATTCACAATTTTTGGTTTCTTCCATTGTCTTTGCATCACCCATCACCTCAAGTGTCGGAATTTCTTTCTCTACTTCTCCTACAATGGTCACGAGAGGTTTCTCCCAATTCTCTCAAGCAGGACAATTCACTTTTACTCCCCCATGGGTTACTCCACCTTTCGTCGGAGTGTAGTTTGCAACCGCTATTGCTACACCTCTTACATTCATTGCATCAGCTCCAACCCACCTTTCTCAACAAATGAAGTTCATTGTACCTCCACCATCGCCACTACTTTCCATGAGTCCTCCTATCACTTCATAGACTAAGCCTTGGAATATTCCCCCATTTTCCCCACTGACGCTCTCTCTTTTGAAGACAAAATCAGATAGAACCACTACTCTCTCATTCCCTTTTGTTGTTCCTCTTGGTGCACCCTTTTCAAATGACCTCATTAGATCGCTAGCCATAAAAAATTTGGAGGGCGATAAAACAAGATGAGCATGGCCTCTCAAGCTCCAAAAGCAAAGGGATTTGGATGCTAAAATTTTGGCAGATCCAAAGGTGCAAACACTTTTCAATGAGGCTCAAAAATCATTGCACTTTACAACCATGCATCTGAACATCATCAAGCCTCAGGGAGATATGTAACCCAAATATTACAACATCCATATTATGGGACTCAATCTACACCTAACTCGGCTGCAAGATAAAGTTGAACTCATGGAGGAGACCCAATGTGTGGTGACCACCGACTTTCTCAAGTTCGGTCACCAACTGAAGAAGAAAGAAGATGAGCTAAAAAAATTTAAGGAAAGGATAGAGGTCCTATTGATGAAGGACAAGGCAAGAGATGCCAAATTTGTATGCTTGTCACATCAAGCATAGGCAGAAAGGCTAGGCTCCAAGAGGAACTTACGAAGTTCCAATCCCAAGATCCCAACTTGGTCGATGATTTGTAAGGGAAAAACCAAGAATTGCAAGGTTGGTTGGCACGAGTAGAGCAGGAGATGCAAAAAAAGAATGAAGAGCTTCAACATCAACATGCTCAATTGGAGCAGATAATGCAACAAAAGGAAACAGACTTCTAGGACTGAAAAACTCAATTCGAGAAGGAAATCTAGGAGGTAAGGCTCTCCCTACATAGGGAATCTATAGCCAAAATCCAGGCTAAGAAAAATGGCTTGCCGAGTTACGAACCCTACAGGAACAACTCTCCACCATGGATAGGAAAATTATAGAACTAACGCAAAATGTCAAGTCAAGGGATGCAAAAATTGGTCTTTTGAAGAATCCTCCCCAACCCCCTGCTACCTAGTTGGACCTCCTTTTAGTAGCCCAACAACTATATATTTCATACTGGGAAAAGGTCAAGGCCTTCTTTTTGACTCTTCAGCCGACGCTTCAGTTCATGGTGGAAGTATCAAGTTTGAGCAAGGAGGTTCGCAGAACAATTGAGCAATTCCCATAGTTCATTGCGGAGAGGGATTTTGAGGTAGAAAAGTTTATAGATAAGTTGTACATAGTGTCAAATGAGGACTTAGTGAGTGCAGGGATCGAGGACCGAAAGTTAGCTGCCAAGACAGCAAAAGAATTCATTTTTTGCCACACTACCATCCTCCTTTCTATTGATTGCTCTGCCACACTGGGTCAAAATATGAACAACATGCTGGAAAAATTATCCTAACTAACTCAGATGGGCTTGCCCTCCCCATTTCTCTTTGATAATTTGGTGGCCACAATAGAGAAAATTGCAATGAAGATTAAGGAGTAGCAGCAGGACATATCCACTTTTCATAACTTCAATCAAGCCCCTACTACTAAGGATATATAGGTCACCACTCATCAGATTGCATGACTGCTCTTTCAATTTGAGTCTAGGATCGGGATATTCATGCAGCTGTCATTCAAAGAAGTGATCAATCTACATGAGGTTTAGGAGAATCTGCACTCCATATCGATGGCATCTGAGGCCAACTGGCTACCTCTGTGAACTGCTCTCTCAAATATCTGATTCCATCACCCAATGAATAAGACTCTGGTCTTAGAACCAAAAATTTTGGGTTCCTCATTCCATAGGTGAAACGCCCCTGGTAGTCACAAAAATTTGTGGATATAAAATCCCTCAAGCTCTTTTTGGGTCGATAATACTATTTTTCTTGGCTTCCGACTATGCCCCATATATTTGAATATCTTTGGTCCCCTTTTTGAAGAGCTTCACCTGCTGTTGCGATGTGTCCACCGCATGCTCCTCGCAAGGATTTCCTCCCTCACTTTTCTACCGAGCCCCACCATTCTTCCACATTTCAACAACACGATCATTTGAGGCTTGCTTCCCTTCACCTCTCTATCAAGCTACGCCCACATGCCACGTAGAATCATTTCACGTACACCTTTTTGGAAAACCCCACATTTAGCATGGGTAATAAATACTTATCCACATGTCTTCTTTGCAAGGATTTCATTAAAAGGAAGGAAGGAGTGAGTGAAAATCCCCACCATATTTCCATGTTTCTTAACACTTTGTGGATGAATGACACATGTCTACATGGGATTTTTCTTCTTCTACACTAGGACCACCGCCATCATTTGCATGAGATGCATCTAGCTCAAAGGTGATTGCATTCTATGGCTCAAAATATTTTCTATTGCAATGACCTAGGGAAATCATTGTGATGGACATCATTGCTCTTTCCTTAGAATCTTTTCTATTACTGGCTTTTAGGCGATGGGCTCTTTTTCTATAAATACTACTTTTTCTTTCTGAAAAAGAGATCAAAACATATAGAAAAATTGTGAAAAGACACCAAGCCTTTTGTATTGTTTTTAGATTATTGTACATAAGAATCACAAACTATGCCATTGTTTGGCCTTTCTATTTCTTAGCTATTTGAAAAAACATTATATTGTGCCATTATTGTACTGGGTAGTTTATCTGCAAAACTTATATAATTTAAATATGATTTTTCTGATTTAGACCATGTCTTGGACTCTTCTTTTTAGTGAATGTGTATGGGAGTTATTTTATGTTATTTGATAAATTATTCGGGTTTTCACCTTTGATTTCTATTATTCTAGGACATGCAGATTGTTGAATGAGCCCTTAAATCTCATCCAAAAGATAGATTTACCGTGCTCACACGTACATCTTGGCACATCACATTAGTTATATCTATATTTTATATATCTAATTCCTTTTCCCATTCCAAACCCCAAATCACAAAAGAAGTTGGCTTCTTTAAATACCTGGAGGTTACTCAGTTTAGCACAATTGGTCCCCCCATTAATTGAGTTTCACATAAGGCTTTTTCTTGTCAAATTTTGGCATCAACAGGTTCCACATCAACTAGGCCACAAAAATAAAATATTGCATCGTGACCTAAGAATCACAAGCCACAATATGATTGTAAGCATGTAAAATTGACCTAACACCTATCACACACTTTAAATGACATTTTCTCACCATTCACATCATTATTATCAAATATCATTGCATTTCACATCAATCGCATCAAAAACCCTAAATTCCTCTATTAATTGAATAAGATGGAATTATTTAACTAATTCAGTTTTTCATCATTTTCGACAAATTAAATAAATTTCACTTATTTAATAAATTCCTAAAACCCTAATTCTATTATTAATTGAATAAAATGACTTTATTTAATTAATTCACATTTCATCAATTTCAACCAATTAAATGAATTACATTTATTTAATAAATTCCTAATTTAACTTTATTTCATCCTGATTAGTTAAATAACACCAATTATTTAATTACATCACTAAATCACTTTATTCCCCTAAGTCGATTAAATTATAAAACATAATAATTTAATTAACTCACTTTCCCTCCAAATTTGAATAATTTGAATAAACTATTAAAAACATTATCAAAAATCAAATCAAACTAATGCAACTTTGTTTGCAAAAGTCAAACTTGATTTGCACATTCAACTCCAAAATTAATTAACTAATTAAATCAATTAATTAATCATTCTCAACCACTTTTCTGATTGAGAAAATTATGAATCACTAATTACTCAATCTAATTCCTAATAGATCAATCTATCTCTAAATCCCATAGATTATTCAATCTATTTCTTCAATCACACTAACAACGCAATCTATTTTACATAGATTATTCATGTCTAAATCCTCTCAACAACTTTCGACCGTCAACCAAGATATTCTACTATGTGATCCTGATCATCCATTTCAAATCATAAATTCTATATAAAAAACCTCTTTCCTCACAAAAATGGATCGAAGAATCAACTACATTTGCATAACAAAGTGCTACCAATATTCCTATCACCATTGACAAATCTTTGACATATCTTTGATCAACAACACGTGCATCACATCAAATATTTTCACAACGCAACAATGGAGGTTTCCCAGTGATATGAACAATCTGACATCATGTGAACACACTCTAACATGGTATGGTAACCTTTCTTTTGTTTTGAATTTGTTTTGATGATCGTAGGATTTCATTATGTGTTTTCAATGACTGAATGGGCATAGATCTAGATTATTGTTTTGAATTAGATTAGATTATTTTCATTACAATTATCTTTGATTATAGGCTTCAAATTTTCCCCCTCACATATTCTAGCATGCTCGATGGCACCCTAGTCCCCAACACTAATGATTTCGTGAGAAAAAAAATTAAGTTACAGGTCTTGAAGGCACTCTGGAAAAATCTTCACGTGGAGGTTTTTGGAAACCATTGCACTTGATTTCATAGATCCAACACACTTGACCCTAAAACTGGCACACTTGACCCTAAAGCTAACACTCTTGACTTTTCCTAGTGCCTTTGTCTTCAGACAAAGGCTGCACTTGCATTTTTATGTGCTTTTCCTCTCTGATAGAGGGTGCACTTGTTGATTCTTTTGTGCTTTTTCTCTGTCAAACTTGTGTCCGAGATTTGCAAGCTGAATTTTGGTTTTTATGCTAATGGATGCATGATTTGAATGTGTGATAGGTATTAAC